>CM076582.1:89066351-89432737 GCA_034641835.2 Pinus albicaulis
ACAAGCTCAGGAAACACACCTCATTGTGCTAAGGAAAACAAGTGAAATGCATATCAATTCCAATGGCTAACTTCAATGCATAATAGAGCTGATTCCAACCATACAGTCACTGGCATTAGCAAAATCAAGGACTCAGAGATGTAACTTGAGGGCACTTAACCTTTATGGGAATTAAAAATTAAACGAGGTAACTTCGCACCTAATGATGATTAGTTGAATGAAATATTTGATCATACCAAATACAAATTAAAAAATATCCATCAGGAAGCCTTTAAATATAAAAAGGCATATTTTGATAGCTAAGTGAGAGACAAACACAGATAATAATAATAAATACCAGCTGTGTTGAAGTTTATTTATTATGTGAGTTTGGAACTATTATTGGAGATATCAAACTGTTGCATCAAACTCAGGTTCCTTACTCTTGTTATATGCACACACCTCATATCAGCTATCAAATCTGAAATATATCACTTTGTTTGTATATGCCATGGTTACATAATTTTTTGGGTTCTGTGTGAATGATGTGCAGCTGATTTAAAGTGTTTTTATGAACTTTGTTTGGTACTGGATGTGTATTATGTTGAAATAATTATGAAATATGCACCTACAACAATATGCCATTAAACTGTTTGACAAAATATCGCTGAGAAAAACTTAATAAAATTAGGAGAATTTGGTGGGAAAATTCAAGGTGTCCCAGGAGCATGTTCTTGGACAACTGTTGGGTTCAAAGGACAGATTATAACAAGGGAAAAATGCTTCCAATTCAAGAAGAATTGTTGGCTCAAAAATTTAAAAACTATAACAAAACCTTTGCAAAGATGATAGAGCACATGGAAGCATGGGTGTCATCAATTACAACAAATAAAAAAATAAAAAAATGAATAACAGATCCAAAAATGAAAAGGTAGCTAAAGACCGGGAAGTAAGGATTGAAGGGAGCCCAAAGGAGAATAATAGTTTTAGTTTCTCTTGCCTTCTCTCCTTCACTAGGATCTGGTTATATAATGATTTTCAAAGTTATATAATTATTTTCAAAATAATAAAATAAAATAAAAACCAGTGAGCTTACCGGGGTCAAAAATCAATGAGTTGTGCGTCTGTGACAGGAAGAATGAATACTCCTTCAATGTGACCAGCGCCAATTTGTACAGCACTCGATTGGCCACAGCCAAAACGAAAACCTAGTGAGCCTGGAATCCAGTTGTAGCAGGCCATAGTTATCCTGGGAAAAGATGCACCACGCAGAGCCTGGATCTGTCAGTTTGGAGTTTCAAGATAAAGAACGCTGAGGCTCTGGTGCTTTGAGAAAAAAAGGTGGGTGGCCACCTCGGGCACACACCATACTGGAGTTTGAATCATGCTGAAAAAAATTGTAGTTTGAGTGCCACTGAAGTGCATCGTGGAGGTGGCAAGCCTTAATAGAGAACGTCGACGGAAGGAGACGAAGATGGAATGGAAACAGAGACAGCTGGCGATGGAAGGAGACGGAGATGAAATGGAAATATAGACGGTCGTCAGAAGAAGGGGTCAACGTGCTGTTAGAGAATTAAAAAATCACGGTGCCAGAAAGTCCAATTTGTAGCATCTATAGACTACGCCATATATATATATATATATATATATATATATATATATATATATATATATATATATTTCAATTTATTTTTTTGAAATATAAATAAACTAACAAAAATATACAAATTAAAAAACAATGGTCCACGTTGGGATTATCCATCTTTTCCTGAAGATGGATCCATATTGGAATTCAAAACCTCCACCACCTTGTCCATTGTTTTTTAACATTGTGTATAATCTCAAGATTTCTTCAATAAACGATTATGATGTTTTTTTAAGGCACTCCTTAATGTGAAGTAACGAGTTCAATACCTTGCCCTCATCACGTATTGGACATGATAAAAATGTGGTCCTCCCAAACTTTATATATATATATATATATATATATCATAAACATCAACACACTTATTTTATGGATAAAATTAAATTAAAAACATAAAAATTAACTAAATTATAATTTTATTTTAAATTATTATTATTATTATTAATTAAAAATAAATTAATATACATGTATACAACATTGAGGGTTAGTTTAGTTAGTCAAGTCCTTGTGTTAAAGCACTTATGCAATTGAGAGGTAATAGTGTAAGACTCCATGGTTGAGTCGACAAGAAGCATATATACATTTAAAATAAATATGTAAGGATATTTTTAACTGTGGCTATTCACTCAACTTCATAGAGAATCTTAATTTGTAAATGAGGTTTGTTACAATACATGGGTCAATATCATGTCTTATGAATACGACATGCTTAAAAAATCATAACCCATTTCATATGACACTCGCTTAATACATTTAATTAAAAGAGCATAATTATTTTGAAAAAAGTGGGGTAGCTTAGTCCCTTCCACTCAAGTTACAAATTATGCTTTCAAAATAATTGCAAATTGATATACGAAGTGGAAAAATTGAGGAAAAAATAATTTCCTATGAAGAGGCAAGGACTTGTATAAATTTTGGCTGGTAGTAACCACTAGTAAGTTTGCACATCTACATTTTTACTCCTACTTATTAAAGTGTTCAAGAACACAAAAATAATGGTGGGCAATAACTCCTAGTAAGTATATTTATTTGCATCTTGCTCCTCTCTATTTTCTAGGAAAATACTTCTTCAATTATGGTGATGATAAATATTCTATTTAGGTAAGTTTGAGATATTTTCAAGAATTTTAATAGGTTAATGAACAATCACTACACAAATATCTAAAAATAATGACATGAATATTGCAATTGTATCTAAAAAGTATGGTAGAATATTTTGAGGCAGATATCCACATAGTATTGTATTTGTAAAGGCTGCAATAAGGCTTCCAAGTTATGGTCCAATCAAATGTTTGAAAAATGATTTTTTTAATAAATTGAAATTTTTTTTTTTTTTCAAATTTAAACATTATAACTTGCATTGGTTAATGCTAAAATAATAGTGGTATATATAGGAAAATAGATTGCTATGGGACTAATAACTCTCAATCTTTGATTCCCTTGATCAGGGTGCCATGTCGCGAGGAGTGTGGTGTGACGTGGAGATTGTACGCAATCGTCAAACCTCCAAAGGATATGACACGTGCTAACAGAGGAGGGTGGCTCCACCCACAGAGATTGATGATCACATTTAAGGAACCTGCTAAAAAACAAGGCATGTCAGGAGGCATGTCAGAAGGGTCTAGGGTAAAGCGTTGGCGCAGGAGGTGGTTGAGGCTCATTAATAACATTCCTTTTGCCGGTTTGTGGAGTATGACAGAAACTGGATTGCAGAGCACCAGGAAGAATCCAAGGGATCAGGTACAATCTCTGTCAACCTCGACGTGTTGTCTGCATGGGTATGTATTCAATTTTCTCCCTGGTAATTTTACGTCTGTGATGAAAATTGTTGTTGCTTTGAATGTATTCGGTCCTCTGACCATGTTTATAAATATTGTTAATCAGGTCCCAAATAACCAAGAGTGGATTATGAGGAAGGGGATTGATTCGAACTACATGCTTGTCATTATGGGTTTGTGTAACCTGGTTCTCGCCAAATTGTATTACTCTCCCCCTCTGCAATTTGAAGGCAGGGTTCTGGTTTACACTCTGGGCATAGAAACTATTGAGGAGGTGATATTGCAATGCCACGACCCTCATCATTTAGAAGCCTCTGTTACCATTCATGTCTGCATTTTATAGACTCCTACCTATATGTAGCCCCTGCATGGCTGTATTACATCGACTTATATCTGTATGTAGCCCCTGCATGTTACATTAAAGACATTTCTTGTTTTAGTGAAGACTTTGCATGTCCTTATCTAACCCTTGGTTGTGGTTCTCTCGGTTATGAAAGCCTATTTCATATCTCTCTTTCTCCTCTCGGCTTTCATTTTCATCCTCCATACTTTTGTCCTCTGCATGGCTCTGTAGCAACCCCTACCATAATTTCACATAATTACCTCTGTAATGATTTTGATAGTAGTCAGAAACTACGGGAAATCGATCGTATGGCCTATAATGATATTTTTGCGGGTAGTGGTTTGGTAACGAATGTTACATCGGTTCAGGTAGTAGGGTTGTTAGAGGTTAGGTTAAAACCATTAGTCATGTCATTATGAATAACACAAGAAACTTAATTCTCTGGCTAGTAGGGGGTAATTTCTGTTCTTTGGTTTGGGTGTATAATGAAGTTGCTGTGATGAGTATGGGGGTTCTTTTCAGTCTAGCAAGAAACATAAATTTTAGGTTGTTAAGGAAAGTCGTCTTTTTTGTAGTTGGGTTTAGTAAGTAGTTTACAGTTAAATGTAATAGGGTTATATCGAGTTTTTTCTCAAATTTTATGGTTTCGGTTGATATTTGAAAGGGTTGGCATAACAACATTTGGAAGGCTGTGAGGGAGTCTCCAATTATGAAACCCGATATTACTTATGGCAAGTTTGACAGACATCTTCTCGCTCCCAGTTAGCATCTTACACTTGTTAATAGTATTTGGAACCTTCATATTGCTATGTTGTGTTCTTATGCAGGTCTTCCTAGCAATTTTCACCCATAGACCATTGCACATCGGGTCAGTATCCTAGTGTGGAGTTGGGTGAATGGACATTTGCTGGGAGAATGGGTTCAAGGAAAAATGGTTAAAGCTTAGCTCGGTAGACAGGATGGAAAATACAAGGGGAAGGCTAAAGCGGGTACAAACAGATGAGGATGGAAGTTTGAAAAATAAATTATGGAGAATCTGTTTCAGGCCTATTCAGAAGGAACACCCAGCCACGTCAAATCCTTGATTTCTTGGTGGGAATAGGATGTCAGGAAGAAAGAGGAAGAAAACCTTACCTGAGGAAGATATGGATGAAATTCTAACATATCCTGGTAATACCCGCATTAGACTGTCTCTTTTTCAACAGTCTATTTGTATCTATTGTGCCCTGAAGTGTCTATTAGCTAAGGCGATTGTCACAGTTCAAGGGATTGGAGGGGAAACACAGGCAGCCTCAATTCTGGTAGAAATCCACAGAGATATCCAAGAGATCCATTTACAATAGCACCACCAGAACATTTGTCTCGGACTTATTGATAGATAAATCCAAAATCTGCACTGGGTTGACATGCTCAGGTCACGTGTCAAAGACCCAACACCCATTGAGTCTTATGAAGACTGAATATTCAAAAAATTTTGTTTTTTGTTGATATGAATATGGATAGCATTTAATTTTTCTATATGTTTATATATGTTAAGATAGACAATATACCTTTAAATATAGCAAGAGACTGTTTTAAACTCTTTAAGTTTTGGATGACCTATAACTCTTTAAGATGGCCAACAGAGTTGGTTTCCAACGGGCAGGTTGAGGTCAGCAGTATTATATCTTGATGTAACCCGCATTTTTTACTATGGAATGAATAACGAGGCACTACTAAGTTTACAAAAAAAAAAAAAAAACTCTCAACCTTTGATTTATGAATACTACTAGAGAAGCCATATAAATTAAATGGATAATAAATTCTCATAAATATTGCTAGGGGACTAGTAACTCTCAACCTTTGTTTTATGAATACTACTAGAGCAGCTATATAAATTAGATGGATAATAAATTATCTTATGAATCAATCTATGATAGGCATCAAAACACTTACTCTATGGAGATTGCTAACTTGTAAATCTCAGCCTTTAATTTGTGACTACTAAGAATATTCTAGAATATTTCATAAAGGTTAAATCATTGTTAGCCACCTAATAATTATTAATAATTAAATTAAATTATGGAAATATTATTTCAAAATAAAACATATATCTATATAACTTAAAAATATTCTAAAATATTTCATAAAAATTGAATTCCCACCATACAAATAATATTTATTAAAAATTGAAATGAAATTCTAATTTTTTTTTTCAAAAAAAAAAAAAAAAAAAAAATCAAATAAGAAAATTTAAATATTTAAATAATTAAAATATTTTTTTCGAACTCAATGGCTTATCATATCTACTACTATGGCAGTATGTAATTTACTAATTCTATGTTGAACTTTTATTTGGAAAGTTCAAAATAACATTTGAAAGAGTAACATCTCAATATATTTTATGTTGGAAATAACATTTGAAAGGGTACACATTTCAATACATTTTATGTTAATAGATAAGGATTCAAATATTTAAATAGGAAAAATATTTTTTTCGAAGTCAATGGCTTATCATATCTACTATTATGGTAGTATGTAATTTACCAATTAGATGTTGAACTTTTATTTGGTATGACAATTGAATTTGGCATTAACTAGTTTTTTTTTTGTAAGCTGAGGTAGTACCTGCGATTTTCTATTAATTAATGTCGGGCAAAAGGAGAAAAAAATACAGAACTAGACCGCAACCTGCCCGTAGGAAACCAGGTATTTAGGCCATCTAAGTTCAAAATAGTTCATCCAGAACATAAATAGTCTTAATAACAAGAGTCTTAGTTGCCTATATTGAAGATGATACAATAAGCAAAGGATGTCCAAAATCATAGCAAAGATACTAAAGAAACCTACATAAAGCCGAGAGAAACAAGTCCAAATAAAATTGAGAACAAGAAAGAGAATCAATCCTCTTCAGAATCCACAGGAGTAGGTGTTGTAGCAGTAGCACCAGGGATCTCCACAGGGCACTGAGCAAGAGCTTTAACTTCCTTTTCTAACCTGGAAAGACGAGTATATTGATGCAACTGCCGCAAATTGATCTCTTGAATGTTCCTATTAATGTCTGCAATCATGGTCTCAAGTTTAGAATCCGACTTAGGCTCTGCAATTGATACAATGGCTTTAGCCAGAAGGTGCTTAATGACCCAATAGGTGCGCACAGTGTGCTGATATAAGGAGGTGCGACCCCTGGTATGACCAGGGTCCGGAGCAACACGCTGCATGTCTTCATCAACCAGATTAGTCTGAGCAGTAGGGTGATCTAAAATCTCAGATTCCTGATTAAAAACTTGTTGACGAACATAAGGGGGTATCTCATGCAGAAAAGTATTAGCCAAATGCTCAAGAAGTTTTTCAAGCGGCTTACATCCACGCTTTCGAGATGGCTCAGCAGAAGCCTGTGCACTGGAGCTCCCAACTGACTTACGGCCACGGAGAGCCATGGGAGAGAAATGAAACTAGTTGTTAACACTTCCACCGAGAGCAAAAGAGGGGTCAGCTGAGAAGATACCATTGAAAAAACAAGAGACTGATAATCATCAACAGCAACAAAATTTAGGCCCGACAGCATGCACAAGGCAAATGATGCATAAGAAGAGCATCCAGTGAAGCAACTAAGCCAGAGCTGATCAACGAATCACCATAGAAGGACAGTGAAAGTAGTCCGAGAAATGAGAAGTCCCACCTGAGAACCTGTAGTAAAATATCGCCAACTATAATTCGAGAAACCCCAGTAGAAAACCCTTATACAGATGGTGTGAGTAACAACAGAGCCGCAACGCGAAACTGGCAGCAAGAAGGGAATCATGCAACTTATAAGGAAACCCCAACAATGATACAGAAGGCCCCAACTATAATTTGAAAAACCCCAACACAACACCAATACACAGATGGTTGAAGCAATAACATATCCACAACACGAACCCAGCAGCAGGAAGACATGCAAGCAACTGATAAGGAAAACCCAATACAGAAGGCGCCAATGATAACCCAAAAAACACCAACAGAACACCAATACACAGATGGATTGAGTAATAGAAGAACCACAATGCAAACCCACCAGCGATAAAGCATGCATGCAACTTATAAGAAGACCCCAGTAAGGATACAGAAGGCCAGACCAATTGCAAGGAAAAAGGGAAATAAACAGAGCAGCAGAGCAACTGTAAGCAATGAACCCCTGCGGCAAAAAATCCAACCAAAACCTTACAAACCGCCACTCCCATAACATTTTTAAAAATAATATGGCATAAATCCACAGACACATGGTGATAAGAAGCAGCAAAGATGATACATACCAAAACAAAGAATGATATGTCACCTTGTAACCTTAGCGCATGACACCTCTGCTATAGACACCAACACCCAGGAGAGTAAAAGACAAGAGGAAAGAAATGACAAGGAAGAGGTAAACATCCCAAGATAACATAATCCCACACCATCGACACAAATCCCAATAGAGCCTTGACAAATGAAATGGAGAGTCCAGCTAGAAGCAGCAGAAAGCAAGGATCATTTAAGAAAAAGGTTGGCAAACATCCCATCGAAAAGCCACAGAAGCCCGCTGCATGTGCCCACCACATGGTATTCGTACTGGTGCGGTAGACCCACTACCACGTCGGCAACCGATAGCCACGTTACCACAATCAAGGAAGGCACTCATGTGAGAGCGTGTGTTCGATGAGCCGCCTAGAGTTCGATGTACATCTCCAACCAAGCACGGAGAACCAGAGTTTGGAGAAGCATCTCGCAAGTCCTTTGTCAAGATAGTATGTAGATTCAGCATAGCCTGAAATGACTCCCGACGCCATAACTCATCCACAGAGCCATGAGCATGACGACTCCCCCAATTGGCAGGAAAATCAGCGGCCTGATTGCCATCTCGACGAACATGCAGAGGTATGAGATAATCTATGTTTCGAATTTGTTGTTGAAGGTCTTGGATAATTTTGGCAATTCGCCAACTTTTAGCAATAGAATCCCAACTTAAACCATGTATGAGCTTTTTGAGGATGCCCGTGACCATGGCGGAGTCTCCCTCAATTTCAAGCCGACTATAGTTTTCCCGTTGAGCAATCTATAGGCCAACCTTAACAGCAAGCAGTTCAGCTTCATTGTTCGTAGCATACCCCAGCTCAGTTGAAAAGACCCGTAAAGTCGTGCCTGAGCAATCCCTGAATAAACCACCAGCACCAACTTGCCCTGGATTACTCTTAGAAATGCCATCGTAGTTCAATTTAATAAAACCTAGTTGAGGACAAACAAACGTATTGCGAATCTGGGACAGTAAGGGCACCGGTTTCCAACAGGAAGGTGCCACCATTTCTTCAGCAAGATTAAGCTGGTGAAGGATGCGCCACTCCGAATCTGAAACTATATAGTCTTCATGATCCCACTGTTCAACAAAAATTGTCTCCCGAATGGCTTTCATAGTAAGGTGCCAAGTGTCTTGAGAAGGACGGCAACAACCCTGAAAAATTCGATAATTCCTCTCTTTCCACTGGAACCCTGAATTTGGCATTAACTAGTTGTTAACTAGTAATATGAAATTTTAGTTATTATTATTTTAAAAGAGAAGGCTAAAACACCTATTGTTTCTGGAAAATTTTATTTGTTTTACTATTATGAAAATAAAATTGGTTATGGAAAGGTAGTTCTGTAAAAAGGTAAAAATATTGATGGTAAAATTATTCCAAGAACTGAGAGTTGGTTGGATAGTTTAAACAACTACCTTTTCCTCTGAGGATAAAAAGCATATCCCAGTGAGGAAAAGGGGTTATGTGGATAAACTAAGGGAAGAGAGTGAGGTATTTCCTGAGCTGGTAGAGACCAGTGGAAACCACTCAGCCTTCCTGAGATTTTCTGGTATTGACTGGACTTGGAGTCCTGAGGTCACAACAGAAACCACTGTCAACCTATACCTCTTAGGAGTGGAGCACGAGGGCAAGAGGAGGACGCAATCGCCTCTCTTGAAGGTTGGGTGGACATCATCAGCAAGTAGCAAGTTACACATATAGATAAGTAACAATGCATTCCAATGATTTTTAAGGGAAATATTATGAAACTTGTACACAAGTATGTGTAGACTAGTACAAAGAAATAATTCTGTGTATGGAAATTATATGGAAGGAATGAAATTACTTAAGTCATTTTGAAAAGGTTGATATTTATGAATTTTGTAAACATGTTAAGTAGAGTCTGTAAAATAGCTCTAAATTCCGATAGGAAAGACTGTAAAAGAAATTTGTTACATGATGAAAAAAAAGACTGTATATGGTTACTAGGAGTAACAACAGTAGTAATTGTGTGAGATTGTTTTTGAAAATGGTAAACTGCTAGAGTATTACATTTCAATGATTAAATTATGCTAAAGCTAAGTACACAGGAATAACACAGTGAAACTAGAGGCAACTAGTTTAACTTCTGAGATATCTTAATTTAAATAATTAAGGAGTGAATTGTTGGTTCCGGCCACGAGGGGAGAAACTCAAGCCGAAATGTGTCGTTACTCCAAACTGAACTATACTCGAACAAGAATGTAGAGGTGGTCCGGTCACCTTAACCATATATGTAAAATTCCCATTTTCTAGTAAAATTAATAGACAGTAGAATACAAATGTGTAGTGTTAAAGAGTTTCGACCCCGAAACTAAACAATATACCAAGAACCATATGAGCATAAAGAAACAAGGAATTAAAGTACATTGGCAAAGAAGAATTATAGTATAAGAATCCAAGAACCGGCCCTAGGCTCGGAAATCATCAAATAGAACATTTAACAAGGTTTATACTAAACGAAAACAAAAACTGAATAAATGTAAACCGCAAATGGGAGCATGGCCTTTAAAAAAATAGTAAGAAAAATTTGATAATTTCCAGCATGAGAATCAAATGGAAAAACCATGTAGGGCACTGTCTGAGGTGAAAGATAGAACTTGTTCTTACATATATTACATTTACAAATTATATAAATCGAAATTTGGGTCGGGAAGTTCCACCGAAACCGAAAAGACAAGTCTGGAGGAATTCCTCTCCTAATCGACCTTAAACATCATGAAAAACACAATATTTTGACTGAAACAAAGCCTCCATATAAGCGCAAGAGTTAAGCATGCATGAATTTCATAATCTAAAAGGAAAAGTACTATGCAAATGACTAAGCACTATGCAGATGATAACATGGTAAAATTGAAGGCAGGAGCCTAGAACATTAAGATTAAGCACGCAATGAAGAATAGTTGGTGAACCCATCCAGCTCGATACCAAAATACTTGGAGGAGTAGTGGCATGGTCAGTAGAAGAGAAGCCATAGCATATTGACTTGAAAGAACAAAGGTCTGACCTGGTCTCCGAGATGATACCTGCAAAAACCAATACCCATATTGTTAAGCAATGATACCGTGATATTAAGCGGAGAAAAAATTCAATGGATCACTGAGAGCAAAAATATCGGTAAAACTATTTACTTGTAATGATGAGCCTCTGAGCGATATGACAAACGTCGAGCTGGAAAAACAATAAAACAGAATAATACTGAAGGGAAAGCTAACTAAAAATGACAACCCATGAATCAATGGAATTGTTAAAGGAAATCAAACAGAAACTAAGACCACATTTTCAAACCAAGGGAGGCAATACCTGTGTTTCATAATCCAATTGGTCTGGCAATGTTTCGAGACAGCGACGGTGGCTGGAAGAGCCTTCCCAGTTCTTCCACGGGGTTTCCAACCATTCTCATTTAATAACCAAGATGAAATTAAAACCTTGCAAGCACACCAACGCAGCTAGTTATGGTGCTAGCCGGAGCCCAACAGTGTTAACAGATCTCTTGGAGGAATGAATTTGCAGAACTAGCTGACGCCCAGTTAGTGAAGATATGAGACGAGAGGTTAGGGTTGTGGGGTATTACCGAGGGTTTTCCCACTCGTAAACTTTTCCGTAGATCCGTGATGACATCCAACGGTGGGAGATGGGGCAGGTGGCCATCGAAAACATAAACCAAATCACTTAAAATCTCACAACTGGAAAGTGCATTAAATCACTAGACGTGACCAGGACAGACACTTCATCCCAAAACTCAAGATAGGTCCTTAATAATTTTGAAGATCACGGAATGTGTTAAACCAAAGTTAGATTTGTATAAGTTATGAACATATAAGTGTAAAGGTAAGTTTAATAAATCAAGGATCAGAGATAACGAATTTTTTTTATATATTTAATGTGTTAATCAATTATTATTTAAACCATGTGATCGTAGATATTATCATGGTGTTAATTCATTATAGTTAATCCTTAAGGAAAGAAGTAATTTTTTTTATATGTGTTAAAGTCTGAGTGTTAAACTTTACAAGTGGTATCAGAGCAGCATTCGCACGGTGGGACCCTAGGGGTCACCTAACGATTTAAGATGTGTGTATACTGATGCACAGAAAAGAAGTAGTACCACTGGGGACAACATGAGAAGGGGATCAACACATAAAACACCTCAGAATACTGGGGAACCTACACCTCAAGAACAAATAGAAATGAACCCCGAGATGTGGATTCAATTGAGTGTAGATCAACACCAGCAGACTAGTAGACTACTAGAGGAATAACATCACCAGGCCATCATAATATTAAGTACTATGCAGAAGTTGCAGGAAGAAATGGTCCGTGTGAGAAGTGACAATGAACATTTGATGGAAGAATAGGAAAGGATACTTAAGAGCCTTTCCGACAAGAAAAATCAAGGGGTGTTACAACCCAGTCCCGATTGGGGAATGCAAGAAGAGAACAAACGACAGACTAAAGACCAAAACATGGACAGAATGGGCAGGAGTCCTTTATAGCGAAGCAACAAAAAAAATATATAATGAAACAAAGTCGGGTAATGTGTCAGATCAGCAAGAAGTTAAGAAGCAAAAATTCAATCTTGAAGGTGATTTTCGAAAAATAAAAACACCTACATTTGATGGAGAACCTGAGGAGATGGAAGAGGCTTGGTTGATAAATATAAATAAGTATTTTCAAGTGTACGAGTATAGCAGTAACCTAAAAGCCAGATTGGCCATATATCAGTTGAGAGAAAATGCCACCCTATGGTGGGAGGAGGTAAAGAATGTTCGCAGCATTGAAGATCAAGATGTTACATGGGAATCATTCCAGCAATACTTTAAATATAATTATTTGATAGAATGTGTTTATGATGAAAAATATAGAGTATTTGATGACTTGAAGTTTGGTTAGATGACTGTGGCCAAGTTTATTACCAATTTCACCTCCCTATTAAGATATGTCCCATATCTTAGAGATGAAAAGGCTAAGATTCAAATGTTCCTGAGTAGTTTTCCAACCCACATGAAGGAAATAATTGAATTTGTAAATCCTAGGACCATGGACGAAGAAATTCATAAGGCAAGGATGTGCTACCACCAGTCCAAGGAAAAAGGGGAAGTGAGAAAAAGTTGGCAGCCAAAAAAAGGATAGAAAAACAGTTCAGACTTCAAGGGTGCTAAAGTAATAATTTAAGAATTATGCACGAAGTTTTGTAAGCAAGCAGTTTGGTAGAAATCATCAAAGAACCCGATGGCCTACTAAAGAGAGGCCTACTAAGGCTTCTAGAAAACCTGAGCAAGGGCAAGTAACCAAGCCACCTCTACAATGTTGGGAGTGTGGTGAGGCACATTATTATAAAAATTTCCCACATCGAGGGAGAAGTGAAGAAGTTGAAAACTTACAAGAGGCTTCTACAGTAGGTGATGTGGCTCGAAACATACCTCGAATCAACGCAACATTGGAAGATCGACAAACATATTATCATCCAATAATGATAGAGTTGGAAGGTAATTTATTGTCTCAATCTGTTTCTATTTTGGTTGATCCAGGTGCAAGTCTAAGTTATGTTAACCCCAAAATAGTAGAAGTATGTAAATTAAAGGGGCAGAAATTCAAAAATCCTTGGCTGATATAGCTAACCATAGGAGTTAAAAGAAAAGTAAGTGCCAAAATTCCAAACTTCACATTGGAAATTGCAGATCAACAGTAAAATGTGGACCTGAATATACTGCCATTAGGGTCCTATGATGTTTTGTTGGGTATGGATTGGCTGGAAAAAAAAATTGACTTTGGTGGATTGTAAAGAAAAGATTATTTATTACAAAATGCAAGATGGAACATGCAAAGAGATTCAGAGAATCAATAAACTACTACAGCTACGTCCTATTACAACATCCCAAATGAATAAGTGTATGAGAAAGGGATGTCAGATTTATTCTATCCAGGTGGGATATGCAAATTCCAAGGAGAAGGCCCATATGATGGAGAACATACCAGTGGTACAAGACTTTATGGATGTATTTCTACAAAACGTACCCGGATTACTCCCTAGAAGAGATATTGACTACACCATTGAGTTAATGCCAGGAGCACCACCAGTTTCAAGAGCTCCTTACAAAATGAGTGTTCCAGAATTAACTGAGTTAAAAATGTAGTTGCAAGATATGTTGGATAAAGGATACGTTCGTTCAAGTGTGTCCCCTTGGGGAGCGCCAGTGTTGTTTTTAAAGAAGAATATGGAACCATGCGGATGTGCATGGATTATAGACAACTCAATAAATTAACAGTCAAAAATAAATATCCTTTACCGCATATTGATGACATGTTTGACCAGGTGAAAGGGGCCATGGTATTTTCAAAAAATAGACTTAATATCTTGATATCACCAAATTCGGATTAAGGATGAATATATTTATAAGACTGCCTTCCATACCAGCTACGGGCACTATGAGTTTGTGGTATTACCCTTTGGGTTAACAAATACGCCAGCGACATTTATGCGGTTAATGCATGGTATATTTCACCCCTTCTTGGATAATTTTGTGCTAATATTTATTGATGATATTTTAATATATTCTAAGAATCAGGAGGAATATAAGGAGCATCTAAGAATAGTATTGGACATGCTAAGAAAACACCATTTGCACGCTAATTTTAGCAAGTGTGATTACTTCAAAACAGAAATCCAGTACCTAGGCCATGTTATTTCAGCAGAAGGGATAGCTGCTGATCTGGAGAAAATTAAGACAATCATGGAATGGCGAGTTCCCAAAAATGTGGCGGATATCAGATCCTTTATGGGATTGGCTAGGTACTACCGAAGATTCATTGAATGGTTCTCCAGAATTCCATTTCCAATCACTTCCTTACAGAGAAAAGGAAACGTATTTAGGTGGACTAATGAGTTCTAGAATAGTTTCGAAATGTTGAAGTAGTTGTTGACCACTGCTCCTGTGTTTAGGGTAGCTGACTCCAACAAGGAATTTGAGGTTTGTACAGACGCATGTAAGGAAGGTGTTGGGGAACTTTTATCACATGAAGGAAAGGTGGTGGCCTATGATTCAAGAAATTTAAAAGAACATGAACAAAGATATTCAGCTTATGATCTAGAGTTAACATCAGTAGTACATGCACTCCGGGTATGGAGACACTATCTGCTGGGAAAGAAGTTTGTACTAAATACTGATCATAGTAGCCTAACCAGTTACTTAAAACAAGCTGATTTAAACTCCCGACAGGAAATATGGAATGCCTTCCTATGTGAGTTTGATATAGTCATTCATCACGTGAAGTGTAAGGAAAATCATGTGGCAGATGCCTTAAGTAGGAAGTTGCATTGCATTTATGAGCTTTGTTATAATCAGCTGGAATGAAAATTTTTAGATCAAGTGAAAGAGGAAGCACAAAAGGATCCTGAATACCAATTCTTATGGCAGCAAATGGAAGAGGCCAGATAGCAAGGAAATACATCTAAATATGGAGTTGGTAAAGAACAAATGCTAACCTTTAGAGGAAAGATTTATATACCAAACCATGTGGATCTAAAGGAGCTAATCATAAATGAGTATCATCGAAGTAATTATGAACTACACTCAAGATACCAGAAAATGTTAACTGCAATTAGAAAAATATATTTATGGCCTGGTATGCGTAGAAACATTTTTGAATACTTAAACAAAAGTTTGGAGTGTCAACAGGTCAAGGTGGAGCATCGACATCCAGTTGGATTGTTGCAGCCCATACCAGTACTTGAATGGAAATGGGAGGTCATATCCCTACACTTCATCACTGGTTTACCATGATCAAAGAGGAAAAATGTCTCCATTATGGTGGTGATTGACAGATTGAGTAAGGATGCACATTTTATACCTGGACAGTCTACTTACAAAACTGTACAGATAGCAGATTGATGCAGGGAAACCCTGCAATACCCACAATCTTCCCCAATGTTATGCACATAAAAATGCATCCAAATAATTTCCCAAATAAAACTTCAATACCTCGCAAATTCACACACTACCATTTGCACACGGAAGCTCTTCAAACATTCCGATGGTTATAAAACAATACCATCGAACACACCCAGATTTCTTTACTTCATTATGCGGAAGCTTTTCGTTTCTTCAATGGTTAAAACCATATGATACAATATGTTTATTAATTATTTGATGCACCCATTTGAATTATTACAAACTTCGCCCACAACATAACTTACTTGTTTAACCCTCCAAGTAATTGGATGATGCGAGCGTCGTTGCTTTCCGGGGGTGCATTACAATGCACTTTTAACCACGTATGAAGACCCCTCGGAAAAATATTATGATGTGCTTTTAAACAATGGTTTAAGCCCTTCTACCTCACATATATCTGGATTTCAACTTTAATAAAGTTCTATTGTATACATTTTCGGGTCCATACCTTGTTTAACTCTTGCGCTACTTCCCACGCAAATACCATCAGATCTCAACTGTTGATGATCGAACGGATATCGCACCATTGTATGTCAAGATGTTCGCTTGCCCGAACTCCTTACACTCTGCTGATGTGATCATTTCATTACGATGACCTCCGATGCAATAACTCTCTGATGCGATGAACCGAATCGGACGGTTGTGATTAAATCGCACCGTCGCAATCGTAAAGTTCAATGGCTTGCTCCGTTGCTCTTCCTCCATGCCGATGTGATGGATCCCTGTGGACCCAATGATCCATTAAACTCACCCTTATGCTTTTCAAATCCGATTCCCTTCATCACATACAAACTTCGCCAGTTGCAATATGTGATCGCATCGCAACATCAACTTCGCATCACTTTGTTTCTGCTTCATAACTTCGTAACTTCACTCGCTGTTGTTTTCATTTTTATTTTAACCTTACCCCTTCAATCGATATGGTTTTCTAAACCATGCTCCAACGTATCTCAGCACTTCGTACCTCTGCAGTCGAATGATCTTTCGCTGCATTGTTGCTTCTATTCCATCGCACAGTTCCTTAACACTGTTCTTCGATAAAATTTATCACCCGGTTCCTTTATATCTCCGCACTCCTTACATAGTTTTAGACCATTACTGTGTATAGAATGAATTCAATTCCACTCGTTCCATTCTCCTCGGTATGTGTAAAAACCTCCATTGATTCTCCACTTAAATTCTTCACACAGGTTTAACTTATTCAAGTTCAATTGTCTATGAACTTAAGAATTGTGGCTCTCATATAAATCCTATATCGATTAACAAAATCGATACTATTCTACATTACCATACACATATAATAGCAGCTAGATTCCCAAAAGGCCAGAATTCTATACATATAGAGTTCCATCGAAATTTTGTGAGACAAATAAAGCTACACAGAGCTTAACAATCCAGATTCCTCCATAACACAATAATCTCAGAAAATAAGAAGGATCGAACCTTCCTTCCACACATTGAACACATAAATTTGATCCTACAAAAACTCAATAATGGGCATAAACTTCAGAAAATCAAATGTTGTATTAATACTCACAATACTTACATAACAATCTCCTTTCTTGGCCTGATTTCCAAATCATTGGCCCTTTTACAAATTGCCCGAAGGCTTCCAAGTAGAAACCCCTGCTCTCTACTCACACTCTCTCTCTGATTTCTCAATGCCTTTGAGGCTTCATAATTTATACAATTTTAAAATGATCTAATTTAAGTTCAATCCCTTCAACTTCTCAACAAAATCCTAAAATCACTCTTGAATCCCTAAGGATCCTCTCTCACCCATAATTAATGAAACTAATTTCTAAATTAATATTTAGAAAAATCTCTCATCCCTTTACATCCTCAACCGACCAGATTCTCTCATATTCTCAAACATTTGAGAATTATTTACAATATTTAATTAAAATACATAAAACCCACTCAAATCATTCATAAAAATCTATATCTTCTAAAATCTTAAAACTCCTAAGTTTCAATAAAATACAAAGTATTTCTCTTTGCCTAATGCTCCTGCATCACAGATATTTTTATGAGAGAACTTTTCAGATTGCACGGTATCCCAAAGACTGTTATTTTAGACAGAGATGTGAAGTTTACTTTCGCATTCTGGAAATTTTTTTTTACAGGTTTGGGGACTCAAATAAATTTCAACACTTCTTATAACCCTTAGACGGATGGACAAATTGAATGGGTAAATTAGGTTTTAGAAGACATGTTGCGCATGTACGTTATGCAGCACGCAAAAAAATGGGAAGAGTATTTACACCTAGTTTAATTTTCTTACAACAATGGTTATCAGGGTCCCTTAAGATGAGTCCTTTCAAAGCTCTATATGGGAGGCAATGTCGCACTCCCATAAATTGGAGCAGCCCCAAAACAAAACTAATGCTTGGACTAGAAATGCTGAGCAAAATGGAAACAGAGGTAAAGAAGATCAGGAAAAACTTGAAAGTTGCACAAGATCGGCAAAAGATATACGTAGATAAGAAAAGGACTTGTCTGGAATTCGACGTGGGTGATCATGTATATGTGAGGATCAAACCAAAGAAGAGCACCTTGAGATGGGTTCTTGTGCCAAGTTAGCCCCCAGGTTCTGTGGACGCTTCTAGATATTGGAAAGGGTAGGATCTGTGGCATATCGATTGGCCTTACCCAGCCACATTCAAGTGCATAATATGTTTCATGTGTCCCTGCTAAAGTGATATGTACATGATCTGAAACATGTAATCCATTGGCAGAAAATTCAGGTAGGATAGAGTTAGAAAAATCCTAACTTGAAGCATGAATTTTATGTGAATTTGACAGAAAATTTTGCTGTTTGTAGGTAGATCTAGATGGCGATTTTCTGGTCTAGCCTCAACGTATACTCGACAGGAGAGAAATCATGCTCCGGAAGTGAGTCATCACCCAGGTTAAAGTGCAGTGGAAGCACTTCAGCTCGGATGAGGCTACTTGGGAAGATGAGCAATTTTTACGTGAGGCTTACCTAGAGCTATTTCTTGTGCTGGGGTGAAACACTGAGGACGGTGTTACTTCCAGGGGGGAAGTTGTGACGGCTGAATTTGGCATTAACGAGTTGTTAACTAGTAATATGACATTTTAGTTATTATTATTTTAAAAGAGAATACTAAAACAAATATTGTTTCTGAAAAAAATATTATTTGTTTTACTATTATGAAAATAAAATTGGTTATGGAAAGGTAGTTCCATAAAAAGGTAAAAATATTGATGGTAAAAGTATTCCAAGAACTGAGAGGTGGTTGGATAGTTTGAATAATTACCTTTTCCTCTGAGGATAAAAGGCATTTCCTAGTGAGGAAAAGGGGTTATGTGGATAAACTAAGGGAAGAGAGTGAGGTATTTCCTGAGCTGGTAGAGACCAGTCAAAACCACTCAGCATTCCTAAGAGTTTCTGGTACTGACTCGACTTGGTGTCCTGAGGTCACAGCAGAAACCACTGTCAACCTGTACCTCTCGAGAGTGGAGCACAAGGGCAAGAGGAGAATTAATTCGCCTCTCTTGAAGGTTGGGTGGACATCATCAGCAAGTAGCAAATTTCACATACATATAAGTAACAATGCATTCCAGTAATTTTTAAGGGAAATATTATGGAACCTGTACACAGGTATGTGTAGAATAGTACAAAGAAATAATTCTGTGTATGGCAATTATATGGAAGGAATGAAATTATTTAAGCAATTTTGAAATGGATGATATTTATGAATTATTTAAACATGTTAATTAGAGTCTATAAATTAGCTCTGAATTCCGATAGGAAAGACTATAAAATAAACTATTACATGATGAAAAAAAATATTGTATATGGTTACCGTGAGTAGCAACAGTAGTAACTATGTGAGATTGATTTTGAAAGCAATAAACTACTAGAGTATTAAATTTCAATGATTAAATTATGCTAAAGCTAAGTACACAGGAATAGCACAGTGAAACTTGAGGCAACTAGTTTAACTTCTGAGCTACATTAATTTAAATAATTGAGTGAACTGTTGGTTCCGACCACGAGGGGAGAACCTCAAACCGAAACACGTCCTTACTCCAAAATGAACTATACTCAGACAATATTGTAGAGGTGGTCCATTCACCTTAACCATATATGTAAAATTCATGTTTTCTGGTAAAATTAAGAGACAGTAGATTACAATTGTGCAGTGTTAAAGAGTTTCGACCCCAAAACTAAACAATATACCAAGAACCATATGAGCATAAATAAACAAGGAATTAAAGTACATTTGCAAAGAACCAGTATAATATAAGAATCCAAGAACCGGCCCTAGGCTCGGAAATCATCAAATAGAACAGTTAACAGGGTTTATACTAAACGAAAAAAAAAAAAAAACTGAATAAATGTAAACCGCAAATGGGAACATGGCCTTTAAAAAAATAGTAAGAACATTTTTATCATTTCCAACATGATAATCAAATGGAAAAACCCCGTAGGGCACTATCTGAGGATAAAGATAGAACCTAATCTTACATAGGTTACATTTACAAATTATATAAATAGAAATCTAGGTCGGTAAGTTCCACCGAGACCGAAAAGACAGGTCTGGAGGAATTCCTCTCCTAATCGACCTTAAACATCATGAAAAACACAATATATTTACTGAAACAGAGCCTCCATATAAGCGCAAGAGTTAAGCGTACTTAACTTTCATAATCTAAAAGGAAAATCACTATGCAGATGACTAAGCACTGTGCAGATGACAACATGGTAAACTTGAAGGAAGGAGCCTAGAACATTAAGATTAAGCACGCGATGAAGAATAGTTGGTGAACCCATTTGGCTTGATACCAGAATACCTAGAGGAGCAGAGGCGCGGTTAGAAGGAGAGAAGCCATAGCATATTGACTTGAAAGAACAAAGGTCCAACCTGGTCACCGAGATGATACCTGCAAAAACCAATACCTGGATTGTTAAGTAATGATACCGTGATATTAAGCGGAGAAAAAATTCAAGGGATCACTAAGAGCGAAAAGCTCGGTAAACCAATTTAGCTGTAATGATGAGCCTCTAAGCGATATGACAAACGCTGAGCTGGAAAAAGAATAAAACAGAATAAGACTAAGGGGTAATCTAATTAAAAATGACAACCCATGAATCACTGGAATTGTTAAAGGAAATCAAACAGAAACTAAGACCACGTTTTCAAACCAAGGGAGGCAATACATGTGTTTCATAATCCAATTGGTCTGGCAATGTTTCGAGACAACGACGGTGGTTGGAAAAGCCTTCCCAGTTCTTCCGCAGGGTTTCCAACCATTCTTGGTTAATAACCGAGGCGAAATCAAAACCTTGAAAGCACACCAACGCAACTGGTTATGGTGCTAGTTGGAACCCAACAATATTAACAGATCTCTTGGAGGAATGAATTTGCAGACCTAGCCGATGCCCAGTAAGTGAATAAATGAGACGAGAGGTTAGGGTTGTGGGTATTATCGAGGGTTTTCCCACCCATAAAATTTTCCGTAGATCCGTGATGACATCCAAAGGTGGGAAATGGGGTAGGTGGACATCGAAAACATAAACCAAATCACTTAAAATCTCACAACTAGTAAGTGCATTAAATCGCCAAACGCGACCAGGACAGGCACTTCAACCCAAAACTCGAGATAGGTCCTTAATAAATGCGAAGATCATGGAATGTGTTAAGCCAAAGTTATATTTGTATAAGTTATGAACATATAAGTGTAAAGGTAAGTTTAATAAATCAAGGAAATTTCTATATATATTTAATATGTTAATCATACATAGTTTAAACCATGCGATCGTAGATATTATCATGGTGTTAATTCATTATATTTAATCCTTAAGGAAAGAAGTAATTATTTTTTTTATATGTGGTAAAGTCTGAGTGTTAAATGTTACAAGTGATATCAGAGCAGCATTCGCATGTTGGCACCCTAGGGGTCACCTAAAGATTTAAGATATGTGTGTATACTGATGCACAGAAAAGAAGTAGCACCGCAAGGGACAACATGAGAAGGGGATCTACACAGAAAACACCTCGGAATACTGGTGAACCTACACCTAAAGCACAACCAGAAAACCCGAGATGTGGATTCAATTGAGTGTAGATCAGCACCAACAGATTAGTAGACTACTAGAGAAACAACAGCACCAGACCAGCATACTGTTAAGTACTATGCAGAAGTTGCAGGAGGAAATGGTCTGTGTGAGAAGTGACAATGAACATTTGATGCAAGAATAGGAAAGGATACTTAAGAGCCTTTCTTATAAGCAAAATCAAGGGGTGTTACAACCCAGTCCCGATCGGGGAATGCAAGAAGAGAACAAATGACAGAATAAAGACCAAACCACAGACAGAATGAGCAGGAGTCCTTCACAGCGAAGCAACAAAAACATAAACTATAATGAAGCAGAGTCTGGTAATGTGTCAGATCAGCAAGAAGTTAAGAAGCAAAAAGCGGAGCTTCAAGGTGAGTTTCGAAAAATAAAACCACCTACATTTTATGGAGAAGCTAAGGAGGTGGCAGAGGCTTGGTTGATAAATATGAATAAGTATTTTGAAGTGTACGAGTATAGCAACAACCTAAAATCCATATTGGCCATATATAAGTTGAGATAAAATGCCACCCTATGGTGGAGGAGGTAAAGAATGTTCGCAGCTTTGAAGATCAAGATGTTACGTGGGAATCATTCTAGCAATACTTCAAAGATAAGTATTTGACAGAATGTTTATATGACGAAAAATATAGAGAATTCCATGACTTGAAGCTGGGTCAGATGACTATGGATGAGTTTATTTCCAAGTTCACCTCCCTATTAAGATATGTCTCGTATCTCAGAGATGAAAAGGCTAAGGTTCAAAGGTTCCTAAGTAGTTTTCCAACCCACATGAAGGAATGAATTGAATTTGTAAATCCTAGGACCATAGATGAAGCAATTCATAAGGCAAGAATGTGCTACCAGTAGTCCAAGGAAAAAGGGGAAGTGGGAAAAAGTTGGCAGCCAAAAAAAGGACAGAAAAACAGTTCAAACTTCAAGGGTGCTAGAAGTAATAATTTTAAGAATTCTGCATGAAGTTCTGTAAGCAAGCAGTTTGGCAGGAATCATCAAAGAACCCGATAGCCTACTAAAGAGATGCCTATATAGGCTTCTAGAAAACCTGAGCAAGGGAAAGTAACCAAGCCACCTCTGCAGTGTTGGGGGTGTGGTGAGGCACATTATTATAAAAATTGCCCACATCGAGGGAGAAGTGAAGCAGTTGCAAACTTGCAGGAGGCTTCTACAGTAGATGATGTGGCTCGAAACATACCTCAAATCAACGCAACATTGGAAGATCGATAGGCAGATTATCAGCTAACAATGATAGATTTGGAAGGTAAGTTATTGTCTCAATCTGTTTCTATTTTGGTTGACCCACGTGCAAGTCTAAGTTATGTTAACCCCAAAATAGTAGAAGTATGTAAATTAAAGGGTCATAAATTCAAAAATCCTTGGCTGGTACAGCAACTCACATGAGCTAAAAGAAAAGTAAGTGCCAAAATTCCAAATTTCACATTGGAAATTGTATATCAACAGTTAAACGTGGACCTGAATATACTGCCAATAGGGTCCTATGATGTTTTTCCAGGTATGGATTGGCTAGAAAAACATTTGAATTTGATGGATTGTAAAGAAAATATTATTTATTACAGAATGCAAGATGTAACATGCAAAGAGATTCATCAAATCAAGAAACTGCTACAACTACGTCATATTAGAGCATCCCAAATGAATAAGTGTATGAGGAAGGGATGTCAGATTTATGCTATCCATGTGGGATATGCCAATTCCAAGGAGAAGTCCCCTATGGCGAAGAACATACCAGTGGTACAAGAATTATGGATGTATTTCCAGAAAACGTACCTGCATTACCCGCAAGAAGAGATATTGACTTCACCATTGATTTAATGCCAAGAGCATCACCAGTTTCAAGAGCTCCTTACAGAATGAGTGTTCTAGAATTAACTAAGTTAAAAATGTGGTTGCAAGAGTTGCTGGACAAAGGATACCTTCATCCAAGTGTGTCCCCTTGGAGAGCGCCAGTGTTGATTGTAAAGAATAAATATGGAGCTATGCAGACGTGCATGGATTATAGACATCTCAATAAATTAACAGTAAAAAATAAATATCCTTTATCGCTTAGTGGTGACCTATTTGACTAGGTGAAAGGGGCCACAATGTATTCAAAAATAGACTTAAGATCTAGATATCACCAGATTCGGATTAAGGATGAAGATATTTATAAGACTGCCTTCCGTACCAGGTACGTGCACTATGAGTTTGTGGTATTACCCTTTGGGTTAACAAATGCGCCAGTGAAATTTATGAGGTTAATGCATGGTATATTTCACCCCTTCTTGGATAATTTTGTGCTAATAGTTATTGATGATATTTTAATATATTCTAAGAATCAGGAGAAACATAGGGAGCACCTAAGACAAGTATTGGAAATGTTAAGAAAACACCAGCTGTACGCTAAGTTTAGCAAGTGTGATTTCTTCAAAATAGAAATCCAGTACCTAGGCCATGTTATTTTAGTAGAAGGGATAGCTTTTGATCCGAAGAAAATTAAGACAATCATGGAATGGCGAGTTCCCCAAAATGTGGTGGATATTAGATCCTTTATGGGATTGGCTAGGTACTATCGAAGATTCATTGAATGGTTCTCCAGAATTCCATTTCCAGTCACTTCCTTGTAGAGAAAAGGAAAAGTATTTAAGTGGACTAATGAGTGCCAGAATAGTTTTGAAATGTTGAAGCAGTTGTTGACCACTGCTCCTGTGTTGAGGGTAGCTGACTCCAACAAGGAATTTGAGGATTTTACAGACACATGTAAGGAAGGTGTTGGGAAACTTTTATCACATGAAGGAAAGGTGGTGGCCTATGATTCAAGAAAGTTAAAAGAACATGAACAAATATATTCAGCCTATGATCTAGAGTTAACAGCAGTAGTACATGCACTCCGGGTATGGAGACACTATCTGCTGGGAAAGAATTTTGTACTAAATACTTCTTATAGTAGCCTAACCAGTTACTTCAAACAAGCTGATTTAAACTACCGACAGGAAATATGGAATTCCTTCCTAAGTTAGTTTCATATGGACATTCAGCATGTGAAGGGTAATGAAAATCGTGTGGTAGATGCCTTAAGTAGGAAGTTGCATTGCGTTTATGAGCTTTGTTATAATCATCTGGAATGAAAATTTTTAGATCAAGTGAAAGAGGAAGCACAAAAGGATCCTGAATACCAATTCCTATGGCAGCAAATGGAAGAGACCAAATAGCAAGGAAATAAATTTGAATATGGAGTTAGTAAAGAACAAATGCTAACCTTTAGAGGAAAGATTTATATACCAAACCATGTGGATCTAAAGGAGCTAATCATGAATGAGTATCATCGAATTAATTATGCAAGACACCCAAGATACCAGAAAATGTTAACTGCAATTAGAAAAATATATTTCTAGCCTGGTATGCATAGAAACATTGTTGAATACTTAAACAAATGTTTGGAGTGTCAACAGGTCAAGGTGGAGCATTGACATCCAACTAGATTGTTGCACCCCATACCAGTACCTAAATGGAAATGGGAGGTCATATCCCTAGAATTCATCACTGGTTGACCATGATCAAAGAGGCACAATGAATCCATTATGGTGGTGATTGACAGATTGAGTAAGGCTGCACATTTTATACCTGTACGGTCTATTTACAAAACTGTACAAATAGCAGATATTTTTATGAGTGAAATTTTTAGATTGCACAGTATCCCAAAGAATGTTATTTTAGACAGAGATGTGAAGTTTACTTTCGCATTCTAGAAAACTTTGTTTACATGTTTGGGGACTTAAATAAATTTCAGCATTGCTTATCACCCTGAGACGGATGGACAAACTAAATGGGTAAATCAGGTTTTTGAAGATATGTTGCACATGTACGTGATGTAGCAGGCAACAAAATGGGAAGAGTATTTACACCTAGTTGAATTTGATTACAAAAATGGTTATCAAAAGTCCCTTAAGATTATTCCTTTAGAAGCTCTATATGGGAGGCAATGTCGCACTCCAATAAATTGGAGTAGCTCCGAAACAAAACTAATGCTTGGACCAGAAATGTTGGTTGAAATGGAAAAAAAGGTAAAGAAGATTAGGCAAAACCTGAAAGCTGCAGAAGATCGGTAGAAGATATATGTAGATAATAAAAGGACTTATCAGGAATTCGAGGTGGGTGATCATGTATATGTGATGATCAAACCAAAGAAGAGCAACTTGAGATGGGTTCTTGTGCCAAGTTAGCCCCCAGCTTCTGTGGACCCTTCTAGATATTTGAAAGGGTAGGACCTATGGCAGATCGATTAGCCTTACCCAGCCACATTCGGGTGCACAATGTATTTCATGTGTCCTTGCTAAAGTGATATGTACATGATCCGAAAAATGTAATCCATTGGAAGAACATTCAGGTAGGATAGAGTTAGAAAAATCCTAACTTGAAGCATGAATTTTATGTGAATTTGACAGAAAATTTTTCTGTTTGCAGGTAGAATCGGACGACGAGTTTCTGGTCGAGCCTCAACGTATACTCGAAAAAAGAGAAATAATGCTACAGAAGTAAGTCATCACCCAGGTTAAAGTGCAATGGAAGAACTTCAGCCCGGATGAGGCTACTTGGGAAGACGAGGAATTTGTATGTGAGGCTTACCTAGAGCTATTTCTTGAGCTGGAGTGAAACACCGAGGACGGAGTTACTTCCAGGGTGGAAGTTTTTACAGCTAAATTTGGCATTAACTAGTTGTTAACTAGTAATATGACATTTTAGTTATTATTATTTTAAAAGATAAGACTAAAACAATTATTGGTAATATAATTTGCTGTGAAATCTTTCATAATTTTCACACATTTGGTCTAATTTTACAAAGGTCTTGGTTTGGGTTTAAAGAATTTTCTTGGAGATTTGGGTTTAAGGACATTTCTTGGAGGTGGTCTGATTTTGCAAAGAATTACTTTGGGTTTAAGGACTTTTCTTGGAAGACATTTGTTGGAGGGAGTCTGATTTTGCAAAGAGTTGTTTTGGGTTTAAGAAATTTTCTTGGACATACATTCAAAGGACATTTCTTGGAGGTATGTGATACATTTTTTTGGATGTTTTTTGTTCTTCATTTTTTTTGAAAGTATAGATTTGGGCTTAATTTCGAATTTTTAGAGTTCGTGTTTTGAGTTGAAGTAAATCTTTTGAGCTTCGTTTCATTTTTATAAGACATTTTTTTCTCTGATTTTTTTAAGTAAGTGTTTTGGATTGGAGTATGTATTTTTTGCAAAAATTTGAAAATGAGTTTTTTTTAAATTAAATCTTTTGTGATGTTTTTTTTAATTGAGTTATTGTCTAAATTTTTGAAGGAAATTTTTTGAACTTCATACTCTATTATCATGGGAAATCGAAGGAATTGTGTGAGAAAATATGATCGAAAAAGGGACCCTAAGGAATGTAGAGAAGAGACGAGAAAATCTCGCAAAAGAAAGATAGAAGCACTCTCAAATATTGAAGGGGAAAATCAACCTCAATTAGAAATTGAAGCAGGTATGTAAATGTAAATATTATGATCTATTGATATATTTAAAATTTTCCTACTGTAAAATGTGAAGCTTAATTTTTATTTGATGAACTAATTCAAGAAAAATATTTTGCAATGTAAAGAGAGAGAAATATTCCTCAAAACATTGATGATGAAATACAAAGTTTTGAAAGAGAAAGTGAAAGAGATATTGAACCAATGATTGAAGATGGTGAAAATATTGAAATAAATTCAAGTGAAGAAATTGAATCACAAGGTATGTACATATGTATATATATATTGAACACATGCACGTATTATTGAAATTATACATATATTTATTAATTTATTTATTTATTCAATATGTAAACTTATTATGTACTATTTATTCAAATATTTACAGATGAAATCAGTGTCGATGATGAGATGTTAGAAAATGTTGACACTCACACATATGGAGATAAAAAGCCTAACCATTATATACGATATCGTGTTAACCGCATTTTTTAAACATATTTCATAAAGGAGAAAGGGACAGTTCAATCTCAAATGTTGAAAGGTCTCCTATCATTAAGGAAATTAAAAGAAGCTACGACAGTACTAGGTATTCGAAAATCAACCAAAGATAAAAAATGAAATAAAATGTGATACAAAATATAAGTAGTGCTATAAATTCAATTAGGAGATCTAGACAGAAAAATGTTTCAATTGTACATAGAGGAATACATATGGCAGTGGTTTCATCAAGTACTGAAGAGAATCGTTTGGTAACATCTATGGCACGAGCATTACGAACGTCGCGAAAAACTTTGCACAAACATCGGAAATTTTGGCTGCAAATATATGTAAGTGATGAACTCGTTTGTTGGAGAGCTATTTGTAGGAAACCATACAAAGATAGACTTGGAGAAAATGTTAAAAAAATAATATATGAATATTGGAATAACAATTTGCATGCTTCGCCAATTGCAAAGCATGTGATGCGAAGAAGAATAGCACGAAATCAATACGAAGAACATGAAAAATATTTCTTGGAAACCACTCAGATAGAGTTATTCAACAAGTTCAAAGAAGAGAATCATGAAATTCACGTTTCAATCAGTGCTTTTGTTCAACAAAAACCATGGTATGTAAAACCTATCACCGTACACGACACTTGTTGTTGCCGTTATCATGTGTAATTTGAGTTATATTATGACACGTTCCTTGATTTTGGTAGAACATTATGGAAGGATTCACCTCCTCCTTCCACTATCTGTGATTTCATATCTCAAATTCTATGTGAAAAATAAAGCGATGAACTATTTTACAAAAAGAAATGTGTTGGTGGTAAAAAATGCGATGATTTTGGAAATTTGACTAAATTTCAAAACAAATATCGTACTGATATAAATGATCAATCATTGTCAAACATGAAAGTGAAATGGAAGAGATATGAATATATCCACACATCGAATGAAGGTGAAAATAGTGTTAAAAGAATTGAATTACGAGAAGATGAAATATTTGTGATAGACTTTTTGAGAAAGTTTGAGGTAGAAATTTACAAATACACCAAGCATTCCCATAGAGCTCGATGGTAAGGCTTGCATTCAAAAATCTCGTGAAGTTTTTCCACCAGGGACCATTTTTTCAATGATTGATTTTGCAGAAACCTACACATTTGTTCCATAAAAAGAAATTTAGAGTGAATACTATCATTCTGACCAAGTCTCCATGCTCGTCCATATTCTATATAGACATGTTGAACAAAACGTCGATCATATAGAAAGCATGAGTGAAAATTGACATATCATTAAAGAATATCACTTTTATATCAGTGACGATCGTACACATGATACATATTTTGTACAACATTGTTTTGGAAAAATTTACGATTCCTTGAAAAACTGTGGAATAACATTCAATGAACATTGGATATGGTCAGACAAATGCGCAGGTCAATTCAAATCTGCACGATCATTCTTTTGGTTGTTTTGTCTTCATAATAAAACATGCATTAAACATTGTTGGAATTTCCTTGAGACTAGCCATGGAAAAGGAGAACATGATGGTGCAGGGGCATGCATAAAATGATCACTTCGAATATATCAAATGAACCCCTCTGCAAGCCGACTTGTGGACACGAAAGAAGTTGTTCAATGGTGCATCGCTGCTCTAAGTCATGAGAATAACCCATCAAGGGAAGTGTGAAGGTACATTCAATTTAATTTTTATTGGAAATCTAATTTTATCATGCAATGATTATCTTTGATTGTATTTTGATATCATATTTACATTATTCTTTGAATTTTCCATATAAAGGTTTTTCTGGCATATTGGGATCGAAGACGTAGATAAATCAATTGGAAATGACGTTGAAACAATAAAAGGGACTCGAAAATTGCATTCAATTAAAAAAAAGTCGTCCAGAAATGTGTTTGCATTGGATAAAAGAAAATATTCTTGTTTTTGTCATGTTTGCATAGACAACACAAAATCCAATGACATTTGTAAAAATAATATATATGTAAACGATTGAAAACATACAGAGCTAAATACAAAGGGAAAAATTTATGTTGCAGTGTTTGAAGAAATGCAATCAAAGGAAACTACAATATCATCCGATGGTGATCGAGTTTCTGATCTTGTTAGAGAAGGTAACATTTGAATTGCTTTCTAATGATTTAAAGATCTAGAAATAAATTTAAATATGTATAATTTTGTTAAGTTTGTTTTAGTGCAGGAGATGTTTTAGCTGTAATTGCACCTATTGAAAAAAATGAAAATGTGAAGTATTATTTGATGCGTTGCACTGAACGAAAAATGAAATTATTAGAAAACTATAATGATCACAGATTTCAATATGAAAGAGGATCTATTATACTGAAAGGTTATTTTTTGAGACAAACTAATCAAAGTGGGGATTTTGTTTACTTTGAAGACTATGAACCTGATTTCATAAGTTGTCAATATAGTCACTTGGTGTGTGCAGCACGCATAAAGTTGATAGAGGTTCAATCAAAGAAAAAAACGAAAAACAAGAAATGGAAAATGTCAAAATCTGATCATGAACGGATTATTGAAGATGGAATTCCATTGGAATTTTTTTGATTGAACTGCACAACAATTTATTCTCTTTGGATTAAATATGTTTTATAACTTCCAGTACTAAAATAAAAATTGAGCTGCTTATGTTATTTGCGCAAGTGTTTTCACATGCACAAATTGTTTTGGTACATGCACGTGCTCTAGTACCAACTGAAAGTAGCTTTTCTAGACATGTGCATTGATGAAAAATGTTACATGTATTGGATATATATGTGTGTGTGTGTGTGTGTGTGTGTGTTCTAGAATGCAAATAATTGTTCAAGTAGTTTGACTATGTGCATTGATGAAAAATGATTCACGTACACAATTAACTGAAAGTAGTTTTTCTATGTGCATTGATGAAAAATGTTGCACGTACTGGATATATACACGAATTGAATGTGCCCAATTTTTCTTGTGGGCTTTTCTGATAAAAATTATCCACAATGTAAATAAATCATCCACAATATAGTTTTGTATGAATATTCCTTTCAGACAAGATACTTGGAGCACTTCTCTGAATTTTGGTGGGATTTGACCCACATCTCTATTCCTAATTGAAAATCTAGTACAAAATTTGTCTATCCAATGGTCGGATGTGTTCTAAGTTCTAGAATGCAATTAACTGAATGTCGTCAATTTACCAATTTATAAATCAACAAAGCTACCTATTTGAGTGCATTAATGACATTGACCTGAATTCAAAAAACATATATGTACTTCTTATATTTCCAATCAAAATTAAAGGGATAAATAGATATATCTACTTTACTTTTTTTTTCAATTAGAGCTCAATTTATATGTTTAGTTGCATTGAAAAGCTATGTTCTTTCTATTGGAAATTTTTTCACTCAAACAAAAGTATGTAGAGATCAAAAGCAATCTTAAGATGCCAAATGTACTTCAACCATCCAAAACTTGAATTTTAAAAACTTTTTGATTAAAATCAAAACAATGCTTCATATGGGAGTCTTCCATCTAGGCCAAATATAGATTGAAACCATCCAAAACTTAGATCAAAACATTTAACATTTAACATTAAATCAAAATTAAAGAGATAATGTACAACTTCTTTACTCTTTTTGATTAAATCAAAACAATACTTCACATGGGAGTCTTCCATAGGCCAAATGTAGATTGAAACCATACAAAACATAGATCAAAACATTTAACATTTAACATTAAATCAAAATTAAAGAGATTTACATATAACTACTTCTTTACTCTTTTTGATTAAATCAAAACAATACTTCACATGGGAGTCTTCCATAGGCCAAATGTAGATTGAAACCATTGAAAACTTAGATCAAAACATTTAGCATTTAACATTAAATCAAAATTAAAGGGATAAATACATATAATTACTTCTTTACTCTTTTTTATTAAATCAAAACAATTAGAGGGATCTGAATCAAAAAAACAAAAAAGGGGTTGCCCATAATCGGGAAACCAGCCCAGAAGATGCTGCCCAATATTGGGAAACTAGCAGACATAGAGTGTTCAGAAGCACAGTGATTGCAAAACATGACAAAAGTTTTAAAAAACTAAAGAGGACCTGACATCAGGCTAGCTATCGATGTGCGTAGGAGGATTCTCCTCCACAATTGGACAACTGTAGTCCTCTGGATCATCAACCACTCCCTTGGAGTGTTGGGAGGAGCTCTCCAAAGCAGAAGAGGAGCCAGAGTAGTCTTTGAGCTTTTTCTCCACACGGGCCGACCTGCCACTACTGGTGTCTTGGGGCTGATGGGTTGGGATGGTGGACTTTCTCTGCCTCTTCCTAGAACCAAAGGCACCTTCATCTTGGGGCTCCTCCTGAAAAAGCACAGAAATGGTCACCATAATTTGAGGTCTGACCATAGCACTAGTGAAGTGAAAGTGTACGACATTGCTTTCCGGAGGAGGGTGCTCGCCTGTGTCATGGATTGAAAGAGGCGGGTGAGAACCAGCACTCCTACCCCCACCTCCCCTTCTGCAACGCATCTGATGTCTACGCATGGGAGTCTTCCATAGGCCAAATGTAGATTGAAACCATCAAAAAATTATATTAAAACATTTAACATTATATCAAAACATTTAAAACATTTAACATTAAATCAAAACTAAAGGGATTTACATTTAAAACATTTAACATTAAATCAAAATTAAAGGGATTTACATTAAATGTAGATTAAAATGGTATCCAAAACTTAGTTTTAAAACTTTTTTATTATATCACAACATTACTTCACATGATTAATGTACTTCAACCATCCAAAACTTGGGTTTTAAAAACTTTTTGACTATATTAGAACATTACTTGACATGCCATCCAATTGTAGTTCAACTATCCAATAAAAACATTTAATATTATATCACATGTGCCAAATGTAGATTGAAACCATCCAAAACTTAAGTTTTAAAAACTTTTTAATTAAATATATCGTGCAACATTACTTCACATGCCATGACAATTATAGTTCAACTATCCAATAGAAACATTTAACATTATATCACATGTGCCAAATGTAGATTGAAACCATCCAAAACTTAAGTTTTAAAAAAATTTTGATTATATATCGTGCAACATTAAAACATTAAACATTTAACATTAAATATCACATTCCAAATGTAGATTGAAACCATCCAAAAATTGAGCTTTAAAAACTTTTTGATTATATCATACATAACATTACTTCACATGCCATGCCAGTTATAGTTCAACTATCCAATAGAAACATTTAACATTATATCACATGCCAAAAGTAGATTGAAACCATCCAAAACTTAACTTTTAATTTAACAAGAAATTATAAATCACAACATTACTTCACATGCCAAATGTAGATTGAAACCATCCAAAACTTAACTTTTAATAAATAACAAAAAATTATAGATCACAGCATTACTTCACATGCCAAATTTACTTCAAGCATCCAAAACTTAAATTTAAAAAAAAAAACAAATTATAACACATCATTACATAACATTCCAAATGTAGTTTAGAAGCAAAACAAAACTTAAATTTTAAAAACAAAAAAAATTATAACACATCATTACATAACATGCCAAATGTAGTTTAGAAGCAAAAAATTAATTTATAGAAGCAAAACATTAATTTATAGATGACAACATTACTAGTAGTTCAATTATCCAAAACTTAAAAGTTTTAAAAACCAAGCAAATTATATAACAACATTATTTCACATTCACATGCCAAAAGTACTAAAACCATCCAAAACTTAACTTTTTGGAACAAAACAAATTATATTAACATTGTAATAAAATATGTCCAAAAATTGTAGATCTCACAAGTATCAAACTGTATCAAGTTATATATATATGACAGTGCATCTAGATAATATATAAAAAAGTAAATTTAAGACTATCTAAATCTTGAAATCAAATCTACAAATCATGTCCATCAAATAGAGATGGATGTAGCATCTTTCCTATTAGGGTCTCAATCCGCGCACTATCATGCGAAGCATGGGAAACCTGTGCACAATGCACATGTACTTGAACATTAAAATTTGATGTTTTAAAAATGAGTGAGAATATATATAGAACTTCATGTAAATAAATAAAAAATAAAAAATCATGCAATACCTCATGAGGTTCCCTCTCCATTTGTTCACCTGCTACAAGTTCCTCCCCCATGGGAACATCTGCAATGGTAAACTGTACAATATACATGTGTAGTTAAATAAATAAATAAATATATTAAAAAATTTCAAATGAAAATGCACGTGTACATATATAAACTTATTTTTAATAATATTAAAAAAAAAGTTAGACAACTTGTTCAAATGGTTGAAATGGTGTGGATGTTCCTATCTCCGTCGCTAGAGTCTGTGGATTAAAGAAATCTTCTATAGGAACCTAAATTCAAAAAATTTAAAATAACTCAAGATATAGATATATATATATATCTCAAATTTTAATGGAAATTTTTGAGGTGGAATATATATATATATATATATATATATATATATATATATATAACTTAAACATAAATTTTAAAAGTGAAAAATTGTCCATACTTGTGGCTCATCTCCTAAGGAAGTAGAAGGTACATCTCCCAAGGAAGAAGAAGGTACCGCCATCCTGAAAACATGGGACGAAATCAGAATCTGTTAAAACATTTTATCATTATATATACATACATGTACATGTGTGCACAATTATTTATTTTAAAAATATCACTTAAAAAACACTAACATTTGCCAACATATCTTGATGGTGAGACCCATCTACATTGTTTGAACTAGAGGTCCCGAACGTGATATTAACATTTTTGTCATTCACCATGCGTGACAACTGCAAATGGTGTTTTAACATATAATGATACATTTTTGTTAGATTAATGTACATACAAATAAATGTATACATGTACATACACATGTATTTATTACAAATTGTACACATGTATACATGTTAAAATAATTGAACCCTAAGGTCATTAACACATACCGTTCCCGTGCCCTCTTCCTCATGAAGAATTAGGTCTTGAAAACCATTGCGACAATTCTTTGCATATATTTGGAGATCTTCAACATTCATGTTGTCAATCTCTTCATCTGTACAATACACAAAATTGGCACGTGCATTTTCACGTGCTCTTTATTGATTTAGACAAACATCGACTCCACCCAATCCACTGTAAACATCGTCGATCATGACATCCCTTGCTTCTCGACTTATTTGAGAAGTCGCATCCATATCTGACCACAGAGTTTTGACCCGAAAAGGTCGACTCACCAATGGCGACTCAGGGCGAGGTAACTCCACATCTCTCTTAGCACCCTTACGGTCATACAATCGACCTTTCCCCGGACCAAAAAATTCTGACGGAAGGTCATTGTATTTGGGTTTCATATTCAAAAAAAAAATCTTCGTAAAACAATTGTGCAAAATAAACAAGAACCTCTTCGTTCCATGGGAGCCTTCCATAGGCCGCAAGGTGCCTATCATACAAATAGTGAGCTATATTTGGGTGCTTGAAATATTGCACCTTCAACATTTTTCTTTTTGGCCCTTCCTTGAAATTAAACATTGACTTCGCCATATTTTTTGTAACTCTTTGTTTTACATCCTCCCATTTATCGGGACCCATTACTGTTTCCTTTCTCTTTCTCATCACTTCTACAAATGTATCATTCGTTGGCCCAAGATTTTTGTACACATTTACAATTTCGCCCAATGAATGTGTAACTATTTCGAGGCTTTGTCGACTCTCAGCAGGTAGAGTCAAAGCCACGAGATCTCTCCGCAATTTTGCATGAAGTTTTTGATACCTTTGTAAGGTGCAGTGTGCCATTTTTTTTCCCCATGGTATATCAGAAATGTCGGCCGGATAAGTTGTGGTGGGTAGACAACCTTCTTCTTGAATGTAGCGTTCTACCCTGCATCTATTTTGACCAATATTTGGAACATTTTTAGCCTCTGCATCAATATATATATAATTTTGTATATTAGAAAAAACACATGTAAACAAATTTGTACAAATTCAATGAAAAAAATATTGAAATTGATGGCAACCTCGACGTGGTTGGTTAGCATCTTCTCCACCCTGAAACTGTTGAGACCCAGAACGACCCTGCTGAGAACCAACACCACCAGCCGTTGATTGGCTTCTGGGGGAATAAATATCACCACCTTCACGCAACCTGCTACCACTCATTGATGACCCTCTAAGGGGATTTGAACCACCACCAACCTCTCAAGACGAGAGAGAAGCTTCATAAACAAATACGAATTTATAATCAATTGAAAAATACATTCATGTGTACATATAAATACATGTACATATTCATTGATTAAATTGCATGAACCATACCACGATTGGGTGAACCATGGACATGCTCCATGGATGGAGTAGAGACCCTTCTCTTCTTAGCTTCTAAAAAATAAAAAATTAAACTTATTAACAACTAATTTAACTCACAAAGTTAATAAAAAATCAATTCCATATGTACACACATGTATGGAGATTTAAGATTATATTTAAATACCATGAACATCCCCCGATCCCTGATCCCCCATACGGGATTCTGTTGATCTTCGTCGTTCATCCTCCATGATATATATATCTATTGGTGGACATTTACTCAAAATAGATTTCAGAAAATCAATTTGTAATTTAGTGTACAAAAATTATGTAGAACACAACTTTCAAAGCACTAATTGATGTGTGAAACTCAATTTAAGAAAAAAAGAAATTATAAAAATGACAAGTTCACCAAATTTCACTTTACATGGTGGGAGCACACTTGGTATAAAATTGAAAAAAACACATGGTCATTAAAAAAGAAGTGAAACTGCATTTGAACAAACTCCATTTAAACAAAAATTTGTTGAAGTCCCTGCATTTTAATTTTATAAAAATGTGAAGTTCGCCACTTGTTGCAAATGTGAAGTTCACCAAGTTGCGCTTTACATGGTGTGGTGGGAGCACACTTTATATATAATTGAAGAAAGCACATGGTCATTAAAAAAGACACATTTATAAGTACACAACACACACATATCTAAGATATGTTACAATGTCCATCAATAAATTTTGAAGGAGAGCGCCTCAACATTAATTCATCTTTGAGAGATGAATCTTGAATTTTTGAAGAAGAGCATCTCAAAGCCAATTCATCTTTGAGAGATGAATCTTTCATTGGCATTGCTCTATATAATTATAATTCATCTTTTGATAGATGAATCATGAATTGGCATTTCCCCACGCAATAGATCAGCAAACATCTTATTCACATTTGTACAATGCCTTATACTAAAAAATTGAAATTGGCTAACAATATTGTTTGATATTCCATGCAGTTATTTTAGCCTCTCCTTCTTAACTTGGCACATGCCATTCATCTGGTTGCACATAAGTTCAGAATTGGTGAAAACTACAATTCCATTTGATCCATACTCCATTGTTGTTGCCAAGCCTTCTATCAATCCAATAGAATACGCCTCATTGTTTGTTGTTCTTCCCGGTATATTCATTTTCCTTTGGACGAATTTGATAGTCGCAATATTAGAAAGGACATATGTAATCACTGCTTTCCCCGGATTGGGATAGCAAGAAACTTCTATGCATAATTTCAATTTTTTAACCATATTTAATGGTTTTCTTATCCCTGAATATATATATATATATATATATATATATATATATAACATGGGAGAAATGACACAAGATCATGAGGTAAATGACATGTGCATGGTTTATCTTAAAGTTTGACTTAAAAAGTTTATGGTCTATAATTCACATATAAAATTAATGGGAGGAAGCCTTTAGTTTGTGGGAGAAATGACACATGTACATAGTTTACCTTAAAGTGGTTGTGTTTTATGGATATTAAAATGAATAACTTCTATTTAGATCTATTCCAGAGATTGACTGTAGGGTAATTTACTAGATATGTCACATTTCATAAAAGATGAGATCCAGAGGCTACCTGGCCCTTCATAGACTTTGCCTATAAAACTTGTAGAAGTTAAGAAATTTACATTGACAAATTTACTTGTGAGAAATTTACATTGACAACATATAGAGATTCAACTAGGCTTGTGAAAAGTACAAGTGGACAATGTATAATTCTACTTAGAAGAGTATTTGGTTTAATGGTTAAGCAAGAAAGAGTCGTTACTTTCTCTTTCTAGAGTAGAAGTGGAATACATAGTAGTTACTTCTTTTTGAGTGTTTTGGATGAAATGGGCTCTACAAGATATTAAGGTAAATTTCTTTTTGAGTGAGTAGAAGTGGAATACATAGTACAGTTACTTCATTTTTAGTGTTTTGGATGAAATCGGCTCTACAAGATATTAAGGTAATTTCTTTCTGAGTTTTTTGGATGAAATGGGTTCTACAAGATATTAAGGTAAGGTAAATTTCTTTTTGAGTGTTTTGGATGAAATGGGCTCTACAAGATATTAAGGTAAATATATATATCTATTAATTGTTTCAATAGAAGTGTAATAATAATTTCAAAAATAAATATTCTACTTCCTTCAATCACTATTTACATATCATCATAAAGTACCACTTTCTCACACAACAAATCTTTGAGAAAATAGTGAAGATGTAATACATACCCACAAAGCTTCTTGTTAGAGAAGCATTTGAATATGTGAGAAACAAATTAGGAATAGTTCTTGTAAATTATCTTGTTAGAGAACCATTTGAACATGTGAGAAACAAATGAGGGACAGTTCTTGTAAATTATTGTCACTTATTTGACTTCAAAATAAGAGCCTATGAAATTGAGTGCAATATCTATGTGGGAGAGTACACAATATCTAAGGGGGAGAGTACAATATATTTGACTTCAAAATAATAGCCTATGAAATTGAGTGCAATATCTATGTGGGAGAGTACACAATATCTAAGGGGGAGAATACAATATATTTGACTTCAAAAGAAGAGCCTATGAAATTGAGTGCAATATCTATGTGGGAGAGTACACAATATCTAAGGCGGAGAAGAGATATAAGGAAGGAATAAAAAGAGTAACAAAAAGCATATGATTGTGTCAATAATTTGAAGTAGTCAAGAAAGATAACAAAGGACCATCAAAATTGAGTGCAATATCTATATGATCAAGTGTCAATAATTTGAAGTAGTCAAGAAAGATAACAAAGGACCATCAAAATTGAGTGCAATATCTATATGATATCTATATGATCAAGTGTCAATAATTTTAAGTAAAGAAAGATAACAAAGGACCATCAAAATTGAGTGCAATATCTATATGATTGTGTCAATAATTGATAATTTGAAGTAGTCAAGAAAGATAAAAAATGACCATCAAAATTGAGTGCAATATCTATGTGGGAGAGTACACAATATCTAATTGAGAGAATACAATATAAGGAAGGAATAAAAAGATTAACAAGAAGCATATTATTGTGTCAATAATTTGAAGTAGTCAAGAAATATAATAAAGGACCATCATCAAATTCAAATTGAAAGATCAAGTAGTCTTCTTCATGAAGAAGAAGCATTAACTAGGTTCATCATTTGAAAAAATTTATGAATAATATGGAATGAATCATTGTACATTATGATAAATCCTATATTTAAATGACATTTGATCTATGAATAAAAAATAAAATGAGATCATCTCTTCATATATATATGTGTGTGTAAGAGAGAAATAAAAAGCAAAGGTAATTCCACCAAGCCTAAAGAAGCATGTCCTAATACATTAAATTATGTTTGGTTTCTAGAAGAATTAATCATGAAGAGTCATGAGATCCACATTTCGACCATACTATTTGCAAGTTAAAGGAGCATGTCCTAATACATTATTATGTTTGGTTTCTAGAAGCATTAATTGTGACTTTTCTTTGAGATCCACATTTCCATCATACTATTTGCAAGTTCACATTTCCATCATGCTATTTGCAAGTTCTATATGAAGACATGTCGTCTAATAACTAATTAGCAAGTTGTGATGTCCTAATACATTATTATGTTTCGTTTCCATCATACTATTTGTAGAATAGTATGAAGATATGTAGTCTAATAACTATACAGTCTAGCCCATATAACATACAACGGCCTTTGACAGTATGAGCATAGAGTCAAAAAACAGAGAGGCCTCCCAGCAGAATTCCACCTGTTCATCAAGGTAAGAAACATCGGAAGTGAAACAGTGACACCACTGAACATATGTGAATTTAGAATGATTTCAACTCTTTTTTTAGAGAAAAAACCTTGTTTCATATATTGATAACAGTTCATATACAAAATCCTCTTGATATACCCATAACAGGTTATCAAGTATAAAAGATCAGATTTTGTCTCATATAGAAATACATCACAGCAGTATAAAAGACAATATGTAGTCACATATAAAAGACAGTATGTAGTCACATTACAGAAATACATTACATGTGAATTTAGAATGATTTCAACTCTTTTTTCAAAGGATAAAAAACCCTGTTTCATATATTGATAACAGTTCATATACAAAATCCTCTTGATATACCCATAACAGGTTATCAAGTATAAAAGATCAGATTATGTCTCATACAGAAATACATTACAGCAGTATAAAAGACAATATGTAGTCACATATAAAAGACAATATGTAGTCACATTACATAAATACATTACAGTAGTATAAAAGACAATATGTAGTCACATTACAGCAGTAAATCATTCTAGTTCAATCATTCCAGCGTTGAGGAATCAAGAGAAGGCTCTGTAACGGCATAAGCTTAACAGTGGTGGTAAACTTCCATGCACAAGGTGAGAATCAGCTAGAGCAGATGAAATTGATGGATCCACAGGAATAGTAACAACTGCAGCTACCGAATGCATATCATACTACCAGAAATTCAACATACACCTTACAGGAAAAGGTAATGAAATTTAAAGCATAATTAACAGCATAGATGCTTTGTTTGGAATTTTGGGGTTTCTTGTTCCCACTTGGTTGTAAAGACACAATTTCTATAGCAATGAGTGCCTTGACTTCTACATGACACCAATCAACTCAAATTAAAACCAAGAATTCCAAAAGGCGCATTTGTAGTAACAGTCTAAAGTTAACATAGAAAAGTAAATCCTTATATACACAAGTGAACCCCATATCTAATGGACTCCCCTGAAGCCCAGGGTTACTTCTTACACGTGGAAGGGAAGTGGAGTGTGATTTGAGGCCGCAAGAGAGGTGGGCTTACATGGAAGCGTTGATCAGAGAAAGAGTGGACAACAGTCCAGTGAGGCTTCTTCTAGCAAGGTGGCAGACACCAAGTGGAGGAGAACCAGAAGAGGAGACCGAGAAGTAGTTGTTCCCTGGAACTCATGATTCAAGAGAGGTCACGAATTGGAAATTTTATGTTTCAACGAGGTTTTTTCATTTCAACAAAGGTTCTTTTTTCAACAGTGCCCTAAAATATGTGGGACTGACTTAGGCATCCAAGCATCATCTTAACAAGCAAGACACTAGTGATACCAAAGTTGTCGAAAACAATTTTTCAATCTTGGTCTCATTTTCCTAGCCTTGCCTTCTCTACGTGATTCATTTCAGTTCATTGGATGATGGAAGAACCAGACTGGTGCTTTGCCCGGTAGGCAGACTTGTGAATGAAAAGGTTGGAAGATCTGGCCAAAGAAGAGTGAACTCTAATTATTTGCCAGTAGTCAGTGATAACGGGTAAGCGTTGAAACCTGATAAATAATGGTAAGTGTTAAGCTCTATTTGTTCTTCCAGAAAAAGGAAAATAGCTCCGTAACTTAAAATAATGTTGTTTTTCTAGATGCCTTTGCTCGAGCAACCTTTTCTTTTAGTTCAATTTCCATCTAACCTCAATCCTGCTTTGTCCTCAACAAGACCTGTCTTTCAAGCAGGCTTGACCCCCAAGAACCATCTTTCACGATAGGGGCTCATTACCTTGACCCAGCTAACCTAATTTCACTTATATGTCGCAACAACGCTGCTTTCACAATTTATATGAAAAAAAGAACATTTTGGACTTTGCATGACATGCACTAGGCTTAATTAGTACTAATGGAACTTGGTGATTGTCACCATAATTGGTAATGAATAATTCATGCAGATTTCAATGTATCATGTTGCATAACATATGTTTAAAATGAAAATAATTTTGAAGCTAAGAACCTAGCAACATTCAAGGTATCTGGTGTCTTCATAATTGGGAAAAAAAGGACACAATTAGAGTGCATATAACAAAATCTAACACCATGTTGCATGGGTGCAGGTTCAAAATTGGGTGTAGACTTGTAGCATGGATGAAATACCTGGTAGTAGACTTGTAGAGGAGGAGCAGGAGGAGAAATACCTGGTAGTTCGCTCGCTTGAAGTCGCCGCAAATAATCACCAACAGAGCAGACGGAAGCAGCCCCAGACCAGCAGCAACACAGAAACACAAAAACGCACGAAGATACAGAGCAAAGAAACATAGACGCGGTAAACAAATGAACTTCACAGGCGATTTATTTAAAAGAACTAGTTTGGCCGAACTATTTTAAGAGTAAAAGTTTGGCCGAACTTTTGTTGCCGGCTTTCACATCTCTGGCAAAAATTATGTTTGCCCACGCTGTCAGTGTGCCGTCAATCTAAACGGAAGAATGATTTTGGCCGAACTTTCTCATAAAGTTCGGCCGAACTATTGCCGAAAAAAATTTCCGCCCCCGATTCTCATAAAAGTGTAGCCCAGCTTCACATTTCCGCCCTTTTGGAAAAGTTTATTTGTATTACTATTATGAAAATAAATTTTTTTATGGAAAGGTAGTTCCATAAAAAGGTAAAATTACTGATGGTAAAAGTATTCCAAGAACTCAGAGGTGGTTGGACAGTTTGAAGAGTTTCCTTTTCCTCTGAGGATAAAAGGCATATCCTAGTGAGAAAAAGGGGTTCGGTGGATAAACTAAGGGAAGAGAGTGAGGTATTTCCTAATCTGGTAGAGACCAGTGGAAACCACTCAGCGTTCTTGAGAGTTTCTGCTACTGACTGGACTTGGAGTCCTCCGGTCACAACAAAAACCACTGTCAACCTGTACCTGTCGGGAGTGGAGCACGGGGGCAAGAGGAGGACGTAATCACCTCTCTTGAAGGTTGGGTGGACATCATCAGCAAGTAGCAAGTTGCACATACAGATAAGTAACAATGCATTCTAGTAATTTTTAAGGGAAATATTATGAAATCTGCACACGCGTATGTGTAGACTAGTACAAAGAAATAATTCTGTGTATGGCAATGATCCAGGTGGAATAAACAGGTACAAGTACAAGTGGCTCAGCAAAGAGGGCTCAAAAATGAAAGTGTTTGGATTGTTATCGAACTGGCTACATGTTGTAGACCTTGTCTTTCTGATTCCAACGGCGCAGACGACACTCAATTCTGAGTCCGTATGAAGGAGTTAGGAGCAGTCAAAGTTTTGGGTTGACTTGGTGACTGGGCAGCCTTAAGGAGGACGCAAATTGGACTTTTTCCAACCACCGGATTCTGGCAAGCTTAGGCCAGATTCTGGGAAAATTTGTGGCCTCATTAAAAAGTCTCCTTCAGTCAAAATCTGAATTTCCAAAAATCCGAAGGTTCGAAAAACAACACTTTGTTTTTTATAACAAGAAATACAAAAAATATATATATATATGGGTGGTGGGCCACCATCCCTGCCACCCCATGTAAATCCATAGAATATAAAAAAAGGAGTATTGTTGGGGGGCGGGTGGTCAACCCCGCCACCCTCGCGGTCCCCACACTCTACAGCGGTTACGTATGGAATGGGGCGGGAGTTGTTAACCCCACTGCCTGCCATCCGCCGTCACATATACACATGGCATAGTTCCATTCGGGTGGGCCACCCAACATGGGTCCGGTCCCCCCCCCATCAACATCAACGAATTTTTAAATATAAAAACATTTAGTTTAAAAACAGTGCGGATTTGGAGAGGCGGGATTTGATCCCCCGACCTCATTTAACCAATTACTAAACTTTACCATTATGCCAACGGTGGCACTTGTAAAACTCTGCTCGCTTTTCATTACTTAAACCTTCAGTCTTCAGATGCGCCCAGGGCCAAGAGGACGAAGATGGAGCACGAATTTTCTGAGTTTTAATGTTGTTTTATAGCCAAGCATGGGCACGGAATCCGAGGAGATGCACAGATTTTTAGACTTATGATTTTTTTTATTGCAGGTCATGTGGAACCATGAGCTAGAAAAGAGGCAGACGGAACCTTGATTGAGCTCAACTTTTAGGAGGGCGAAATTTTGAATTTGTCCAAATGGGGCAAATTTTATGTCGTTTCAGCACTACTCGACACCACGAGTCTGATGGCATGCTCAGTTTCTGCATCTGAGTTATTTTATTTTTCAGCCACTTTTGGAAGTGGGTTATGTCGGTGTCAGATTTTTGCATGTGAGAAGTCGTTTTCACCTTTTTTGACGCCACAAGATTGATGGTGTTTTCAAATTCAGCCGCACAGTTGCTCAGTCTTCAGCAAATGGCACCATGAGGTATATGATGTGGATTCCATGTACTTCTTCATTTATTTATCTTTGAGATGCATTATGTCTTGCAGATATCGGTTGATACATGAGTTGTGGGATCTTTCTTTGTGTTGTTTTTGATGTACTTTCAGCTATGGATTTGTGTCATGTATGAGTCCCTTTTATGCCACATTGGTGGGATGCTCGTTTTCATATTTGTATTGTTGAGATCCCTTGTTTTCCAAGATTTGCGGGGTACTCTTATTTACTACATGTCAGCTATGGTCATACTAACAGGAGTCTTTCTTTATGTATGAGAGTTTCACAGTGGAATATCTCTTAAAGAAGTCAAGCCACTCCTACGTGAGGGCAATTTTTTTTCCTTGTATGTCATAGGAAAGCACATCCATGTACATCTCCTTCTTACAACACATAATGCAGCGGCCTACACCATCTTGACACCGAGGCCCGGAGATGTAGTCCCTCCTGGATGAACTCTGTCATCAAGCAACGTGTTCTTATGATTCTTGATCTTGTTCATTTATGTTCCTCTTATTTACAGCCACAATTTTTCATTTCAGTTCTTTAACATCTTAATTAAATGCAATTCTATTTATCAGCCAAAGTAAAAGGTCTTGGTTAAGGGTATCAAGATTTTACCCCGGATCAAGTGGTATCGGAGCAGGTATTCTTTCTTATTGGATTGCAAGCGTGAACATTGGACGTTTGCTGAGTTGAGCCATGGAAAGTGTCAAGGACATGTATGAAACCATGCTCAGGGTGTCTGAGAAAGCAGACATACTGTACGAGGCTTACGAAAAACAAGCAGCAGAGAACGAAGAATTGAAGACCCTCCTACATAAAGAGGAGGAGGAAAAACAACAATTGCAGCTTCAGTTGCAAGCCACATCAGAAGCGTGGGAAGATTGGAAGCACAACAATGAAATTCTGCAAGCAGATCATGATGCCTTGAAGGCATTCCTACATGAAGAGAAGGAGGAGAAGCAGCAGTTGCAGCTTCAGCTGCAAGCCACGACAGAGGCGTGGGAAGATTTGAAACGCAACAACGAAACTCTTCAGAGAGATCATGATTCCTTAAAAGCATTCCTACAGAAAGAGAAGGAGGAGACGTAGCAGTTGCAGCTTCAGCTACAAGCCGTGTCTGAGGCAATGATAGAAGTGAAGCGCAACGAAGGCTTACAACAGCTTTCTTCATCTGTTTCGCAATCAACACCTAAGGTAAACAGTGTTGATTTCTCTTCAGTTTCTTCACATGATATAATTTCAGTTGGAAGTGTGGAGATACCCATCATAGGTACCGGCATGAGACTCCTCACCAAAATCGAGTATAGAGGAGGAGGACTTGGCATTCATGGCCAAGGCATAACCGAACCATTGGAGGTTGTGCAACGACCTCGTTATGCAGGTTTGGGGTACACTGGTGAAGGATGTTCGAAGGAAATCAAGGGTAGATAGATAATGATGAACTCTCCAAGGAAGAAGAATGATAGGGACACTTTGCCATCATTCCACGGCAGTGCACATTGCAGTGAAGGAACCGAGGTGAGCTCCCATCATCATGATGGCACCAGCGACCACCCCAGAAGGTATACTAAGTCTCATTATTCCAGAGTGCATTTTAATTACAAGAATGTTGATAACCACGGTCGTAAAATATGGCATCGTAAAACTTTTTATTTTTGTGGTTTAAATAACCATGTGATTTCTGAGTGCTGGAAGAGGATGGCAGCACAAAGGAGGAAGAGGCATGAAAAGACTTCTCCCCAACATGAAAGGAAATCAGTTAAGTAGGTTTGGAGGAAAAAAAAAAATTGCACCCATTGCGACCGAAGTGGCCACCAAAGAGCCACATGCTAGAAACTTCATCCAGAGTAGCGTCGTAAAGCCAAAGCGCCCGTGCATACACCAATCGAAAGATTTGATCGACAAGCAAGTTCGCCACAGGGAAATGATCCACTCGTTTTAATAAATGAGAAGTGGTTCTTCTAAATTTTTTTTTCTATAGATGTTAAGCTTGTCATGGCCATGCTTGTAATTCATTTGTCGCATTTTTATTATGAAAGTGATGATGTGTTTCCATCACTCATTTAAGTGACCATGATATTGTTTTTGGCCTTGTTTTATGAGTCGTGTGTTAGATCTATTTCATGTAAAAGTGATGATATGTTTCCATCACTTTGAGACGTGACAATTATGTTTTTGGTCATGTGCTATGAGTCGTCTGATGGATTTATTTCATGTAAAAGTGATGAGGATTTTTTCCATCACTTTGAAATGTGACGATGAGGTCTGGTCTTGTAATTTTGTTGAGGTATGATTTCCATTTTGCTGTAAACTTGACCACCGAGTGCATTTTATAAACTCGTGGCAAGTATGGAAATATTTGGGTCATTTTTGGTCACATTGAGAATGTATTGTTCATTGCAGCGTAGGCAGGTGTTGGCATTCCGATTCCGAAGGAAAAAAGTGAAGGAGTCTTCAAGGGATGTGCCTTTTTAGACATTTGCATTTCCACAGTTGCAGGTGTTGGCTTTACATATTGATTCCGAAGTACGTGAGGTGAAGGAGTCTTCAAGGGATGTCCCTTTTCAGAAATCGCATTGCAGCAGTTGCAGATGATGGCTTTGCATCTTGATTCCAAAGTACATCAGGTGAAGGAGTCATGTGGGGATGTGCCTTTCAACAACATTTGCAGATAGTTGGTGATAGGTAAAGCTTGATGCTTTTGGAGGACCAAACGCTCCTCAGTGGGGAGGATTGATCCAGGTGGAATAAACACGTACAAGTACAAGTGTCTCAGCAAAGAGGGCTCAAAAATGAAAGTGTTCGGATTGTTATCGAACCAGCTTCATGTTGTAGACCTCGTCTTTCTGATTCCAACGGCGCAGACGACACTCAATTCTGAGTCCGTATGAAGGAGTTAGGAGAAGTCAAAGTTTTGGGTTGACTTGGTGACTGGGTAGCCTTAAGGAGGACGCAAATTGGACTTTTTCCAGCTATCGGATTCCGGCAAGCTTAGGCCAAATTCTGGGAAAATTTGTGGCCTCATTAAAAAGTCTCCTTCGGTCAAAATTCGAATTTCCAAAAATCCGAAGGTTCGAAAAACAACACTTTGTTTTTTATAACAAGAAAGACAAAAAAATATATATATGGGTGGCGGGCCGCCAACCCCGCCACCCCATGTAAATCCATAGAATATAAAAAAAGGAGTATTGTTGGGGGGCGGGTGGTCAACCCCGCCACCCCCGCGGTCCCCACACTCTACAGCGGTTACGTATGGAATGGGGCGGGGGTTGTTAACCCCACCACCTGCCATCCGCCGTCACATATGCACATGGCACAGTTCCATTCGGGCGGGCCACCCAACATGGGTCCGATACCCCCCCCCCCCCCCCCATCAACATCAATGAATTTTTAAATTTAAAAACATTCAGTTTAAAAATAGTGCGGATTTGGAGAGGTGAGATTTGATCCCCCAGCCTCATTTAACCAATTACTAAAATTTACCATTATGCCAACGGTGGCACTTGTAAAACTCCGCCCGCTTTTCATTACTTAAACCTTCAGTATTCATATGCGCCCAAGGCCAAGAGGACGAAGATGGAGCACAAATTTTCTGAGTTTTAATGTTGTTTTACAGCCAAGCATGGGCACAGAATCTGAGGAGATGCACGGATTTTTAGACTTATGATTTTTTTATTGCAGGTCATGTGGAACCATGAGCCAGAAAAGAGGCAGACGGAACCTTGATTGAGCTCAACTTTTAGGAGGGTGAAATTTTGAATTTGTCCAAATGGGGAAAATTTTATGTCGTTTCAGCACTACTCGATGCCACGAGTCTGATGGCGTGCTCAGTTTCTGTATCTGAGTTTTTGATTTTTCAGCCACTTTTGGAAGTGGGTTATGCCGGTGTCAGATTTCCGCATGTGAGAAGTCGTTTTCACCTTTTTTGATGCCACAATATTGATGGTGTTTTCAGATTCAGCCACACAGCTGCTCAGTATTCAACAAATGGCAGCATGAGGTATATGATGTGGATTCCATGTACTTCTTCATTTATTTCTCATTGAGATGCATTATGTCTTGTAGATCCCGATTGATACATGAGTTGTGGGATCTTGCTTTGTGTTGTTTTTTATGTACTTTCAGCTATGGATTTGTGTCATGTATGAGTCCCTTTTATGCCACATTGGCGGGATGCTCGTTTTCATATTTGTATTGTTGAGATCCCTTGTTTTCCAGGATTGGAGGGATACTCTTATTTACTACATGTCAGCTATGGTCATACTAATAGGAGTCTTTATTTATGTATGAGAGTTTCACAGTGGAATATCTCTTAAAGAAGTCAAGCTACTCCTGCGTGAGGGAAATTTTTTTTCCTTGTATGTCATAGGAAAGCACATCCATGTACATCTCCTTCTTACAACACATAATGCAGCGGCCTACACCATCTTGACACTGAGGCCCGGAGATGTAGTCCCTCCTGAACGAACTCCGTCATCAAACAACGTGTTCTTAAGATTGTTGATCTTGTTCATTTATGTTCCTCTTATTTACAGCTACAATTGTTCATTTCAGTTCTTTAACGTCTTAATTAAATGCAATTCTATTTATCAGCCGAAGTAAAAGGTCTTGTTTAAGGGTATCAAGATTTTACCTTGGATCAAGCAATTATATGGAAGGAATTAAATTCTTTACGTAATTTTGAAATTTTTGATATTTATGAATTATGTAAACATGTTAAGTAGAGTCTGTAAGTTAGCTTTGAATTCCTATAGGAAAGACTGTAAAAGAAAACTATTACATCATGAAAAAAAATATTGTATATGGTTACTGGGAGTAACAACAGTAGTAACTATGTGAGATTGTTTTTGAAAACAGTAAACTACTAGAGTATTACATTGCAATGATTAAATTATGCTAAAGCTAAGTACACAGGAATAGCACAATGAAACTCGAGGCAACTAGTTTAACTTCTGAGCTATATTAATTTAAATAATTAAGGAGTGAACTGTTGGTTCCGGCCACGAGGGGAGAACCTCAAACTGGAATGCGTCCTTACTCCAAACTTAACTATACTCAGACAAGATTGTAGAGGTGGTCCGGTCACCTTAACAATATATGTAAAATTCCTGTTTTCTAGTAAAATTAATAGACAGTAGAATACAATTGTGCAGTGTTAAAGAGTTTCGACCCCGAAACTAAACAATATACCAAGAACCATATGAGCATAAAGAAACAAGGAATTAAAGTACATTGGCAAAGAATCAGTATAGTATAAGAATCCAAGAACCAGCCCTAGGCTCGGAAATCATCAAATAGAACAGTTAACAGGGTTTATACTAAACGAAAAAAAAAAACTGAATAAATGTAAACCGCAAATGGGAGCATGGCCTTTAAAAAAATAGTAAGAAATTTTTGATAATTTCCAGCATGAGAATCAAATGGAAAAACCCCGTAGGGCACTATCTAAGGAGAAAGATAGAACCTGTTCTTACATAGGTTAGATTTACAAATTATTAAATCGAAATCTGGGTTGGGAAGTTCCACCGAGACTGAAAAGACAGGTCTGGAGGAATTCCTCTCCTAATCGACCTTAAACATCATGAAAAACACAATCTATTGACTGAAACAAAGCCTCCATATAAGCACAAGAGTTAAGCATACTTGACTTTCATAATCTAAAAAGAAAATCATTGTACAGATGAATAAGAACTGTGAAGATGACAGCATGGTAAACTTGAAGGCAGGAGCCTTGAACATTAATATTAAGCACACGATGAAGAATAGTTGGTGAACCCATTCGGCTCGATCCCAGAATAACTGGAGGAGAAGAGGCATGGTTAGCAGAAGAGAAGCCATAGCATATTGACTTGAAAGAACAAAGGTCTGACCTGGTCGTCGAGATGATACTTGCAAAAACCAATACCTAGATTGTTAAGTAACAATATTGAGATATTAAGCGGAGGACAAATTCAAGCGATTACTGAGAGTGAAAAGCTCGGTAAACCTATTTACCTGTAACGATGAGCCTCTGAGTGATATGACAAACGTCGAGCTAGAAAACGAATAAAACAGAATAAGACTAAGGGTAAGCTAACTAAAAATGGAAACCCATGAATCAATGGAATTGTTAAAGGAAATCAAACAGAAACTAAGACCACGTTTTCAAACCCAAGGAGGCAATACCTGTGTTGCATTATCCAATTGGTCTGGCAATATTCCGAGACAGCGACGATGGCTGGAAGAGCCTTCCCAGTTCTTCCTTAGGGTTTCCAACCATTCTCGGTTAATAACTGAGGCGAAATTAAAACCTTGCAAGCACACCAACGCAGCTCATTATGGTGCTAGCCAGAGCCCAACAGTGTTAATAGATCTCTTGGAGGAATGAATTTTCAGACCTAGCCAACGCCCAGTCAATGAAGAAATGGGAACAAGAGGTTAGGGTTGCGGGGTATTACCAAGGGTTTTCCCACCCGTAAACTTTGCCATAGATCCGTGATGACATCCAACAGTGGGCGATGGGGCAGGTGGCCATGGAAAACATAAACCAAATCACTTAAAATCTCACAACTGGCAAGTGCATTAAATCGTCAGTCATAACCAGAACAGACACTTCAACCCAAAACTCGAGATAGGTACTTAATAAATGCGAAGATCACAAAATGTGTTAAACCAAAGTTAGATTTGTATAAGTTATGAACATATAAGTGTAAAGGTAAGTTTAATAAATCAAGGATCAGAGATAACGGAATTTTTATATATATTTAATGTGTTAATCATACATAGTTTAAACCATACGATCGTAGATATTATCCTGGTGTCAATTCATTATCCTTAATCCTTAAGGAAAGAAATAATTTTTTTTTATATGTGATAAAGTCTAAGTGTTAAATAATTTTTTTTTATATGTGATAAAGTCTAAGTGTTAAATGTTACATTTGGAAAGTTCAAAATAACATTTGAAAGAGTCAACATCTCAATATATTTTATGTTCGAAATAACATTTGAAAGGGTCAACCTTTTAATATATTTCATGTTAATAGATAAGGATTTGAAAGGTTATTTTATCTTAATAGATAAGGATTTGAAAAGTTTAACATAGCATTTGAAACTGTCAACATTCCATATTTTTTTTTTGGAAAATTCAATCTATTATTTTGTATTTGTGTGGGGAGATAAGGTTTTGAGAATCTAAAATATATTTAGATAAATATTAGATAAATATTATTGATTTATTTTAATTTTTATTATATTAATTAGACAAAATATTAAATTTATGGGCGGAAACGTGAACCTGGGTTACACTTTTGTGAGAATTGCGGGTTGAAAATTTTTTTCGGAAATAGTTCGGCTGAACATTTTATCGAGTTCGGCCGAACCATTAAATAGTTCGGCCGAACTTGTTTTTAACGTTCGGCCGAACTCGTGATTCCGTTTAGCCTGACGGCCTACTGACGGCGCGGGCAAACAGAATTGTTGCCGGAGATTGGAAAACCGGCAACTAAAGTTCGGCCGAACTTATATAAAATTTCGGCCGAACTTATATAACAGTTCGGCCGAACATGGGGTTCGGCCGAACTTTTACATTTAAAATAGTTCGGCCGAACTATTTTCTATAAATAAATCGCCCGCGAAGTTATGTGGTTTATTGTTCCCGCGTTTTCTCCTGTCACTGTTTCTCCCGCGTTTTGTCCATCGCAGGTGCTGTGGCTGTTTCTCATTTCCGCGCTGGTGCTGGTGTTGTTTCTCGTTGCCGCCACGGTCGTCCTCATCGCCGCGCTGGTGCTGTCGCTGTTTCTCGTCGCCGCCATGGTCGTCCTCGTCCCACGGTCGCGTAATCGGGTATTACGAATCTGTAATTTCATAATTGTCCTCATTTCTTACACAATTTTTTATTCACGAATCCCTTCATAACTCATACAATGAAAAATTATATAAATTTAACCCAATCCTTTCAAGTTGATCAAACTAAGGAGTAGTTCACAATCTTGTTTTATCTTTTAGGACACATTTTGTTTACATCCTTCCTAGAGAAGGAATGCTAAGATCAAGCCTTACTTCATTGAACTATGGATTAGTAAAAAACTTGGTCCTGTAACTTGGTTCACAATCATATATCATGTTTAACCCTTCATTAGAAATTTATTTCTTGAATTTTGGCAAGAAGTATCAATATATTATTCTTCTTATACGAACAAACTAGTTTAAATCCAAAACACTCCTTTGATGGCTTCTTTACTGAACTGAGATATCTCGAGCCTGTTTTCCCAAGCCTCCAGGCTTCTGTTTGATCATCCCCTGAGGCCTTTAGACCTACTTCTAATTGCAGCCTTCCTTCTTACCAATTCTGCCACAACACAAGGCTTATGTGGTCCTCATTTCTCTTCTGTCCTAAGGCTTTTCGACCCTCCTGCACTTCACAGTTGAAGCCACCAATATGTGGCTATGGGTTAGGTTAGACCTGATTTAGGGCTTTCAATCTCAAGCAAAATGAGAAGAGCTAATGAGAGAACAAACCCTGTAAATTCTGTAAACTGTAAATTCTGTAAACTGTAAATTCTGTAAATTGTAAATTCTGTAAATTCTGTATTAATAATCTTATCAAAATGTAAATTCTGTAAATTTTTTAGATTTTTCTGTAAATTATTCTATAAATTTTGTAGATTATTCTGTAAAATTTTTAGATTATTCTGTAAATTTTTTAGATTATTCTGTAAATTATTCTGTAAATTCTGTAGATTATTCTGTAAATTGTAAATTCTGTAAATTGTAAATTATGTAAATTCTGTAAATTATGTATTAATAATCTTATCAAAATGTAAATTCTGTAAATTTTTTAGATTTTTCTGTAAATTATTCTGTAAATTCTGTAAATTTTTTATATTTTTCTGTAAATTATTCTGTAAATTCTGTAGATTATTCTGTAAATTTTTTAGATTATTCTGTAAATTATTCTGTAAATTCTGTAGATTATTCTGTAAATTTTTTTAAGACTACAACTTCCATTGCCTGTATTCCCTGAAGTTTCAAAAATCAAACAATAGATGCACACTAACTGCAACCATAGAATAGAAGCATGTACACTATTCTATTGTTATATTTTTATGATGTTTTTTAGTGATTCCACTAATCTTAGAAATGTTAATCTTTGAAGAAGATTTAGGCACTTTATAAAATTTTGATTTTAATTTGAAATATAAATATGCAATCACATTGTCTATACTTTTGAATCCTATTGACCAACCTTGTGGTCATTCATTGGACATAAATATATATATATATATATATATATATATATATATATATATAATTTCAGAAATAAAACATATTATTTATCGGTAATTGGAATGAAATTACATATTTCATGTTCAAAGAGAACTTCCCTGTAGTCCTACATTTTCCATAAAGTTGAAGGTCACCAAACAATTGTGTTCAATAATTTTTTGGTCCATTCCATTCTCAAGTGCTAAAATCTCTAGCATTTCAAGTTTCTGGTCATCATAGCTATTAAGGAATGAAAAAGGACACTAGTATTGATATATTGCTTCCATTATATCATTCTTTTTTAAGGTTGATTCCATCTGTGTTGAAGTATATTTGTCTAAATCCTTATCTACAAGGGCACATTGTGTATTGTGGTGCATGTTGTGTATCTCTTGTTGTGAATCTCAAGTTACTTAAAAATTTGGTCACCTAGTATGCTTAATGAGCTTGGAATTACACTTTAGAAAGAATCCAATTACAATTGAGACTTAAGTTCTACCATCTTAAAATAAGAATTCATGAATTTGATAGCGAGATATGTTTTAGTTTTCCATTGTGTTTACATTTGTTTTTGTGTAGCACATATATTGTTGACTATATCTTGGTTCAACAAAACAACAATGTTTTAGTTATTTGGGGACTCTTTATTTCCTTTATTTTGTTTTCTCAAGGAAGATATTTGGTGGTTATTTTTGCTTAATATTAAGCCTCTCATGCCTTCTGTAGACCTTCAGAACTTGAGTTTTTTGTTTAAGCTCTTGGACACCTACAATCTTGCAATTGTGAATCTTCTCTATTTTCATCTTGCTTCTCTTCTAAGTACAAAATGGCATTGAGAAATATACTTTGTTTCCCTGTTGTACACCTTACGAGTTCAAGTTTTCAGTTTTTTTCATTATTTTTTATCCTTTGAGCTCTTGGACACCTAGAATCTTGTAATTGTGAATTTCTCGTGCTTTCATGTTGTAGCTTTTCTAAGGACAAACTTGACAAAGAAATATGCTTTGGTTCCTCGTTGGAGACCTTGGGAGCTAAATTATTTTTATTTTATTTTATTTTATTCCTTTTTCGTAAACCTCTTGGACACCTAGAATTTCGCAATCGTGAATTTCCGTAACTTTCATCTTGCAGTTTTTCTAAGAAGTAGCACAAAGGACAACCAAATCATTTGGGTTATATGTAGATAAAATGTAACAGCCCAACCCTTGCCATCAGTGGGGATTTGGTTGGTTGGTAAATTGATGGTGCTTGTTGGTTTCCACAAGTGTTATTTCCTTATTATTTAGATGGTTTCAAAGATGGATTATTAATTATTGTTTCATTAAATTGCAGAATATTCAAGACTTTATGTATATTTATACTGATATTGAAAGAAATACTTTTTGGATAGATCTCTATTTCCCATAGTATCATAGATTTAAACCCCAGAGTACATTGGAGTTAAAACAAATATATATAATTTTTGTTTTCACATTTAGCTATGATTATTTCACATCCAAATTCATATTTTAAGTAATATTTAATTTTTTTGAATTTATTGAATGTTTGAGTCCTAGGTAGCTTATAATCCTACTTGTTTTCAAAATAAGGATGCACTCCTATTTGATTCTCACGAATAGGTTGTAATCATGAGGCTCTCGCTCAAGAGTGGACCTTCGCAAAATCTTGTGACGTCTTGTCACAAACAAAACCATCAAACTGAAAACACATCATTTTTCTCCTTCAAAGAAAAAAAAATTCACATCATGTCAATATGTCCATGTACTCTTACATATTGGTGTACAAAACCATCAACCAAACACAAGTTGAAAAAACATGCCTCTTCAAACAATTGACTTTTAAGTCAAATAATAGAGCTCATGTACAAATTTCCATATTTGTTTCATGTAAGTGTGTCTAACATTTAACTCTACTTTCAACATCTTGCTTCATGCAACATGCACCATACTTTGAATTTGCAAATAAATTCATGAAACATCAAAATACATGATAGGCCTTAATTGGATAAGAAATCTTTAACCATTTGTCAGCAAACCATTTCAATGGCGCTTCTTTTTCTTTCAACTATGTTGAATTTAGTTTTTAGTTATATTTTTAATTTTGGAGAAAATAACTATTTATTTCATGTGTAATTAGATTAGTGATTTCATGTGTTAGGGTTGTGGATTCAGGCATTGAAACAACACCATTATATTTCAAGTTTAAAAATGATGGTTTGAGTCCTAGGTAGCTTAGAATCCTACTTGTTTTCAAAATAAGGATGCACTCCCATTTGATTCTCACGGATAGGTTGTAATCATGAGGCTCTCACTCAAGAGTGGACCTTCGTAAAATCTTGTGACGTCTTGTCACAAACAAAACCATCAAACTGAAAACACATCATTTTTCTCCTTCAAAGAAAAAAAAAATTCACATCATGTGAATATGTCCATGTACTCTTACATATTGGTGTCCAAAACCATCAACCAAACACAAGTTGACAAAACATGCCTCTTCAAACAACTGACTCTTAAGTCAAATAATAGAGCTCATGTACTTTCAACATCTTGCTTCATGCAATATGCACCATACTTTGAATTTGCAAAGAAATTCATGAAACATCAAAATACATGCTAGGCCTTAATTGGATAAGAAATCTTTAACCATTTGTCAGCAAAGCATTTCAATGGCGCTTCTTTTTCTTTCAACTATGTTGAATTTAGTTTTTAGTTATATTTTTAATGTTGGAGAAAATAACTATTTATTTCATGTGTAATTAGATTAGTGATTTCATGTGTTAGGGTTGTGGATTCGGGCATTGAAACAACACCATTATATTTCAAATTTAAAAATGATGGTTTGAGTCCTAGGTAGCTTAGAATCCTACTTGTTTTCAAAATAAGGATGCACTCCCATTTGATTCTCACGGATAGGTTGTAATCATTAGGCTCTCGCTAATGAGTGGACCTTCGCAAAATCTTGTGACGTCTTGTCACAAACAAAACCATCAAACTGAAAACACATCATTTTTCTCCTTCAAAGAAAAAAAAAATTTCACATCATGTGAATATGTCCATGTACTCTTACATATTGGTGTACAAAACCATCAACCAAACAGGGGTTGACAAAACATGCCTCTTCAAACAACTGACTCTTAAGTCAAATAATAGAGCTCATGTACAAATTTCCATATTTGTTGCATTTAAGTGTGTCTAACATAACTCTACTTTCAACATCTTGCTTCATACAACATGCACCATACTTTGAATTTGCAAAGAAATTCATGAAACATCAAAATACATGCTAGGCCTTAATTGGATAAGAAATCTTTAACCATTTGTCAGCAAACCATTTCAATGGCGCTTTTTTTTCTTTCAACTATGTTGAATTTAGTTTTTAGTTATATTTTTAATTTTGGAGAAAATAACTATTTATTTCATGTGTAATTAGATTAGTGATTTCATGTGTTAAGGTTGTGGATTGAGGCATTGAAACAACACCATTATATTTTAAATTTAAAAATGATGGTTTGAGTCCTAGGTAGCTTAGAATCCTACTTGTTTTCAAAATAAGGATGCACTCCCATTTGATTCTCACGGATAGGTTGTAATCATGAGGCTCTCGCTCAAGAGTGGACCTTCGCAAAATCTTGTGATGTCTTGTCACAAACAAAACCATCAAACTGAAAACACATCATTTTCTCCTTCAAAGAAAAAAAAATTCACATCATGTGAATATGTCCATGTACTCTTACATATTGGTGTACAAAACCATCAACCAAACACAAGTTGACAAAACATGCCTTTTCAAACAACCGACTCTTAAGTCAAATAATAGAGCTCATGTACAAATTTCCATATTTGTTGCATTTAAGTGTGTCTAACATAACTCTACTTTCAACATCTTGCTTCATGCAACATGCACCATACTTTGAATTTGCAAAGACCTGAATTCTCCACCCCCAATTAAAATGACCCTACAAGTTGATTCTTTCAGTTTTTTCACTCTATAAGCATCAACGTACGATTATGCATGATGGAGAATCTCTAGCGCTTTCCCTTGTTAATATATTTAATAATCTCAATGTTTCTTTAAAAGTATCAATAGTATTTCGACCATGAGATTTGAACAATGTGATGTCGTCGAAATACTATTGATACTTTTAAATAAATATTGAGATTATTAAATATATTAACAAGGGAAAGCGCTAGATATTCTCCATCATGCATAATCGTACGTTGGATTTGGTGATAATTGTCTCCATATTTTGGTTTTCTGACTCGCAAAACATAATTATTTTACAAGGGAGGGAAGGAGGGATGATCACATTGACTTGCTTGATGACATGTCTATGAAGATTAACTACCTCAAGAACTATTTTTTTTGCATCTAGGGAAAGAGACACATTCCCTTGTCTGAGCATGAAAACGTTATTTGATATTGTGAATGCCTCTAGTGTTTACTTCTACAAGTTCTATAGGCAGAGTCTGTAAAGGGCCAGGTAGCCTCTGGATCTCATATTTTATGAAAGGTGACATATCTAATAAATGCCCCTGCAGTCAATCTCTGGAATGGATCTAAATAGAAGTTCTTCATTTTAATATCCGTAAAACACAACAACTTTAAGGTAAACTATGTACATGTTCCATTCATCATGAACACAAACCTCACAAGCCTCGTTGGCTTTGGAGCATTTTCCATCTTTTCCATAACCAAGACCCAAATAATTAGGCCCTTCTTGAAGAACATTTGGCTCAACTATGCCTTGTACATGCTTGCCTTTAAAACCCTTTACTTTCATAGCACATTTTCATCAAAAATTTGGACCTTATTCCTCTAATGTCTCTAATGTCTCTCAAAAGCATGTACACATTCATTTTCAGAGGAAATTGAAGGTAGAAACCAATAGCTAATTCTTCTAACTAACCTTGACTAAAATGAGCTAAATTGTACTTTGATACGAACTTGATTTAAATTGTCCACCCCACATTAGGAATGATTATAACCTTTAATGGGCTAGCACTGGTTTGTAATCATCATCTCAAAATGACCTAGTAGATGAAAAATTACCATGTTTGTAATCATCGTTTCACACCATCTACATATGACCCTTCTACACAGTATATGATTGAATTTATGGTAGGTCATCCCTTCTATCTAGACCATGATTGATTGTGACATTAGGTGAATAAAGGAAATTTGATAAGGAAGGGATCACTATAAGTTTTTCCTCCTCCACCCACTCCATATCTAGTGATTGCCTATTTTTTCTCTTCCAACATTTTATTTTGGAAATTCATTTTGGTAGTTAATTCTACTAATAGTCACAACACACCTGGAAGTCAAAGAAATTGTTATATACACTACTAAATTCAATTAACATTGTTTGTTATTGGACTTTACAATAAAAAACAACGTAGAGTTCATTAATGTAGTAGTGTATATGATAATTATATGTATAGTGGTGTGGCTATCGATAAAATTAGCTGCTAATGAATTTCGAGAATAGAAAGTTGGAAGTGGAAAATTGAGAAATCACTAGCTATGGGGTGGATGGAGGAGGACAAACTAGAAACTATCTTCTGCTTATAAATTGTATTTTATTCACTTGTTGTCACAATCATTCATGGGATAGGTAGAGAGGATGACATTCCAAAAATTCATGCATATAATATGTAGAAGGGGTCATGTATGAGATGGTGTGAAGTGATGATGATTGACATGGTAAATTTTCATCTGCCAAGTTATTTTTAGATGATGATGACAAACCAATATTAGCCATTTTAAGGCTATAATCATTAACAAGAAATATGGGGAAGGAAATTCAAATGTCTCATCATGGAAATTATAAAAATTGTAAGGATGGGGTTATAAGCGTTATGGAAATTCTAAGTGCCAAATTCTAAGGAACAAGCCATATTTGCTTCTCAAAAACTTTATTTGATATATTCTTAAAAAAACAAGTACAAATTTTAGTAATCCTAGAATCATGCTTTACATAAGGTAAAATTAGGGAACTCATGACTTGTACTATAGATAAAAAAACATTTACACTTACCAAAAAATATATGATAAAAATTGACAAACTACATAAGCTTAAGCTTAAGGGGATATAATCATTCTTGCCTTCCATATAGATAATGAAAATGATTGTTCTAAGTCTCATGTTGCTTCTCATGTTATTTTATAAACCTTGGTTGGAAAAAAAAATAGGAGGGCTGAAATGTAAGAAATATAGAACATATTGGATTTAACATCCCCAAATTGGATTTTACTCTAAGGTATTGATTTTTTGAAATCTATTTTGTGAATGTCGACCAATAGATATATATCATGGAGGATGAAAGACGAAGATCAACCGAATCCCATATGGAGGCTCAGGGATCGGAGGATGTTCACGGTATTTAAATATAATCTTAAATCTCCATACATGTGTGTACATATGGAATTGATTTTTTTATTAAATTTGTGAGTGAAATTAGTTGTTAATAAGTTTCATATTTTAATTTTTAGGAGGCAAGAGGAGAAGGATTTCTACTCCATCCATGGAGCGTGGCCAAGGTTCAACCAGTCGAGGTATGAGTGGTAGCAGGTTGCGGGAAGGGGGTGATATTTATTCCCCCGAAGGCCAGCAATCAACGGCTGCTGGTTCTCAACAAGGTCACTGTGGGTCTGGTTCTTAGCAGCGTCATTTTGGGGTTGTTTCTCAGCAGGGTCATGTTGGAGATGATGTTAACCAACAACATCAAGGTTGCCATCAATTTCAATATTTTTTCATTAAATTTGTACAACTTTTTTTACACGTGTTTTTTCTAATATACGAAATTTTATATATATTGATGCAAAGGCTAAAAATGTTCGAGCCAGTGGTCAAAAAATACGCAGGGCAGCGCGCTACATTGAAGAAGAAGGCTGTCAACCCACCACAACTTATCCGGCTGAGATTACTGATATACCATGGAAACGAACATGGCGGAATGCACCTTACAAAGGTGTCAACGCCTTCATGAAAAATTGCAAAGAGATCTTGAGTCTTTGTCTCTACCTGCTGAGAGTAGACAAAGCCTAGAAATAGTTACACATTCATTGAGTGAAATGGTAAAAGTGTACAAAGATTTGGGGCCAACGACTGATTCGTTTGTAGAAGTGATGAGAAAGAGAAAAGAAACAATGATAGGTCTTGATAAATGGCAGGACATAAAAAAAAGAGTTTCAAGAGATGATGCTAATTCAATGTTTAATTATAAGGAAGGGCCAAAAAGAAAAATGTTGAAGGTGCAGTATTTCAAGCACCCAGACAAAGCACAATATTTGTATGGTCGACATCTTGCGGCCTTTGGAAGGCTTCCATGGAACGATGAGGTTCCTCTTTATTTTGCACAAATGTTTTATGCAGAATTTTGTTTGGGTATGAAACCTGACTATAATGACCTTCCTTCAGAATTTTTTGGCCCGGGGAGAGATCGATTATATCAACGTAAGGGCGCTAAGAGAGATGTGGAGTTGCCTCGCCCTGAGCCGCCATTGGTGAGTCGACCGTCTCGAGTCGAAACCCTGCGATCAGAGATGGATGCGACTTCTCAAATAAGTCGTGAAGCAAGAGATGTTATGATCGAAAATGTTCATAGCGGATTGAGTGGAGTCGATATTGTCTTAAATCGACAAAGAGCACGTGAAAATGCACGTGCCAATTTTGTTTATCATACAGATGAGGAGATTTACAACATGAATGTTGAAGATCTCCGAACATACGCAATAAATTATCGCAATGGTCTGCAAGACCTAATTTTTCGTGAGGAAGAGGGCACCGGAACGGTATGTGTTAGTGACCTTAGGATTTGAAATTATATTTACATATACATGTGTACAATTTGTAATAAATACATGTGTATGTACACATGTATACATTTATTTGTATGTGTACATTAATCTAACAAAAATGTATGATTATATGTTAAAACACCATTTACAGTTCTCAGGCATGATGCGTGATGAAAATGTTAATATTACGTTCGGGACCTCTGGCTCAAACGATGCAGATGGGTCTGACCATCATGATATGTTGGCACATGTATGTTAGTGTTTTTTAAGTGACTCTAAAATAAACAATTGTTGCCACACATGTACATGTATGTATATATATAATTTGATAAAATGTTTTAACAGGTACCGATTCCGTCTGATGTTTTTGGGATGGCGGTACCTTCTTATTCCTTAGGAGATATACCTTCTACTTCATTGGGAGATGTACAAGTATGGACAATTTTTCACAAGTTCAAAATTTATGTTACCTCAAAAAGTTCCATTAAAAATTGAGATATATAGAGAGAGATCTATATTTTGAGTTATTTAAAAATTTTTGAATTTAGGTTCGTATAGAAGATTTTTTTAATCCGACGACTTTAGCGATGGAGATAGGAACATCCACAGCATTTGAAGAAGTTGTCTTTAGTTCTTTTTTTTAATATTATTGTTCAATTAAGTTTATATATGTACACGTGCATTTTCATTTGAAAGTTTTTAATTTATATAAATTATTTATGTATGTATATATATTTATATTTAACTGTACATGTATATTGTACAGGTTACCACTGCAGATGTTTCTATGGCAGAACCTGTTCATCAAATGGAGAGGCAACCTTACGAGGTATTGCGTGATTCTTTTGTTATATTTTTTTTTTTACATGAAGTTCTAGATATATATATTCTCATTCATTTTTAAAACTTCAAATTTTAATGTTCAAGTACATGTGCATTGTGTATGTAGGTTTCCTATTTACAGGATAGGGAGCTAACCGAGACCCAGAGGCTAGATCCTCCATTTGATGGACAAGATTTACAGTAGATTTTATTTGATTTCAAAATTTAGATGGTTTTAAAATTTGTTAAACTTGATACAGTTTGATACTTGAGTGAGATTTGCAATTTTTGGACATGTTTTATTACAATAAGTTTTTTGGACATATTTTTGGACATATGTTAAATGTTTTTGTTGGATAGTTGAATTATAATTGGCATGGCATGTGATATTTAATGTTAAATGTTTTTGTTAGATAGTTGAATTATAATTGGCATGGCATCTAAAGTTTTTAAAACTACATGGATGATAGAATGTGAACCTACATTTGCACATGTGGTAAATTGAAATGTTACTTGTAACAAGACAATCCCCATTGATTTCATTACAGTATATGTTGATTTCTGATTTGATATAATTGCATGTATGATGGTACATTACTTTTAAAGTCATTGGATTAATAGTGTTCATTGATTTCAGTGTTGTTTGGATGGTTTTAGTACTTTTGGCATGTGAATGTGAAGTAATGTTGTCATCTGAATTACATTTGATGTGTGATATTTAATGTTAAATGTTTTTGTTGGATAGTTGAATTATAATTGGCATGGCATGTGATATTTAATGTTAAATGTTTTTGTTGGATCTAGTTGAATTATAATTGGCATGCCATCTGAAGTTTTTAAAACTACATGAATGATAGAATCTGAACCTACATTTGCACATGTGGTAAATTGAAATGTTACTTGTAACAAGACAATCCCCATTGATTTCATTACAGTATATGTTGATTTCTGATTTGATATAATTGCATGTATGATGGTACATTACTTGTAAAGTCATTGGATTAATAGTGTTAATTGATTTCAGTGTAAGCGCAAAAAATTATTGACAATGTAGAATGATTTTTGTGTTATAATAATTAAACCTAATAATATTGGAGAGCAAGAGAGACTTGAGGTATGGTGTTTACTACAAGAGTTTGAGCTAAATATTTAAATTGTTTATCTATCTTTCAGAAAATAGTTTAAGATTGATCACAAGAATTAAGAGAATGTCTCGGTCCATCATTGGTATGGCTTATGCTGCAACCATGAAGTCTCGTCCCAACACCATAGAATGATCATCCATGTCAATGACTCTTAAGTCTATCTTTCCAAACCATGACCCTACTCTCACATGTGTGCCTTTCATGACACTAGTCACTGCTTTCATCCTCGAGTTGACTGCCTTGAAAGCACTCAACTCTTTCTCGATGCTAGCCTTCCTCTTTCTAAGAGATGAAGCTGCCTTTCGACTTAGGAAGCTATGGGTAGCCCCCGTGTCTATCAAAGCAGATAACTTTTTCCCATGTACGGTTGTAGACATGAATCTCAAGTCCAAGGAACTTTCATCATCATTCCTCCTCCTTGTCTTGCGCCTTACTTCCACAATCTTCTTCAACATTTCCTCTTCCAATATGTCTTTCGAACTAGCCCTTGGCTTAACAGTGCTTTTCACATATCTCTTCTCATGAAGCTCCATAGAACAATTCGATCCTGGGTCTGCTTGAATTGGTTCAAGCTCTTTCCTTTTCAAATTCTGTCTAATTGCTCCAATACGACATATATTGACTCCTTCCAAACGAAGTGCACCAATCCTCATAGTGTGGTCGTCTTCTTTTCCAAGTGTGCCAACACATGCATTTTCTTTATTCAAACCAATAGGTTTCAGATCAAGAAAGTCCCTCTTGATCTTATCTTCCATGTTCTTGACTTTAGCCTGCAACGTGGTGCTTCTTTCCTTCAAGTGAGCCCTTTCCATAAAAGGTTCTTGAAGTCTTTGTTCACCTTGTCGTATCTCCATGTCAAGCTTTTCAATTTCAGCAGTTTTTCTAGAAAGTCCATCCTTGGAATTTCTTGGGTGAAAAACCAAGTAGGTTGAACCAACTTTGGTATAGTGCATTGGAATTCATTAAAGAATTGGTCACTGGCGCTGCTTCAAGCTAGGAGTGAGCATCGTCACCAACCTACATTGAATATTTTACACTCCCTAGGGTGAATGATACTTTAAATTGATTGACAGTCTAAGACTTTCGAATTTTTCTGAATGCCAAATGATCTTACAAAGTTAGTATTTATAATATCCTAGTAGGTCATTCGGTGACAACTTTTACCGGAAACTTGAAATGACTTTGGCATGTGATATTTAATTTGTTAAATGTTTTTGTTGGATTGTTGAATTATAATTGGCATGGCATGTGAAGTTTTTAAAACTCGAGTTTTGGATGGTTTCAATCTACATTTTTCATGTGATATTTAATGAACTTTAAATGTTAAATGTTTTAATGATGCACAATATATAATCAAAAGGGTTTTAAAACTTAAAGTTTTGGATGGTTTCAATCTACAACTTAAATTTTTGGATGGTTTCAACCTACATTTGCACATATGGTAAATTGAAATTATGTTGTACTTGTAACAAGACAATCTCCATTGATTTCATTGTATATGTTGATTTCTAATTTGATATAATTGCATGTATGATGGTACATTACTTGTAAAGACATTGGATTAATAGTGTTTGATTTTAGTGTAAGCGCAAAAAATTATTGACAATGTAGAACGATTTTTGTGTTATAATAATTAAACCTAATAATATTGGAGAGCAAGAGAGATGAGGTATGGTGTTTACTATAAGAGTTTGAGCAGGTCATTCGGTGACAACTTTTACTGGAAACTTGAAACAAAGAGAATCTATCTTTGGCTAGGACATCATGTAAGATGCTTGACATAAACAGTAAAATTGTACTTAAAAGCTGAGATTCGGGCAAGTGGGGACAACCACTTGTTATCTCGTCCCTTAGAGGCTAGGCCATATGGGGACCGAATCTGACTTTACAAAATAAAGTGAAATAATTTGTACCATATGGTCGGAGAACATATACAAGAACAATTAATATACAAGAACAATTAATTTCATTCTAGAATATATATATATATATATATATATATATATATCCAATACATATAACATTTTTAATCAATGCACATGTATAGAAAAACTACTTTCAGTTGATACTAGAGCACGTGGTTGTACTCAAACAATTTGTAACATCTGCAAACCACAAATAACATAAGCAGCTCAATTTTTAGTTGAGTACTGAAAGTTCTAAAACATATTTAATCCAAAGATAATAAATTGTTGGACACTTAACTCAAAAAAATTCTAATGGAATTCCATCCTCAATAATCCGTTCATGATCGGATTTTGACATTTTCCATTTCTTAATTTTTGATTTTTTCTTTGATTGAACTTCTATCAACTTTATGCGTGCTGCACACACCAAGTGACTATACTGACAACTTATGGAATCGGGTTCATAGTCTTCAAAGTAAACAAAGTCTCCACTTTGACGAGTTTGTTTGAAAAAATAACCTTTCAGTATAATAGACCCTTTGTCATACTGAAATCCGTGATCATTATAGTCTTGTAATAATTTCATTTTTTGTTCAGTGCAACGCATCAAATAATACTTCACATTTTCATCGTTGTCAATAGGTGCAATTACGGCAAAAACATCTCCTGCACAATAAAATAAATTTAACATTTAATTATGCATATTTAAATTTATTTGTAGATCTTTAAATCATTAAAAAGTAATTCAAATGTTACCTTCTCTAACAAGATTAGAAACTCGATCACCATCGGATGATATTGTAGTTTCATCTGATTCCATTTCTTCAAACATTGCAACAGACATTTTTCCCTTTGTATTTAGCTCTGTATGTTTCCAATCGTTCACATACATTTTGTTTTCACAAACGTCATTGGATTTTGTATTGTCTATGCAAACATCACAAAAACAAGAATATTTTCTTTTATCCAATGCAAACACATTTCTGGACAACTTTGTTTGAATTGAATGCAATTTTCGAGTCCCTTTTATTGTTTCAACGTCATTTCCAATTGATCTATCTACGGCTTCGATTCCAATATGCCAGAAAAACCTTTATATGGAAAATTAGAAAAATAATTTGTAAATATGATATCAAAATACAATTAAAAATAATCATTGCATGATAAATGTACAATGTTTAAAATTAGATTTTCAATATAAATTAAATTGAATGTACCTTCGCACTTCTCTTGATGGGTTAATCTCATGGCTTAGAGCAGTTTTGCACCATTGAACAACTTCTTCAGCGTTCACAAGTCGGCATGCAAAGTGGTTCATTTGATATCTTCGAAGTACTCGTTTTATGCATGCTCCTGCACCGTCATGTTCTCCTTTTCCATGGCCAGTCTCAAAGAAATTCCAACAATGTTTAATGGAGGTTTTCTTATGAAGATGACACAACCAAAAAAATGATCGTGCAGATTTGAATTGACCTGCGCATCCGTCTGACCATATCCAATGTTCATTGAATGTTATTTCACGATTTTTCAATGAATCATAAATTCTTCCAAAACAATGTTGTACAAAACATGTATCATGTGTACGATCGTCACTGATATAAAAATGATATTCTTTAATGATATGTCGATTTTCACTCGTTCTTTCTATATGATCGACATTTTGTTCAGCATGTCTATATAGAATATGGACGAGCATGGAGACTTGGTCAGAGTGATAGTATTCACTCTGAATTTCTTTTTGTGGAACAAATGTGTAGTTTTTTGCAAAATCAATCACTGACAAAATGGTTCCTGGTGGAAAAACTTCACGAGATTTTTTGAATTGCAAGTCTTGCCATCGAGCTCTATGGGAATGCTTGGTGTATTTGTAAATTTCTGCTTCAAACTTTCTCAAAAAGTCTATTAGAAAAATTTCGTCTTCTCGTAATTCGATTATTTTAACATTATCTGCACCTTGATTCGATGTACTGATATATTCACATCTCTTCCATTTCACTTTCATGTTGGACAATGATTGATCATTTATATCAATACGATATTTGTTTTGAAATTTAGTCAAATTTCCACAATCATCGCATTTTTTACCACCAACACATTTCTTTTTGTAAAATAGTTCATCGCTTTCTCTTTCATATAGAATTTGAGATATGAATTCACGGATAGTGGAAGGAGGAGGTGAATCCTTCCATAATGTTCTACCGAAATCAAGGAATGTGTCATAATATAACTCAAATTCCACATGATAACGGCAACAACAAGTGTCGCGTACGATGATAGGTTTTACATACCATGGTTTTTGTTGAACAAAAGCACTGAGTGAAACTTGAATTTGACGATTCTCTTCTTTGAACTTGTTGAATAACTCTATTTGAGTGGTTTCCAAGAGATGTTTTCATGTTCTTCGTATTGATTTCGTGTTATTCTTCTTCGCATCACATGTCTTGCAGTCGGTGAAACACGCGAATTGTTCTTCCAATATTCATATATTATTTTTTTAACATCTTCTCCAAGTCTATCTTTGTATGGTTGCCTACAAATAGCTCTCCAACAAGCGAGTTCATCATTTACATCTATTTGCGGTCGAAATTTTCGATGTTTGTGCTCGTGCCATAGATGTTGGATTCAAACGATTCTCTTGAGTACTTGGTGAAACCATTGCCATTTGTATTCCTCTACGTATATTTGAAACATCTTTATCTCTAGATCTCTTAATTGACTCTATAGCACTACTCATATTTTTTATCACCTCTTCTTTCATTTTTTTATCTTTGGTTGATTTTTGAATACCCAATAGTGTCGTCGCTTCTTTTAATTTCTTTGATGATAGGAGACCTTTCAACATTTGAGCTTGAACTGTCACTTGCTCAGTTTTGAAAAACATTTCAAAAATTTTATCGACCCGATATCGTATAACATGGTCAGGTTTTTTATCTCCATATGTGTGAGTATCGACATTTTCTAACATCTCATTATCGATAGTGATTTCATCTGTACATATTCGAAAAAATAGTACATATTCAATAAATAACTAAATTAATAAATATGTCGATAAATATTAGGAAAATTTTAAATATATCAATAGATCATAATATTTACATTTACATACCCGATTCAATTTCTGCTTGAGGTTGATTTTCTTCTTCAATATTTTGAGGAGTATCTCTGTCTATTTACATTAAACAAAATATTTTTCAAACTAGTTCATCAAATAAAAATTAAGCTTCACATTTTACATTAGGAAAACTTTAAAAATATATTAATAGATCATAATATTTACATTTACATACCTTCTTCAATTTCTGCTTGAGGTTGATTTTCTTCTTCAATATTTTAAGGAATATCTCTGTCTGTTTACATCAAACAAAATATTTTTCAAACTAGTTCATCAAATAAAAATTAAGCTTCACATTTTACATTAGGAAATTTTAAATATATATCAATAGATCATGTAATATTTACATTTACATACCTGCTTCAATTTCTGCTTGAGGTTGATTTTCCTCTTCAATATTTGAGAGAGCTTCTAACTTTCTTTTGCGATATTGTCTCGTCTATTCTCTACGTTCCTCAGGGTTTCTTTTTCGATCATATTTTCTCACACAAGTTCTTCGATTTCCCATGATAATAGGTATGAGGTTCAAAAAATTTCCTTCAAAAAATTAGACAATAACTCAATTACAAACAATATCACAAAAGATTTAATTTAAAAAAATATTTTCTAAAAAATACATAATCCAATCCAAAACACGTACATACCTCTAAGAAAAATCAAACCGCCTCCAAGAAATGTCTTCCAAAAAAATTCTTTAAATCCAAAATTTGAAGAAAAGTTTTTGAACAAATAAGCTCAAAAGATTTATTTCAACACAAAACACGTACATACCTCCAAGAAAAATCACGCCGCCTCCAAAAAATGTCTTCCAAAAAAGTTCTTTAAACTCAAACTTTGAACCTCCAAGAAAAATCACGCCGCCTCCAGAAAATGTCTTCCAAAAAAGTTCTTTAAACCCAAACTTTGAAGAAAAGTTTTTGAATTCAAACCAAGTTGTAAAATGAAATGAAGTGTGAAATGTGCGAAAATTGTGAATCATTTCGCGGCAATTTATATTGACTCGAAATATGTGTTTTGTAGGGGGCTCCACAAAAGTTTCCGGCCGACGGAGAATTACACAATAGTTCGGTCGAACTTTTGATAAGAAGTTCGGCCGAACTATTAAGACGTTAGTTTTAACGACTCGTAAGCGGAAAACATAGTTCGGCCGAACTTTCACTAATAGTTCGGCCGAACTAACGCGTCACCAATTACGCAAAACCAGGCTCTGAAAACGGTTCTGCAACTTTGGACCGATTAAACTCCATGAAAGGTTGTTAATTAACTGTCAGAACCAAGACAAGAATTTTTAGAATTGAATCTACTTTCAGGAAATATAACTTTTATGGAATTTCGTAAACGTTTATTAATTTTAATTATTTTTCTAATAAAATGAGTGCAAACAATTTCTGTGGGTCATCGTGATTCAGTGAAATCAAAATTTTGTGTCTCCCAAAATACATTGTAAAAAAAATTGAAAAAATTATGGGGCATTACATTGGTCCGTTGACTTTAATGGGTAGCTTTTAGATTTTTAGTTTATAACTTATATGTTAAGAAATTTGTTGCCACGCGAAACATATCAAAAATACACAGTTTTTCGTATTGGACCAGTTCAAAAAATTCTAGTAATTATGATAAGCATCCATTGGCTTTGTAAATATGACTAAAACAAAGTAGACTATGTCTAGATTGTTGTAACACATTTTGTTTTTTCAAAAACACAAATTTTCAATGAATACAGCATTGCGACATAACATGACTTCTTATGAATCCTTTGATTGTTAAGAAACACACACTCAAAGAAACGCTAAGTTGACATATCAAATCTGCATAAAAAATTTTCAAAAAATAAGTAATAGAAAGCTAACAAAATTTCTCACAACTTTTATTTTTATCACAAAATGAAATTCTACACAGAAAAATTGTTATAGTTTGCAGAAAGTTTAAGAACCGAAAAAAATGAAAAAAATTTCTCAAAAAAGGGCAAAAAGTGTAACATTTAAGTATTTAAGAAATTATACATTTCAAATTTAAAAAGTATTTATTAGATAAAATAATGTTTTTTTCATATTTTTTTATTTTTCTCATTTTATATATGAAAACACTATATAAAGTGATAAATTGAAATATTTTATTTATTAATTATATTAAAATAATTTGTTATTGAAATTTTTTTTAATAAATGGTAGTCTTTCATTTAACATAGAAAGAATACACATATTCTTCATATGAAAAAACCAATAGCAATTGTTTCATATATATGTTTTATATTGAAATATTTTACTTAATCTTATTATTAAATTATTTTATTTATGACTCATATTTAAATATTTTTTAATTATACAAATTATCAATATATTATTTTTTTTAAATTAATTTAGTTTTTTTTATAAATATAAAAGTTATATAAAATTATCGAAAGGTAACTTAATTGGTGATTGAAGTGATGTGAGTCTTGAGAAAACTTAGAGATCTAAGTTTTCAAATCCCCTACTTTGTGACCTGGTTTATGGAGAGAAACCCTAGAGATTTACAAATAGCTACATATTAGACCATCTATTAAGTTTTTCGAGAATTAAAAATAATAATATAAAATTATTTTGCCTCTAAATATTTAAATATTTTATTTGTGATAAATATTAAAATATTATTTTTATTATTAACGTATTCTTTATATTATATAACAATTTTATACCCAGCCAAGAAAACAAGTGCACTTTTTTTAATATTAAAAATAAAACAAAGATCGTTTATCCTGTAATAAAATAAACATGAATTAACAAATTTCTATAAAAATAATGTATAAGAAAAAAAAGTAAAAAAAAAGGCAGTAGCCTTTAAACATTATGCTCCGTGAAGGTCTCCTTCAATTTCAAGTTTTTATTTAACCATTGAACGATCATGATTTTCCCTCGAGAACTAGGATCATAAATTATTCTGCTTTTCATTGTCGAAAAGGCTTATTCTGTTTTAAAGCGGTTTTTAAAGCTTCATTCGGAAAACCTCCTGTCATTAGACTTTTACTAAGATGAGTGAGATTTCTTAAGTGAGTGAATATTTAGTGATTCTTTTCACTTTGTAAAGAGGCTTACCATTCAAGTAGACCTTTGTCAATCTCATATATCTGCATAAATGTAAATATAATGTTTAGTGAAAAACACGGTTATATGAAAATAAAGGAATTTTTCTATAAATATCAGTTTAACCAGTTTAAAATTATAAATAAATTATAATAAATATGATATATTAATGCTTGAAAAAAAATCTGAGTTATACTATTTAATTATTAAAGTAATTATGTTTTTATGAAATTAATTTAATTATATTTTAATAAAAATGTTTTTTTATAAATATTTGTAAATGTATATTTAAATTTGAAAATAGAAAATTGTACGTCAATAAAACTATTTATAAGAAAAAATTTAAATATTATAAAGATTTTATTTATTTTTATGTAAGTAATATCTATATATAATTTTGGACAAATGTGTTAATAGGACATTGAAGATGAGTATCATTTTCTTTTAATTATTTTTATGTAACTAAAGTTCTTTAATTTTTTTTTAATGATTTCTTTGTAACAATAAAGTGACTTAAAACATGTGGGAAAAGTTAAAGTGGGTTAAGATGAAATTAATTAGATACTCTATTTTTTTATAAGAGGTAAATTTATCTGTTAATTCTCAAGGAACTGTTTGCAGAGTATATTCAATTCTGATTGGATTTGCTGCAAATAATGAAGTTGAACTAATGGCGGTCAAACAGGGCCTTGTAATAGCGGTTCGGGAAAATTACCAAAGAATCATAGTAGAAGGTGACTCGGCAACTTCAGCAAGGTACTCAATGGGACAAAATCAGTCAAAGTTGGCGATCAACCAGACTAATTCAAGAAATTAGACAACCCCTTCGCCAATTAGGTTACGTAATTCCCAAACATGTGCGTAGAGAAGGTAATGAGGCGGCTGACTATTTGGCTAATTGGGCTTGTAAGAATGAAGGTCATCAGTTGGATATAAATCAACATCATCAGGCCTGGAATGTAGCCTACTTCATTCATTACAGGTTATCTTAGAAAAAGATTGATGTCAACCCTGATCGGGGTGCTAAGTAGAAGAGGGTGGGCGTCGGACTATGCCACGCGGTGGAGGAAGTCTAATGGTCCATCACGCATAATGCTTAATGGAGGTTGGTGGAGGTCCTTCCCATGATCGCCCATTAATGCACATGAAGGAAATCGTCCAGCATCATCAAAGTCTGTCAGGCGGAACTTGGAAAGTACGCCAGGAGCGAGGAGGTAGACTGCATAAGGTGAGTTTCCATTTTAGTAAGGGTATTGTTACAGAGCAGCGAAATCAGATTCACTCTGCGACGGAGAAATTGCAGGGGGAAGGATATTGGCAGCATCGGTGGAAGATAACTCGGTATGTTATGGTTCTCGTGAGCCTCATCTCCCAATTTTATTTTCCTCTTCTCATTTTGCAAAACAAAGATGAAGGTCTTTCTTGCGTCTCTGTTAAATTCATTGCTCTTTATGATCGGAATTGGCCTCATTTCAAGTTTTTTCGTTTCTCTGGTTGTTATGGAATGGCAAAGGTTGTAGATCAGGATATAGAGCCCTGTTTCCGCAACCTTCCCTTTTCCTGTCGTCATAATCTCTGTAATGGTCTTTATATGCTGTATGGTTGTATATCCTGGTATTTTACTTTGGCTGTCATAAAAGGCCTGGTACTGGTTCCTAAATTCTTACAAATTTTTAAGGATGCTCAGGCCTATATGAACTCTTTGAATTTTCGGTCGATTTCGTATAGTAATGGTATGTTTAATTGGATGCAGCTCTGTGTTTGCCTTCAAACCCTGTCTTTTATGGAATACCTGTGGGTTCATGAATGGAATAGCCCTCGAAAGAATGGATTTGTCCATAGTGGGATTATACTCCATTTCCTGGTTCTGTTTCAGTACCAATGGATTCATACGGGTAGTTGGGGAAAGGGTTGCATTCGGGTTACTGTCTGTCAATGGTTGCCAAAACAAATTCCACAGTGGAATATTCTTTCTTTTCAGTCTCTATTTTTGATAAATCAATTGAGGAAAGGGTCCAAAGAGCTTATTCTTGGTAACAATTTAGACTCTAGCAACAAAACCCTGTTCGTTTTGATACTGGGGATTCCTGAGGCATACATCAGAGTGTATTGGTTCATGTTACTGATCTCTCTCTATACACAGGGTTCCTATCCAGTTTTATAGGCGATATTCTTTGTCGGGCCATCATAACAAAAGGACAAACAGGTAAAAGCAAAGACATAGGTAGAGGCAATAAATAGCAAATCAATCAGACTTTCGGTCCAAGCAAAAGAGGTAGAAAGAGTAATAAGAAAATCCTGGAGAATATTGCTGATTTATATGAGTCTGGAAATTTGGTTCATATCTAAAATACAATTCAAGGTTGGGAGAGACAAAGTGATGATGAAGATGATGACCTGAAAGAGCAGGAGGCTAAAATGGATTTTATATCAGACCCAGGTAGTATAAGAGGTCATGTATCTCTATTTCAACAATCAGTTAAGACTTATTGGAAAATGAAATGTGTTCTAGCAAAGGCGATGTCGAGCATGGAAGTAAGGGAAGGTAATTCATCAGTGTTGTTTGAACTTTAACAAATAAAATAGGACATTCATGAGATGGATAAGGCATAGATCCAAGCAAATTCCATAATTGGGAAAATTGAGCATCATCTTCAATGCATGCAGCAAGTGGAACTATTGGGATCCACGGTGAAGGACCTAGTCCCTGTGGAATATTCTGATAGAAAATCTTCTTAGTTTATAGTTTTTTCTCATGTTTTTGGCGGTTAATAGTTATAGTTTCTGTTTTAGTTGTAAATATTATGGACATAGTAAAGTGATAAAAGTGGTAAGTTGAAGGAAAAACAATATCAGTTTTGGTTAGCCTTTAACTCTCTGCGGTGGCCAACAAACCTGGTTTCCTTCGGGCAGGTTGAGGCTATGTATAGCAACTTTCTCTTTAAAATTTTGAAAATAGAAAGGTACTACGAAATTTACAACAACAACAAAAAAAATCGGTTTAGTTTGGGTAGTTGGGAGAACTGTTGTTATCCTCTCATTAAGGTTTAATCCCCTTGTGACATGTTGTTTTCATATCAAATATTTCTTGTAATGACTATGAGATTTTTTATTTGAGTATTAACTCAAGAACCTAAACTTGTATATCCCTCATTTATGAAATATAAAGATATTTCTCATAAAAAAAGAACGAAAGAAAGAAAGAAATATGTAACCTTAACAATTTTATTACTTATTTATTGAGAATATTTCATCTACAAAGACTCTAATGATCACACTACTTTCATTTTTCCTTTTGCAATTATAGAAACATCATTATGATCATATTTCATAAATTTATTTAAAATATTAAATAAAGAGATTATTTTTTTTAAGTACATAAAAGAATTAAATACTATGAGAAAATGGAGAGAAAAAGAGATGGTGAAAGACATAATTGCAAGAATTTGAATTTCCATGGGAATCAATGGAAATAAGGCTAGTGAAATCTTCCTTTCGAAATACTCCCCTTTCTTCTATGGAACCCCCTTTTTCATAAATTCATGGAAGGAGGGTAGATTATGATCATTTGTGATTTGTTGATTAAGGACCAACAGAGGTTGCTTAATGAAGGAAATCTTGGTAGTAAAAACCAAGTTCAATTTCTTAAAGGAAAGCATAAGTCGAATGAGAAGGAGAGAGGAAGGAGGTAGGAATGCATCAGCTAGAAACCTAAAGAAGGGGATGATGGGTTGATATCAACAAGGAATAATTGAAATATGAAATTTCAATAATGTAGAAGATCAAGACATGCTGAGAAAAAATATTGAAATAAGTCAGACTATTTGGACAAGAAGGTTATACAGCTTGAAGGAATTGTTTTACATGAAAGATCGACTAGTTAGATGGATGAAATTTTTGCCTTCTAGGTTGGAACTCAAGCATTGCATGATCACACTACACAGAATTAATGGGGAACTTATTCTATATGCACTCATAAATGGTGAAGTATACTTCTTTGTTTTCCTCAAACAAGGATGTTGAGCAAAAGATTTATTTAGCAGATGATTTTTCTCTTGACATTGTTAGTCACAATAATGTACTTTATTGATATCGTAGAATTATGAATGTCTACCAAATGCCTAGTCTAAGTGTGAATAAGTTAACTATTTACCAACTCGAATAGATTGGTAAATTTATTGAATTTTGGTTGAATGTTTGTTAAATATCTAAGGACTAATGAATTGTTTCCAAAGGGGATCTTGACTCAAAAGATGGAATGTAAAAATTTTCTAACTCGTTTTGACTAGATGCTAAATTGACTACTATCATTACTTGGATTGATGATTAGAGAAAAATTTGGCATGAACAACTCTGAAATTTGAATTTTCAAAGCTCGAGGATAATGTCAACACAAAACATGGTTGCTAGTTCACAAAATTTTATTCCACCCGATGGAGGCTATAGGGGTTGTGTGCTAGGGAAGAATCATCAAGCACCTTTTGAGTCAATGATAGCATGGTGTGTAAAGAAACTATTGGAGATAGATTGTAGTGACCTTTCCTATATTAATAAGCCTTCATTGCCAAGTGAGAAGTATATTTTAATATTTTTTGGTGATTTCTCAAGGTTTACTTGGATCCATTACTTGAAAGATAAGAGTCATGTATTTTAAATATTTAACGAATATAAGAAGTTAGTTGAAAAATAATGTGATCAAGCCATTAAATTCATGAGATCTGATATTAGAGGAGATTATGTGAATTAATCAATTAAAGAGTACCTTTTTTTGTTTGGTACCTCTTGATAGAGGTCAATCCCTCATACTCATCAACAAAATGGTGCAACAGACCATAATAATTGAACCTTAGTCAAAATGGCTTGATGTATTTTACAAGTAAAAAAATTGATGACAAAGTTCTAGTTGAATCTATTTACTATGCCAACTATATCCCGAATCTCGTTCCAACTACAGCCATAAGTTCTATGATCTAGTCAAGAAATGGTATGGTAAGAATCCATTACTTGGTTCTCTTAGAGTTTTCAAATATATTTCTTGGGAACATATTTCTCATAACTTAAGAAAGGAAATGGATGTAAAGATTCATGCTTGCATAATAATGAAATAATTTAAAGAATAAAAATCCTATCAACTATTTAACCCTTTCAATTAGCAAATCATTATAAAGAGAAAAATTATATTGGAGAAAAAGTATTCTCGAATTGATTTGTTAAATTTTTCTCTATATTATTGCACAATGATCCATTTGATAATGTTTCAAACGATGGATTTACTATTCTTCTTTTCAATACTTCAATCAATTCATCCACTTTGGTTTCTTGTTTGATTGACCTGCAATCATCTTTGACTAAAATCTTGAGCTCTCTTGGTTGAATTTTTGAAGTAAATATCAATTCACTAACTTATTGTTTTCCACGGTGGGATGCTAAAATAATTAAAGCCAATGGGCCTTATGTTAGTGACTTTTCCCAAGGCTAAAAAAATCATACTCAGAAACAACATGTCAATATTGCATTGATGGCTCATGTTCATGAGACTTGTGTTATAAAATGATATGATAATGCAAAAGGACAAGCTGAATGGGAACAAGATATGTATGATGAGATATATTCTCTTTTAAAGAATCACAATTGAGACTTGGTTTTTCAAATGCAAGGGGAAAATATAATGAAGTATTATTTCTATGTAAAGCCACTTCTCACATCAAGAAGGCATCAACTATAGTGAAAATATAACAGCTAGATTTGTTTCCTAAACTCTATTTTAAAAAGGGGATTATGCATTTAATTTTCTCAATGAGATTAACATGTAAAGTTAATATGGAAATTAACATGATGTATTTATGTCTTTGAAAAAATAAATTTAATTATGAAATTTTTTCCATAAAGACTGATGATTAAGTATTCCAAGATTCCAAAGTAGTTAGGCAAAATCATTTAAAGACAGTTACCTTTTCCTCTGAGGATAAAAGGAAAATCCCAGTGAGAAAAAGGGTTCTATGAATTTTGAAGAAAAGATAGAAGGCTTGAGGGTGAGTAATTCCAGAGCTGGTTGGACCAATGTAAACTCAGCAACCCTGAATCTAGAAAGAAGACAGGACTGGAGGTCTTGAGGTCTCAACCAGAAATATTACTAGATAAGCCCTACTCTGGTGCGGAGCATGAGGGGAGACGAGGATGTAATATCCTCTCTCAAGGTTGGGAGGATCATCATCATCATCAGAAGTTCTAAGTGAGATAAGAACTGGTTTGTGTGAAAAGAAAGATTATGAAATTGACTGTGAATTCTATTTACTTAGACAGACGCTTCTGTAAATTTGATGTATCTGTATACAAAAGTAGTAAATGACATTTTTATGCCTCTTATTAAAGAAATTTGTTTACATGTATTATCATAAATAGTAAATATGTGTATATGCCTAGATATGTAAATAATATGGTAGCAATCTGCTAATATAGTCCTAATATTGTACAATTATTACGCTTGTCGAAAGGGTAAAACTCTACTATGTAGGGTAGACAGTTTAAGGAAAAAAATAGGAAGAATATATGTGAAATTACATATATGTATGGTAGAAGATATTTTCGGTTTAGTCCAGAGTAGACACTCCAGATAGAACCATTTGTCTCTTCTTTCTATTCATCCTATACTAAGACTAGGGATACTGTGGGTATCCTAGAACCTTGATGGTTTGGACATTGACCCTAGAAGTAGTCGAAAATTATAATAAACTACCCAGAAAGTAACATAATATTTCCGGTTACATAATTTCCATGAGAGTTTCTCTTGGAAGAAGTGATATTAGCATATTTATGTAACGATGAGAACATTCAAACTGCATTAACAAAGAAAGAACAAAATTATATAGAATAAAATAAAAAAAGGGTATTCATCTACATTATTTTCTTATTCCACTCAAGAATTTATTTAACTAAACCAACATATAAATAGAAAGTAAAGTCGGAATTTGAAACACAGAGAAATAATATTCCAGTACAAGAATTAAAGACTGCATAATGAGGAAGTAAGAACTCCACACAATAGTTGTGCTATGAAGTCGGATATCTTTTAATTCCAAATCCCAAATATGTTTTAATAATGACATATAAATGAAAGGAAAAAATGAAATTATATAGTATACATCAAACTTAACGTCTATTGGTGCTGAGAGACCTTCTCGGTCAAATAACAACAGTATAACTAGAAAATACAATCAAGCCGAAAATGGGGATTTGATTATAAATTGTCAAGAAATCCTAGTCGACACAGAGTATCAGTGCATGCAAGAAGTATATATATATATATATGAAAATTTGAACAAACTGATTATGTTATTCCAACACCAAAAATTTGGTAACTATTACACCGAAATTTTCTAAAAATAAAGAGATAGAGTCATAAGGCCTCCTTAGCAAGAAAATACTATATCAACTTAGGGTTTCAAACCCAGAATTTACTGGAGGATTTAACATCTATTTCAAGTAATAAACTCAGGGACCATGGTACATGTACATTAGGAAATATGTGGTCATTACAAAATATAGAGTCATCACCGACAAAATAGTGCCTTGCAGGTTGAGAAAAGAGAGTGGGGTTCATAAGTTACCTGCAAGACCAACAATCGGATGTTAGCATTGGTATTCTAATGAAAAGATACAACATAAACTACTAAAATAAATCATGATACCCTGTAAGGAGGGAGATATTACCTGGGTGAAACACTGAAGAAACACGATAGTCGTAACCTCAAACACTGAACAAAACCCACGGAAAATATGGTTACACCCTATGCGAGGGATTGATAACCCTAGAAATGACACAAAGGATAATATTGTTTAACCAGGAAGTTTATTTGTTTGAATGCATTCAGTTCTCCAAAATTGACCCCTTAGTGACATGAAAGTCTCGTTACGACTGGAGCCTACACAGCAAGGATGTCGAGTTTAAAACTAAGCAGAGTGTAACCAGTAGTGAAGCTTAGTTATGAGACAAGAAGGCTAGAGAAAAGTGAAAAAATTGTGAAGACAAATCTAAGCTCCATAACATATCAACAGAAGCGGACACGGGGAGAAATAAAATACCATAAACCATTAAACCCATAGAAACACTACCAAAGAAAATCATGACCTTTGCCATAGATTATATGTTGCAGAGATAAGGCACCGGAGCATAGATTAACCAGAGCAAGCTTGTAAGTAGTGTGATAATGGAGCATCTGCAGGTTTGAATCCGCAGAGCGGCAGAGAAGAAGGCCACAGCATTCAGAAAAAATGAGAAAAAATAGTTGGGGTTGTAGGTAGGTCGATTACCCTAACCTTGAGATATATTCATATCCACCGTCAATCATTACAGAGATCCAATGGTGTCAAATCCTAGAGGTGTAAACTCAATCCCTGAAAATGGCACGGATTATCGGAAGGAAAATTAAACACGTGTACGCTTAAATTAATCATAAATATCATCTAAGTACCATGGAAAATAAATTTAAAAGTATTATGTTGTATTCATTTATAATGCCGGGTTAAACCATAGACTATGTGGTTAAGAATCAACCAAAATACTGAATTGTCAGATCTGAAATCCAAAAATACATTAATCGTAAATCTAAATATATATGCATACATTCATATCAATAGATTGTCCTAATACTTAACATGATTGATATATTGATGCATAAGTTAATATGTGGTCGAAAGGTTTATATAATAAGAAATGTGTTAATGTAATTAAGTCGATTAAGATGTTGTTTAAATATATTGACATATAATATAATGCATGGATAATGTATCGTTTATTATAATTTCATATAGTTTAAAAGCATGGATAAGGTTATATATTTCTAGGTATAAAGAGATGTGGAAGGAGTAAATTTTTTTTTTTTTTTTTTTAATCTGGGATGTTACAAGTGGTATCATAGCAGCATTCATACGCTGGGACCCAAATGGGTCACCTAAATAACAATAGTTGCATGTAAATTGTGCACAGAAAGTAGAAATGATATAATGAGAAGGGGATCGATGCATCCAAGGAATGTATGGGAACCTCCAACCGAATCCAATCCTGAAATGAACCCGGATATGTGCATACAGCTGAGTGTAGATCAACACCAACAGACCAGCAGATTACTGGAAGAATAGTAGCACCAAACGAGTATATTTTTGAGTACATTGTAGAAGTTACAGGAATAAATGGTTTGGGTAAGAAGCGACAATGAAATATTGATGCAAGCGCAGGAGAGGATTCTCAAAATCTTCTCTGATAGGTAGAATCAAGGAATAGTGCCACCCAGTCCTGAAAAAGACACCTGGGGAGAGATTGATCAGAGACGAAAAACTAATGACAGACCAGAGGGAAGTCGTTCATAGCGAAGCAATAAAAAAAATTAAAATGAAGCAGAATTTCGTGATGTGTCTAAACAACAAGAAATAAAGAAACAAAAAGTGGAACTACAGGGTGAGTTCCGAAAAATCAAACCTCCTACTTTTGATGGAGAGGCCAAAGAGGTGGTTGAGGCTTGGCTAATTAATATGAAAAATTACTTCCAGGTCTATGAATATAGCAACAACCTCAAAGCTCGCATGGACATTTATCAAATGAGGGAGAAAGCTACTTTATGGTGGGAGGAATTCAAAAATGTCTGAAATATTGAAGACCAGAATGTGACATGGGACGAGTTCCAGCAATATTTCAAGGATGAGTATCTAACGGAGCGTTTATATGATGAAAAATCTCGATAATTCCATGATTTAAGACTAGAACAGATGACAATGGATGAATTCATAACTAAGTTCACATCATTGTTAAAATATCTACCTTACCTGAGAGATGAGAAGGCGAAAGTTCAGCAATTTTTGAGCAGTCTACCTGCTCACATGAAAGAAATAATCGAATTTTTAAACCCGAAGACTATGGACGAGGAGATTCGAAAAGTACAAATGTTCTATCAACAGTCCAAGGCAAAAGAAGAAATAGGAAGAATCTAGCTGCCAAAGAAAGGAGAGAAAAGTAATTCAAATTTAAAAAATACCAGGTCTAGTAATTTTAAAAATTCTGCAATAAATTCAGTAAGTAAGCAGTTTGAAAGAAATCACCAGAGGAAAAAGTGGCTGACAGAGGAACGACCCACAAAATCCTCCTATAAACTAGAACATGGAAAGACCCAGAAACATACCCTACAATGATGGGGATGCGGTGAGGCACATTACTACAAGAATTGTCCTCATCATGGGAGAGGTGAAACAACTAGTATGCAAGAGGCTTCTACGGTGGGGGATGAGGATCGAAATGTACCCAAAATTAATGCAGCTCTTGAAGACCAACAAGAATATTTCCAGCCGACAATGATAGAACTTAAAGGTAAGTTATTTTCACAACTGTTTCTATTTTGGTTGACCCAGGTGCCAGTTTAAGTTATGTAAACCCCTAGATAGTGAAAAAAATGTAACTTACAAAGCCAAAAATTTAAGAACCCCTAGCTAGTATAGCTAGCTCCTGGAGCAAAGAGAAGGGTCAATGCCAAAGTTTCAAACTACTCTTTGGAAATTAGAAATAAGCATTTAAAAGTAGAATTAAATATTTTACCTTCGGGTTCCTATGACATACTACTAGGTATGGACTAGTTAGAAAGGCATTGGTCTTTGGTAGACTGTAAGGATAAGATGATTTACTTCAGAGCTGAATATGGTACAAACCAGTAATTGCAAGGAATAAGAAAACCTCTACAATTGCACCCCATCACAGCATCTGAGTTGGGTAAATGCATCAAAAAAGGATGCCATATTTATGCCATCCAAGTGGGATTTGCTAACTCTAAGGAAAGGACACCTATGCTAGAATATATCAGTAGTACAGGACTTCATGGATTTGTCTCCAGAAAATATACCAGGATTACCTCCAAAAAGAGATATCTATTTCACTATCGAGTTAATGCCTGGCACAACACTAGTGTCAAGAGCACCATATAGGATGAGCATACCCGAGTTAACATAATTGAAAATGAAACTACAAGAACTGTTGCATAAGGGATATATTCGACCAAGTGTATCCCCTTGGTGAGCATCAGTGTTGTTCATAAAGAAGAAGGATGGAACGATGCGAATTCGCATGGATTACAGGCAGCTCAATAATTTGACAGTCAATAATAAATACCCGCTGCCACATATAGATGACCTATTCAACCAAGTAAAGGGAGCAACTATATTTTCAAAGATAGATTTAAGGTTTGGATATCACTAGATCCGAATTGAAGATGAAGACATTTACAAAACAAACTTCTGCACCTGAAATGGGCATTATGAGTTCGTGGTATTACCGTTTGGTTTAACCAATGCACCAGCAACATTTATGAGTCTGATGCATGGCATATTTCACCCCTTTTGGGACAAGCTCATTCTTATATTTATTGACGATGTATTAATTTATTCAAGAACCATGTAAGAGCACAAGGAACATTTAAGACAAGTGTTATAGATGTTGAGGAAACATTAGTTGTATGCCAAGTTCATCAAATGTGACTTTTTCAAAGAGAAAATACGATATTTAGGCCATGTCATTTCTGCTGAAGGCATAGCAGTAGATCCTAAGAAAATAAATACTATCATGGAATGGAGAGTGCCAATAATGTGGCAGATATATATTCCTTTATGGGATTGGTTGGATATTATAGGCATTTCCTCAAAGGATTTTCTAAAATTTCCTTTCCTATTACCTCTCTGCAGCGAAAAGGGAAGGTGTTTAAATGGACCAGCAAATGTCAGACTAGTTTTGAATTGTTGAAAACACTTTATGACTACTGCCCCTGTGTTGAGGGTAGTGTTAGGTCCCTGTAATTTGTCAGATTGGCAAGACCAAATATACAAGGTTAACATCAAACCAACTTTGGATTCCTAGAACCTAGCCTTCCTAGACTTAGAGATGGCTCTCTCTATATTTGTATAAAAGATATAACTTGTTTGATTTAGGATGTTGATTTTAGGCTAGTTATAATGATAGGGTTTGTTTGTTTTGTTTTGTTTTGTTGGATTGCTTGTCAAGAAGAACAGATAGAGTAACAAAAATTTAAACCATTTGGATATGGGGCCTGTGAAAGGCTTGAAAGGTACAACAATAATTCAAGGGTGTTTCATAGGGAAATTTAACAAAGCCAAATGGATCTGAGTAGCATAAGTGGGTGTAAAATAAACATTAAATTGTGAACATAGTAGGTTTAAAGGGAAATTAAGAATCCTTTAACAAATACTATAACAAGAAGGCCCTTCAAGATCACTATGTTTAAGAAATAACCAAAGGACAGGGCACACCATAAACTTCTCTGGCCAAACTTCACCAAGAAAACTTTAAAACAACAATCCAGCAAACCCTAGAGAGCAGGGAACTCCTAAATTCTCTAGTTATTCACCTTCGAAGAAAGAAAACATTTAAGGTAACACATTAGTAATGATTAAAGAGCAAGAAACTCCTAAATTCCTTAATCAAACTATAAAATACCTGCAAAGTGACTATTCAAGATGGACTAAAGGACAGGGCAAACCATAAACTTCTTCAGCCAAACCCTAATTAGTAAACTTCAAAGAAAAGGCCTTAAAAACAATGTTTTAAGCTACACCAAAGGAAATGGCTTACCATAGACTTCTTTGGCTTGGCTCCATTAAATCATTTTTAAGACAACAAGGCTAAGTGGAATCAAAGAGAAATTAAGAATTCTTCAATCAGACCTAGCAGAGGAAAAATCTAAACAACAGAAGGTAGATAGAATCAAGGTGCCTCTCAACAACATATCTTAATCTAAATTTTCTACTCTGTTATAAGGGAAAGATGAAAAATATGGAAAGCATAAGAATACAAGTGTAAAATCATAACAACATCACCATTCAACAAAGTTAAGGAATCCTATGAATGTGCTTGTCATTGTCATTCAATTCAAAATAGTCACAAAGCTCCAAAGCCAATTTCTTCAAAACTCCAAGTTTATGTAATATTCATCTCAATAAACAACCAAAAACAAAAAATATGAAGCATTACATGCAGTATTTATCTGAAAAATGAGGAGGTGAACCTAAGCGAGGGTTTGAGATGTCATTTATTACATATTGAATGCATTTTGACCTTTAAGACCATGCAAGGCCCAAGGCAAAATATCTGAAAGTGACACACTAAAATAATAACTCCTAACCTAACCTTTGAGAAAATTTTGGAATCATTTGACCTTAAGGCCTCTCAATAACTTTTACAATAACTCCTGGTGTGTTTTTTTGACTTTCTGGCAAGGGCGCAGCGCCACTGGTAAACGTGCAGTGCCAAGAATGGGAAAATTTCCTATTTTGCAGCTAACTTTTGGAGGCCTTCCTGGTGTCCAAATGAGCTCCATGATAGCTCATTTGAAATCCTGTCCTGTCTAGTCTCAAAATCTGCTTCTACTTTCCATAATGGTTCCCATTTTCCTTGTCAAAAATCACTTCTCCCAAGACTTCTAAATGCACAGCGCCAGTGCCAAAAAGAGGGCATAAAGGTGATTTTATTTGTGGTTTTTGGCCCTTTTGAGGGACACGTTTTGCTCCAAATGGTCTGAACGTTTCTGAGGATGATTTCCTTAGCATGCGGAACATGTAAATGCTAACCTTTTCCCATTTGAGTGCCCCAAAAAATAGTGCAGCGCCAGTGGTGCTGCGCGTTTGACCCAATGTTTTGCAAGCCAAATTGTCAAAAATAAAAAAATTTGCACCAAGTGCCAAAATTTGGAACTTACTTTGTTGATCATGATTTGGATGCTTGGAGGGATACATCAGCAAGAATATTTTTTTTCTCCTTCTCCTTTTTCTTGGCTAGGGTTTCCTTCAATTTGTTCTTCAACTGCCTGAGCTTGATGTTGCAAACCTTGTTTCTAGTGATGTACTTGTTAGACATGTGTCTGAGCATCTCATTTTCTTTTTTTTCCTTATGGAGGAGCTTCTCAAGGTGTAGGTTAACTATTTCAATCCATGCCTCTCTGTCATCTTCAACTTCCTTAGCAATATTTTCCTCAAAACTAAGTTTCTTTTCCTCGTGTTTTTCCTGCTCTAAAGCCCTCCTAAGACCTCTTCTTTTAGGTCTTGACTTGATGGTTTGAGTATTATAATGGTCAAATTCATCAGGTGCCATCATTTCCTTACCCTTGATGTTTTGTCTTTTTTCCTTTAGCAGCTCTAACTTCATGAGAAACTTGCTTGTCCTTTAGCTGCTTGTTCTCTTGTCCAAGAATGATATGACAAATTGGGATTTTGCCATGTTGTCCTGTAGTTATTTGTTCATGACATGCTTCTCTTTGATGATTAGCTTTGAGGCCTCATGATCATCTTGTTCATCCAAGTCCACTTGTTAAACTCTCTCTCTCTTGCTCATGATGAAGGTCTTCCTTGGCATTTGTGCCTCCATACCACTGTCTTCTTCCTCATACATGTTAAAATTTATTTTATAGAACCCTAGGGCTGATGTGAAATGAGATGAAGGGAGGGTAATGAAAAGTCAGCTTTGCAAATGAAGGGAATGAGTGAATGGGTATAAGTGTAGGAAATGAGTGAGGAGGCAAACTAAATCAATGACAACCCTTAAGCAATGTAATCACTCATGTTTATGACTGATTTTATATAAGGAGGATGGAGTAATGGTAAAACATTGATTTCAAGCTTAAAACTTAGGGTTTCTTCTAAGGTTTCACTTAAATTGATTAATAATTCACTAAATGGCATAAAAAATGGGGCTTATGGTATGAACTTACCTCTTATCAGTGCTTGGAAGACTTTGGCAAAGACTTGAAGGAAATTTTATGTGATTTGAGTAGTTGGAAAGTTCAGAAACCCTCTCTAGCAAGGGTGCAACACCAAGCTCCAGGTGCACAGCGCCGGTGCAAACACGCAGTTCCGAGTGTTGAACGCGCATTGCCAGGATGACAAAACGCAACACTGATTTGCATACCACTTTTGGAGGTCTTCCCGGTGTCCAAATTGGGCCCAGGATAGCTCGTTGGAAATCTCTTGAAGTCTACTTTCCAAATATACCTTTTTCTTCCTTTACCTATTATTGACAAAAACCTCTCTCACTTTTGTCAAATTTATCTTCGTTTGTTCAGAAACACAATTTGAAGCGAAACTGGCCTTGTGTGCTTCCTCCATGTCTTTTTCCTACAAGTAATCACTACTTTGGCACTCAAGTGGACTTAAAAATTTTACAAACCCTAGTCATCTACAAGACCAAGTGTTTCCATTTCCCTTGCTGTAATTTGTTTTCATTCAAGAGTAGATAGGCTACCTCATTAGTACCTTCTGCTGATAAATTTTTCAACACTGCTGTAGAAGTGCTAAACTTTTTCCATTTTCCTCATTTTCAGGGTCTGAACTGATAAGATAATCCTCTCTGGAAATTTTAGGTCCTTCTTGAATAACCATGTATTGAAATTCTATTACATCTGAGCTATATTCTAGCAAAGGAAAAGCAATGCCTGAAACATCCAAGGATGACCTTAAAACATGTAAAACCCTAATGACCTAGTGGGAGTGTCCTTTGACCTGATTTTGAATGAGATTTGACTCAGAGATTTTCGAGTGAAAACAGAGTATTGTTCTAGGTTATTATGACCAAAGGGACATGGGAATGAGTCTGCAACAGGAAACCCTAGAGGGAGGGTGGAGTTTATTGATAAGGGAAAATAGGGAAATGAATTCTAAGGTAGGAAAGAAAGATGAAAATGAGAAGTATAAGCCCATAAGGGGTCTTTTAGCAACAGGGTGACTTTGAGAAGACCAACTGAAGAATAGTGAAAATAGGTTTATAAGGATAATGAAGGCATTGAGATTTCTGAAACTCAAGATATTCAAGCAATATTGTTTTCAGAAATCTATAAACATCCTATAGTCATCTAAAGATAGTGAAAATATTTTTGACTAACAGTGGCTCCACTTGGGAAGGGTAGCTCCTTTAGGAGGTGTCAAGAACCTCATATATTTGATTTTGCAGATGAGATGCCTCACGTGCTTGCTGATTTCCTTCATTTTGCAATGTTGATCTTGTTGCCATTCCTTGAAGTTGTGATCTTAAAATCTGAAAAAACATGATTGCTTCAACATCTATTCTACCTACCCATCATACCTTTCCTATCATTTTCTCTTCATTTGGGTGCACTTGGATTGGAAAACCCTGGACATCATCATTTTTATTTTGAAAGCACAAACTATCTACTTCTACCCTTATATCATCCAAAGACTCAGATTAGAATGATGAGCTCTTTTATTCTCTACGTAATCTACTTATCTGTGAAGGTTAAACAGTTTGACAGATTTTCATTCTCTACTCTATCAACATAAATTTAAAACATGATCAAATCAAGGTTAAGTAGTTCATTTTGTCATGAGTTGTGGAATTTTGGACAAGCTGCACACAGATTTATTTTGCAAAACTAAAACTAAAAATTGAGGGCTATAATCTAGAACTTGTCATTCATCCCTCTCTTTTCTCTTTGGTTCAGATTTGAGCTTAGGAAACCAATATATTTTATAATATAATCTTCTGAAAAGCCAAGTTTAAAAATTTTTGAAAATATTCATTCCCTAACCTATCAGCATAAATTTAAAACTTGTTCAATCATGGTTAGGCTGTATGACTAAACAGAACTTCCTTTTTCAAAGTAGTGGCATTTAGACTTGCATAATTTCAGAAACATTCTCTTTTGGTATGGGGCTTTACCTTTTTATTTTATCTTCCCTCTTTTCTTCTTTTTGTTCTTTGTCTTTATTTTCATCAAAATAATCTAAAACTAAAAATATGCTCATAGTACTGAGCTTATCTTCATTCCTGTCTATCCTAATCTAACTTATATATGATATATACATTAGGTGAACTCTCTTTTCCTATACAGCCAATCAAGTAAGTGACTACATGATTGATTTTCATTTAGCCTTTTGAGTGTGCTGAAATAACAAAAAGGCCACTCCCATTTTATCTTCTTTTGAACAGCAGTGTCAAAATCTTCTTTATACTCTACAACAAGATGTTCCTGGAAAATTTTACTCCCTTTTCAATTGTTTCTAAGACAACAGCAAAGAAGTCTTTGAAAAATAACTAGCCTAGAGGATTTAAAGAATAAGATTCATCTAGGACTACTCCTTCCTCCACTTTGCTGAGATTGGGATTCTTTTGAGAAAGAATCTCTTCCCCCTCTTCATGATCATCTATCTTGGCAGCCTCATTATATATTACTGTGTTGCCTGTGAACAACCCTGGTATGCCTTGATTTAACGGGCTAAATTTTGTCTGAAGGCCCTCATTAAGAGCATTTTCTAGAAATTGATCTTCTTGAGAAGGTAGTGCAGCCCCAACATTAATCTGTTCCTCTGTTTATTCATGAGGCAAGGCTACAATACATAAATAAGTAGTAGAAAAAATAGAAATAATCTCTTCATATAAAATTTTAGGGGTTGGTTTCATGTTCATAATCTGATTGATTTATTCTTCAGATGAAGGAGGAGGTAGTCTGTGGGTTTCAACCCTGAACATAAATTATCTACACATGAATCTTATAACAGAAAATAAACAATAGCGAGAGCATAAAACATAAAGCAGATAAACATAGATATTTTCCCCTGGATCCCAAATCGGGATGACTAGCTTGATATTTCATTAAATTCCTTTTAATGTTACAACACATATATATACATGTCGAAGCATACATAAACCCTAATCCATTAACCCTGGATTAGAACATAACTGTAGTTCCCTTGACCAGATCTACAAAAATACCAGGGGCCGAAAACCATCGTGCCCCAATACCATGTGCAAAACCATGCACAAAACCATGGACGCGGACTACCCACCGGAAATTAAGGACCAAAAATTTTCACGGGGGCGCTGCCCCGGACCCCAATAGGGGGGGCTACCGCCCCCCGTGTGACCCCCCCACACGTGCTTAGTCGTGGAAAGAATATAACACATACCCAACATTCTCCCACTTGTTGTTTTCTTTCCACAGGGGGCCACAGGAGAGCTTAGTCATTAGCCCAATTCTTCAACACCCATTGTTTCTCTACACCAAGAGAACTTCTGAGTGCTCACAGACTTCGTCAATGCATCTGCAACATTCTTCAAAGTGTCCACCTTTACCGGCAACACCCTTTTAGCCTCAACCATATCTCTAACAAAGTGATATTGAACATCAATGTGCTTTGTCTTTGAATGATAAGCAGGGTTCTTAGCCAAGAAAATTGCACTTTGGCTATCACGGTCTATCCTTATAGCTTGCTGTACCAACCCCATACTTGAACACAATCTCTGCAACCAAACTTCTTCCTTGCTTGCATGAGTGGCTGCTATGTATTCTTCCTCTGTAGTTGAAAGAGCCACTACAGACTGTCTTTTACTCATCCAACTGACTGCGCCTCCAAATAGGCTAAACACATACCCACTTGTAGATCTTCTTTGGTCCAGATCTCCAGCCCAGTCTACATCAACAAAACCATGAATGTCCAACATTCTTTCCAATCCTGGTCTTCCCTGGTAGCACAAGCCATAATCACTAGTGCCACGTAAATATCTGAAAACCTGCATCACGGCTGTCCAATGCTCCTTTCCTAGGTTTGACATAAACCTCCTCAATACTCCCACTAAATGTGCAATGTCTGGTCTTGTACATACCATTGCATACATCAGGCTACCCACTGCACTTGCATATGGAACATGAGACATATCCTCATCTTCTTCTTGTGTCTTGGGACACTGTTCAGCAGACAGCTTTACACCTACAGGAATAGGAACATTCACTGTTTTACTATCCTGCATATTGAACCTCTGCAATATAGTCTCGACATAATTCCTCTGGTTTAACTAGAGCATCCTCTTTGCCCGATCTCTCTTAATTTCCATGCCCAAAATATAGTTTGCAGTACCAAGATCCTTCATGTCGAATTTGGAGAACAGTTGGGTCTTCAAATCTTGGATAATTTCTTTGTCATTTCCAATCAACAACATATCATCCACATACAAGACCAAATAAATAACACGGTCACAAATTAATTTAAAATAAACACAGTGATCCTCCTTACTTCTGGTGAAGACAAGTCCCCGTATATAGGTATCAAATTTTTGATACCACATCCTTGGTGACTGTTTTAACCCATACAGAGACTTCTTCAACCTACATACCAGTTCTTTCTTACCCTTCACCATAAAGCCTTCAGGTTGCTTCATGTAGATCTCCTCTTCTAGATCCCCGTGAAGAAATGTTGTCTTCACATACATATGTTCTATCTCAAAATCAAATGCAGCAGCAATAGATAAAAGTAATCTAATAAAAGTAACTTCGGAAACAGGAGAAAAAAATATCACCAAAATCAATTCCCAACACCTGGGAATAACCTTTTGCTACCGATCGAGCTTTTTATTTCTCCACCTTTCCTTCTACATTCATCTTCTTCTTAAACACCCATTTACTCCCGATGGGCTTCCTTCCAACCGGAAACTCCACTAGATCCCATGCCTCATTTTTTTGCAAGGATGCCATTTCATCAACCATGGCCTCCTTCTAGAGTTTTCTATCCTCTGAATCTACTGCCTCCCTAACAGTTCTGGGATCATCATCAGTTATAGTTAAGGAAAAACCTGAACAGAAAGAAGATGGACTATACCTTTTTGGCTGCCTTCTTTCCCGAACTGATCTTCTTATAGCTGGATTTTGTGGCTCTTCATCTTTTGAATCTTCTTCTGTTGTAGAGTCTTATTCATACTCCTTTAGCTCAAACTCTATCTTCTCAGATTCCTTTGGTATGATTTCATGTTTAACAACATCTTTCACCTCTCTAAACACCACATCTCAGTTGTACACAACCTTCCTTGTTTCCGGGTTCCAAATCTTGTAAGATTTTAAACCATCCTTATACCCAATAAAGATGCACCTTTGAGATTTATTATCCAAATTGGTCCTTTTTTTCTTTGAAACATGTACATATGCATCACATCAAAATACCCTTAGATGTGAAAGAGAGGGTTTCTTACCAGTCCATACCTCATGTGGAGTCTTATCCTCCAACACTGATGAAGGTGATCTGTTAACCAGATAGCATGCAGTCTCCACTGCCTCTGCCAAGAATTCTTGTCCTAACCCAGTACCACTGAGCATGCTTCTTGCCTTTTCCATCAGTGTTCTATTCATTCTTTCTGCAACTCCATTTTGCTAAGGTGTGTATGGAGTAGTCTTCTGTCGTGCTATACCACACTTCTTACAGAACTCTTCAAATTCCTTCTTGCAGAACTCCCCACCATTATCTGTCCTCGACGCCTTTATCTTCTTCTCTGTCTGGTTTTCCACCAGAGCCTTAAATTCTTTAAATCTATCAAAAGCTTCAGATTTATTCCTCAAGAAATATATCCATGTATTCCTTGAGAAGTCATCTATGAATGAAACATAGTACACAGAATTTCCCAGTGATGGAACTGACACAGGTCCAAACACATCACTGTGCACAAGTTCTAATATATTGTTCGCCCTCTTAGCACCAGAAGGAAAACTCACCCGATTCTGCTTCCCATATACACAATGTTCACAGAAATCGAAATCCAGAGAGCAATTAGACATACCTTCTACCATACCATTTCTATGCATTATCCGAAGGCCCTTCTCTCCAATATGTCCAAGCCTTTGGTGCCATAACATGGTCTTTTCTCTAGAGACAGCTAGGCTTTCCACTCCACTTTCAGGAACCATAGAACTATTACACCCATCAATAACAGTGCTACCTTGTAGCTTGTACAGAGTTCCAGTCCGAACTCCCCGCATTAATACCAGTGCTCCCCGAACCATCTTGCAGGCATCTTTCTCGAACACTGTTTTTACACCTGCATCATCCATCTTGCTTACAGAAATTAGATTTTTGGCCAATGTAGGAATATGCAGAACACCAGGAAGTGTTCTAATCCTTCCACCTTGCAACTTCAGCTTGACCTTTCCACGTCCGACGATTCTGGCCTTCCTATCATCCCCTAGGAAGACATCACCACCATCATATTTCTCATACTCATAGAACCACTCCCTATGGGGAGTGAAGTGAAAGGATGCACCTGAGTCAATCAACCATGACTCATGATCTACATGTGTATTTGAAGAAGAAGCCAAATACACATCCCCACCTTCATCCGAGGTGGTTTTTGCCTCTGTAGAAGGAGCATCTTCAGATCCCTTTCCTTTTTCAGGAGCTTTATATCTGCACTCCCTTTTGTAGTGCCCTTCCTTTCCGCATTTCCAGCATACCTTTTCAAACTTTCCAAGATATTTAGATCTCCCTCTAGATTTAGATCTCCCACTCAAAAAATTATTCTTGCTTCTATTTTGGGACCTTCCTCGTACAGATAAGGCATCTCCATTCTGGCCCTCCATATTTCTTTGTCTTATTTCTTCCGACAGCAAGGCTGAGACAATGTCATCAAAATTCAAGGTTGTTGTATTGCTACCTATTGCAATAACCAGACTGTCCCATGAATCTGGTAGAGAACACAACAAACTGATGCACTTATCTTCATCTGATATTTTAATATCAACAGATGACAGCTGACTTACCACAGTATTGAAGGCGTTTAGATGCTCTGTCACTGAGTCTCCATACTTCATCCTTAGGTTATACAGGTTTTTCCGTAGGAAAAATTTATTCACCGGAGACTTAGATTGGTACAAAGTCCCTAGATTGTCCCACAATATCTTCGTCGTAGCTTCCCCATATACATTCAACAATACTGAATCTGAGACACACAACCGTATTGTGCTCTTAGCCTTCCAATCCAGTTTCTTCCAGTCTTCATCTGTCATTTCCATTGGTTTAGTACCTGGATCTACCACGATCCACTGATCTTTATCCACCAGCAGATCCTCCATCTTGAGCTTCCACAACTCAAAACTCTGACCATTAAATTTCTCGATCTCTATATTTTCGCTGCTTTCCATCTTCTTTCACAGCAAGAATCGATCCGGTGGATCTCCCACTAAATAGGGTCTACCTCAGGCCTGAGAAAAAAAACCCTCAGTAGTAAAGGCGTCCCCTTGAAGCCAAAACAGCTCTGATACCAAATGTAGGTTTTAACCCTGAACATAAAATATCTACACACAAATCTTATAACAGAAAATAAACAATAGCAAGAGCATAAAACATAAAACAAATAAACACAGAGATTTTCCCCTAGATCCCAAATCGGGACGACCAGCTTGATATTTCATTATATTCCTTTTAGTGTTACAACACATATATATACATGCCGAAGCATACATAAACCCTAATCCACTAACCCTGGATTAGAACATAACCGTAGTTCCCTTGACCGGATCTACAAAAATACCAGGGGCCGAAAACCATCGTACCCCAAAACCATGTGCAAAACCATGCATAAAACCATGGGCACGTGATTAGTTGTGGAAAGAATAAAACACATACCCAACATATTCCTTGTTTTATTTTTCTTGTGAAGACTGATAATGAGGCTGAATGTCTTCTTTGTTGTTAATAACAATACCCAAAGACTGATGATTTCTGATTGTATTAAGGTTGTCTTTGATGAACTGAAATTAAGCACAACAAAGAGGTAAAGATCCTTTCCTTTCTTCCAAACTTTCTGCACTTTCTTCTTCACTCTCATAGCTAATTTGTATTTGTTGATCACTATATTTGAGCTGCTGAGAATGAATTTCTTTGTCCCACAAACTAGTTACTGATTTTTTTGTAGTGTTAGCTTGAGTCTGGAGAACATAATCACCATCATAATGATCATACTTTGGAATATTATTCATATGAGTAATTTTATCCAATATGCACAGTAGATCAGTAGATTTCTCCACCATATGTTGATCTATAATTTTATTTTCTAATCTATGGTAGTTGGGATTAGAAGGAGAGTTCTTATGGCCAATAGCTTCTTCTTTTCCTGGGATTGAAACATAGTGGTTTCCTTAATCTTGTGAATGATCACGAGGCTGAATGTATTCTTGAGCCTCATACAAAAGGGAATATGAATTATCATTTGTTTCAACTTCTATGATCTTCTCTGCTACTTGATATTCCCAAGGACTCCAGGGCTGATTATCTAGATCTGAGACAGATTTCTTATCATCTATGATTTTATCATCTGATAGGTGAGAGAGTTCTTTTCTCCTGTGATTTTCAATTATAATGTGACTCTGCTTCTCTTTAACAATCTGAAATGAATCGAAGCACAAGGGTAGATACTCAAAAGGTGTTGGCTCATCCTCTATTTCTGGTTCTGTGATTTCAAGATGACTTAAGGGGAGAATTTCTAGATTTGAAAAATGGTTTGTATCATCCATTTCTTCCCTGACTGATTCCTTAGAGCATTCCTCCTTGTTTCTAGTTTCAACCTTCTTGCAATGCTCTCTTAATAGGGAAGCACAAGATGTAGGAAGGGAACTTAGTCTTTCTTGAAAACTTCCTGCATTTTCTTCTTTGCACTCTTGCTCAGCATGCACATTTTGATTGTTATCTTTGCATTGTAATGAATGAGCTTGTTATTCCCAAGAAAATAGTACTGGTTGTTTTGAATAGTTAGCTCCAACCTCAATATTGTACTCTTCCTCTTCCCTCCTTCTAATCATATGCATTGCTTTGTTCACTATGTTTGTCAACATCTCTAGCTTTATCTCTGAAGATATCAGTTGCTCTTTATCTACTTTGTCCTTCTTTATTTCTCTTAGCTTTGCCTCCCTGTTCAGCATGTTGGCTTCCACATCAACTTCCATCCTTTTCATTTCCTCCAGGGTTGAAGGGTCCCTTTCTCTTATCCAGAATGCCATCTCTGGGTCAAAGTCATATGGGTAGTGCAATAGAGCCCACCCTGGGGTGGCTTTATCTTAGTAGGTATGGAATGATATACCTTACTGAACCTGGCTGAAAAGTGTTGCACCATCTCCCCTGGCTTCCTCTTTAAATGGTTGTATCCTCTATTATGAGGAAAACATTTCCCATGAATACCCACCTATCCAGGAAAACTTGAGTGAATTGATGAAAATTGCTAATGCTTGCAGCTGGAAGATCTTTAAGAAAAATATTAACCTTTCCTTGTAATGATAAGGCAAAAATTCTAATAAGCATATCATATTCTCATACCTCAAATAGGTCAAGGAAATCCTCTAGACTTTGAATTTTTTTCTCAACAGTGATCTTTGTATTTTCTCCATCAAATCTGGGAAGATTATTTGCAAGATTTGCAGGGAGGGCCTGGAGGATAGAAGGTAAAAACAGAGGCTTGTATCTGTCTGGGAATTTTGTGGGTATAGGTAGTGCAAAAGGATATTTATGACTGTTTGAGGTTTCAACAGGAGCAGGAAAGGTAACATGAGGTTCATGTTTCACTAGGTCTTCCATAGGTGTATCTGGGGTAGGCACAGGTGTATAAGTATGTTCATGGTCTACAATTTAAGGCTTGAGATCTTTCCAATGATCAATGTAGACCTCATCAGTGTATTCTTGATCAGGCTTAAAGTAGGATAGAACATAGTTATAGATAAAAACAATAATTTATTGAATCCAATTTAGGCCTAAGTACTCTCTCTTTCTAGTATTACTGGTCATGTTTTTAGGTTCTTCCTCTAGTGGAGTATTTGCATATAATTTATCGAAATTGGAGTCGCCAGGTGGATGATTTTTAACTTTCTTGTGGCTGGATTTTGTCCACCATCAACCAATAGATACCAGTCTTGGCTAATACTTGAAACATTTGAAGCCAGAATTGGGACCCAATAGATCAGAGAAGGTTGAGATTTTATATGTAATATCCCAAAATGGGGAAGTAGCAATATATGAACACAAAACTTGAAATAGCAGTGAATATCAACTCATGAAATGTAATAATATCATATAGCCATCATATTAATATCATAGCAGCAAAATGTATACAAGATCTTGAGGAAATAATCACTCAAGTTAGGCAACACAAGCCTCAAGAAAACATGTACAAGAAATATGAAGAACACTGCTACAAAAATAATGCCCAAGGCTATGATAGCGCAGTTTTATTAGATACAACTGCTACTAGAGAATTTCAAGACATATTTTTACAAATATAGGGCTCATACAATGCCGGGAGTGAAGATCAACTCCCAAACAAAATTTCAAGACAATCAGGAAAATATTTCCTGAAATATGCAAAAATTACAAAATGTCGGAATTCAGCCCTAGGGCTGAGTAGCAACTGCAACTCACTAATTGGATGGAGATGGCTGAAGATGATACATATCATGAATGAATCCCATTGAATAGATCCTTCAGGTGAAAGGTTGATCCAACCACTGAAGATCTCACCCTCCGATCAAACACTGCAACCGCGCACTGCAAGTGCTCACTGAAATAATGCAGTCCAAGTGGGACACTGCACTGTAGGAGATGGAAAATATATTTTCCAAGTGCCAAGATACGAAATATTCTCCAGAATCTTCCTCACTGATCTCCCAAAGGGAAAAATGCTTCCTCCTCTGAAAAAAAAGCTCTGGAAGTGGTGTTATCAACCCTCCACTACAACACCCGGCAGGACAACCCAGCTCTAAATAGAAACTACGTTATATCTAAAGGAGGTAGCTTAGCCTCAAGCCTGGATGTGGAGAAATTAAGTACAAGCTCCCTCAAGAGGTTTCTATAGAAAGGAGATGGAATTCCTAAATAGGAATTCCTTGTGCTAGGCAGCACAGCAATCTCTACTAAACAGCTAAAGAATGCACAATAGTCATGCAGACCACAAATTCAATAATCCATAACATGTCCTGCTATGGTTGCCTTGCCATCCTTATAAAAAAGTGGAAGCCTTCTCACCTTGGGTCCCACTCATTAGGGTTTCCTCCACCAAGGAATCTTCCTCCCACTATCACTGCGTTGTCTCCATAGATGATCTCGACCTTCCATTCCAACGCTGTTGACTTGGTCAAACTTGACCTTATCGACATGTAATTTCCCATGTTCACACATGAGGGTGTGAAATCCAGCTATTATAATGATCCCTTTTCACATCATGAAGGATTTTATTCCTATTTTAGAAAGGTATGGGCCTCCTTACCCATTTATTCATCTCCTAAGTTACAAAAGAAAAAAAGAATATTCCAATTAGCTGCATGCTAATTTTGGAATATTACAGTCCTCCCCTCTCAAATGTTGCTTGCCCTCAAGCAACTGCAAGGATATAAATAAAGAGCCTCATCTCCTTCCCCTGTAGAATCCTCATATGATAAAATCCTCCAAGGAATAAGATGTTGTCTCATCAATATATCTCCAAGTTTCCCCTCCCAAGTATGCAAGCTAGCTTTTGGTGAGCATCCCAAACAGCTATCATCATGTAAGAGTAAAACATCCATGGAGGCAACAATGTGTTGGCTAGAGGCCTTCTTCAGGCATGATTTCTGATATATATTGGGGTCTAACATCCCCCTGTGAATCTCCCATCCCCAAGCTATCATCCATACAAAATGAGCCACCATCCAGAATGGTAACTCATGAAGAATCTCCTCCACCCTTGGCTCCTGCAATGTAGGTGGGCTGAATAAATGAACATGGTTGAAAAAATATTCTATCCCACATTGTCCCTATCTCCACTTATGATAAGTGTAGAGTAGATTCTGACATTGGGCTACAATAATGTTTCCCTCAAGTGGCAAGAAGAATACTGGAGCTCCAAAGATCTCCTCTCCAATGTCATGAATCATGTTGACCCAAAACACCCCATATATGATGAATAGGAAATCATCACCATATGGCATCCAAATGAGAGGAATACTGAAGGTTACATGTAGTGCTGGAAGGTACCGAAATTTTCCCAAGTGGTCATAGCTTAGTTTTCATAACTGTCGTTTCAAAACAGAGCATGGCAAGTTGTCTCCCAACAAGTTGCTAGTTGTGCATGTCATCACATTTACTAGTGAATAGTAAATGGCTGGGTATATCAACTGAGCATACATAAAATAATAAAACACTTTCCCAAGGCTGTACAAGAGATGGTTGTCTCCATCATAAAATTTGGCCCAAAATTGACCATGAAGCCCAATGAGAGGCTTGCCCTCTTGTGGAGCAATGCACTGTATAGAAATGGTAAGAGCATGCAAATACTATGTTAGATAATCAATAAATTCAAAAAAAAAATTCCTACCATGTACTAAGAGTAAGATTATGATAAGACCCGTCAATAATCCCTCCATAGTGGTATAGCATACTCCCATAAAGAGGAATGAATCATAGGCTGCATGAGGATCTTCCTTCTTGTGCTTGGAAATCCAAGTCAAGAAGAGCATATCTTAGTAATAGATGTCTCCATCCTCTACTCCATCACTCTCACCTCCTCCTTGTCCACCAAGTGAATCATATGTGAAGTGATCCTGGGAACACTCCCTCAATAAACCCAAGCTCGCAAGTGACAGCGTCGTTGGTCTCTGCAATAAGGCTCCTAACACCTCATAGCTCCATTCTTTTACATGTCCAATGTCAAAGTCATCTACCATAATGTTGCTGCATATGGGAGACTCCTTCCAAAGTGGAAGTACCTCCTGATCTTCCAAGGCTAAGGAGTAGCCCCTTGGCACCATGATAGTGCCATCACCTACTCCTATAACATCATGCAAAGCATGGGAGCAAATATGCCCATGTGCTCCCAAGACGAACCAAAGCAAAAATAGTTCTTGTTGCCCCCTCACACCTCCATCATGCAAATCATGAGGTGAAAACATAATGATTAATATGAATAATGTCATACAAACACAATGCATCCCTACTCCTTCCTGCCATATGATGCAAGTGTCCTGCAAAGTTTCCTCCACCCACATACCCTTTGAAAGAGGATATGTCACATGATGGCCAAACTCCTTCAAGAGTAGCCAACGCAGCCAAGCCTCTTGCTGCCCACTGTCATAGATTTGCAAGTATCTTTCCAGCCTCTTGCTCACCATCCACACCCATTCATCCAAATGTGGGTGCCTCCCATCATGTTATACCTTGGTACTCTTCCAATGAAGACTACCATCCTCCCAAATCAGATTTCTCCTCTTGCATTTCATGGGATGTTGAAGTGCAACTCCTTGGAGGTCTCTTAGAGAAAATCCCACACCAATGACCCCATTGAATCTGTTGGCCACCTATGAAATTTGTTCTATAAAAAGGTGGCCAAAACATTGTTGGAGCCTTCAAGAAACAATTTTTATGCACAATGTTATCTCTTGAAGACATCATCTCCTCTGTTTCAAATTTTTCATTACTGTTCCCATTTCAAAGTTCAGAAAATTCTGCCGATTTCAAAGAGAAATACTGCTGCAAAAACTCCTTTTTCCTTTTTCCTCCATCTCAGCACTAACCTTCATTTTTCTTCCTCTTTCTTCATAAAATTCCTCTATCTTTCCATTGTTTCATTTCCTCCTTCATAAAAAACCACCTTGCATAGTTTAAAACTCCTTTTTAAACTATATCGAAACTCTCAAAACCCTTGAAAAGCATTGAAAACTTCACAAAAATCACATTTTTTTATGGATTCAAGCCCCTTGGGATAGGTCCTTAACCGTTTCCACTACATACGCCTTGGTGCTGGAACCAAGCGCTTATCGCATTGCTCGACGCCGATTAGCCCTGTGCAGAAGCCCCTCACCATATTATCTTCCATAAACCCATGGCCCCGCAGACGGGCGCCGAACCGTATTACCAATATTTTTCCGCCCCAAAGTTTAAACCTTTGTTATAAATGATTTTTTAGGTTTTTAATGTGTTTTTTCATTTTATTAAAAAGAAAAACCAGGCGGGATTCATCACACTGCTTTTGCGAGGGCGGCGGTTTTTTTCGTTTGGCAGCGATTCCATACAGCGACCGACACGTGGCCTCGAGCACTATTGGAAAATCACTGCTCATCGCACGTTAAAGTTTGACTGTGGACCTAGCACGATATTGATGTGTGTTGTCCGATCTGAGGCCGCTCATCGGACGGTGATCGCGCTTAGAAGAAGCCCGACAGTTAACCATGGATACGGCGCAGTCATTTAAGCATCTCCGCCGTCGATCTGATCTACAGATCGATGGTCCATAATTCATCACCCTGATTCCTTCGCTTTGACTTTCCGCCCTCGCTCCCGACCATCGATATTTGCGTGATCGACGGCTCAGATTTAAATTCTTCTTCCGCCTTCCCTTTGAATTCCTCTGATCAATCTCGACCATTGGATGATGCCATCCAACGGCCATGCTCCCTCCACGTGCCTTCTGAAGTAGCCAACCTACACATGCAGGATTTTATAACATTTGTTTGTATTTTTGCAGGATTTAATGGTTTTTCCGCCATGCTGAATAAAATTCACAGGCTGAGGGTGACGATCCTCTCGCCTTCGATTCACCAGAGAAATTATTCGCAGGGTTTAAAATTCACGTTTTATCAATGATTCATGACGCATTGATTCCATTCGATCCTTGTACAACCCTGCGCACCAAAAAACACAGTTAATCAAGCACCGATAAAAGAGTATCAGTGTCGAAGACATAACACACCAGAAACAGGAGATTGAAGACCTAAAACACAGATCTCAAGTAAATTAAAGGTTTTTTAGGGAAAGACAAAGACATCTATCGAGCCGAGAAAGCCTCCACTGCCATAAGCAGAGGCCAATTGAACCCTTTCCAGCTCCTAAAGACACCTGCAGCCTCACAGGAATCAAATAATTTTTAGTCACTACCAGAACAAGAGGTGTTTGCCTAAAGACAACTGAACAATTAATGCAAATCAAAGATCTTATCTCTAATTGTCGGCAAAACTATTTTTAAATATTAAGAATAGCCCGGAAGCAGATCCTTTTCGATAATTAGGCCTTGAAAGGCAGAAACAGAGTTATGAATGAGAATTAGAAATGATTACATTCCCACATTATGCCTTGCCTGGTTCCCAAAGGCCAGGAATTGCAATGGTTACATAATTAATGATACTTGACCCCTGGGAAATACTCCCACCCCCTCATTCTTCTATAAATACTTCTGTAGAAGATGAGCCAATGTTGGTCTCTGGACATCTGAATGCATGTAATAGTTCTCTGAAGTTACTGATGCCCTGTGTGCAATTTGAAGATACATAAGCTGATATGAGAAGTGTGAAGTTGTAGAGACCCACCAGGCTTGCTAATTGTAACTGGTTTGAACATCAAATACAAGTTGTTGATTCATGGGATCCTGATTTGTGTTAATGGTGATGTGTTCCTCACTGTCAATTGTTATTTTCTTTAATTTTTTCACTATGTTCACTTTCTCTGATAAGGAACAGCAAACATAGAGCTAGGACTTACTCTCAACAGTACCCTACTCTTACTGAAAGCTTTATTTTCTATGTTTTCTTCATTTGAAAGTTCTCTTGAAAGAGTATATTAAAGCAGGTTGGTTTCAAAGCACTTGCCTGATCTAGATTGCTCTTTGTGATGATTATCTACGTTTTCCTTTAGAATATGCTGAAAGCAAGTTGGTTTCGAAGCAATCATCTGATCTTAAGCTATTCTAATTCTTTTAAAATGTTTTTAACTGAAAGTAATTCAATGCAGGTTAGTTTAAAAGCACTTACCTGATCTCAGAATAATTTTTTTTTTTGTTTCTCCAAGTACATGCCAAAGCAAGATAGTTTTAAAGCACTTACTTGATCTGAGGTTGTTCATTGTTCTTCATTTGTGTTCTCCATTTCCTATATGTTTCATTCCATACAATCAACTTAAGAGATCCTTTGACATAAGTGACTTGCCCCATGGATCCTTCTTGAAACTTCTTGTCCAATTAAAATCTTCCTATGACTCCATAGCCCAATGGGTTAAGCAGTTTTTTGCCCTTTATATCAGCCGAATCATTCCTTCATTTGCATACATCTTCACCCTTTATTATGAACTTCCTTCACCTTCATCATGTCTTTGCCCAACCAAAAAAAACAAAACAAACCCATGCTCTTCATAACTAGCCTAATATCACATTTCAGGCTTTAAAGATCACATCTTTAAACTCATTCATAGAGAGATCCCTCTCTGGATTCAGGAGGGCTAGATCCTTGAATCCCAAAGTGGTTTGATGTTGTCTTATCTTTTGGTTTTTTTCAATGGCCAAAACATAGGAACCCCAACATAATGGCGAATCCACTAGGGACATTTCTAAATTTATAGTTGCTTGGCAAGCTTTTATAGACTCATTAGTCTCCCAAACCACTATAAAAAAAAACTCAGAGAAAACCCAAAAATATTTCAGATTGGTATCAAATAAGCATGGTGGTGGACCATAAAACCTTTTACCTCCTTAGGAGCTAAAAACTTCCACTTGGCGACTCCACGACCCTCAACAGACCTTAAGACTCCACTGGGAAGAACCCTTATCATTGTAATATCATTAAAACTCAGTTAGAGGACTGTAGGATTTGAATTTGTGAAACAGATTAGTTAAACATTTTAAAATATTTTCATACCTAGTTGAACTTTTCTTGTTTATTTGGGTCTGAAAAACACAGCATAGTGGCTCCTAGAAAGATTCATACTAGAGACCATCCTGACCCTAATCCACCTAAGATAGTTGATAACCCAGAAAGTATCCTTAGGAAGTCTCCTAGGATTAAATTATCAACTATTTTCAGATCACCCTTGAGAGCTAATTCAGTTCCCGAAAACCTTGTAGCTCTACAAGAAACACATGGTGGTGGAACCCTAAAACATTTTATCTCCTTACGAGCTAAAAATTCTCCACCTGGCCACTCCACACTCTGAAACTCCCAAAGGACCAAATGACTCCACTGGTAGAAGACTCTGAACTGGTTGAATAGACACAGTGAACTCTTCCTTGATTTAAAAAAATTATTCCAAGGATACAACGAAGATATGCCCCAACGAGTAGAGATCATATCCCTGGGTTTCCACATAAGATGCCCTAGGTGAATTGGGATGACAAGCTGCCTGTTTTTCAAGACGAAAAATTTGATGACCCTCTATTACATCTCATCAAATTTCATATACATGTATGGAGGTTGAAAGTTGAATGACATGAAGATTGCCTAATGAAAATTTTCATGTTAACATTAGAAGGAAAAACTAGGGATTGGTATGAATGCTTAAGATCTAGTAGTTTGTTTTCTTTAAGATACCTTGAATATGTGTTCTATGAGAACTATAAAGAAAACACTACATCATTATCACTGGGTGCAATATATTATCATCCATTACAAAACATCACCCAACACATTATAGATAATGATGAAGCTTTGGAAGAGATGCATCCTGAAGATCTTTTAACAGCCATTCATAAGTTTAATATCTTATTGAAAAATTATAAAAATATAGATGAATCACTTGAGGAAGAAAAAAAACAAGAAATAATGGACATTCCTCAAGATATCCCTGAAAACTCAAATATTGATTCATCATCCCTTATAGCTGAGGCTCAAGAAGACATCCAACCTCAAAATTAGTCTTCGCAAGAGATAGAGAACTAATGTACTCCTGTTCAAAGGAACATAGAAACATCTTCCCCTTTGACAAAAAAAGAGATAGATCAGACTATTTATAAACAGTTAGTCTCTGAAACTTTCTGCAAAACAAATACTCTTGCCCATTCACATAGAGAACTTTTTCGTACAGATTTAGAAAGTTCTTTTGTAGATCAGAATGAAGAAGGACCTGCTGATAACCCAGTATGTTTGATTGGTAGTATTACTTATATTCGTGATTCTCCTAACTTTGATCTATCTAGTGATGATGCTTCCCAAACAGAAGTTAATTTTGTAGGATCATCATTAGCAGATTTATGGAAGGAAGATCAGTTCCTTCAAAGAAGTAATGAACCAGTGTAGACTATTTATGATACTGATGATGAGAGTTTTCAAATCCTAGAGGTGATTGAAGATTCATTAGATCTTTGCTCTGCTTCATTTCAGATCATCAGTAATAGTTTCCATGTGATTGGGACTCAGCAGATTTTCAACTCAAAGGTTGAGGAGGAAAGTAATGTAGAAATTTTTGAGTAGGTTGAAACCAAGGAGCCTTCTCTTGAAAAAGAGGAATAAATGGAACATACCCCTGCTCAAGAATATAATAACCTCCTCACAGAGTACAGTCCACCGAACCAAATCCTAATAGGGCTAAAAGAGGACAACACTGCCAAATATGATGAGTCCTCCAGTTTAGATGATAATGAAGAAGAGGGAGAGAAAAATTTAGAAGACTGTCCTACTGAGGATATACCATCTTCTCAAGAAGAATATTTTCCCTTCACTAATACATCATCATTTAAAGACCCTGAATTTGTATCAGAAGCAAACATAGAGTTAAAGAAAGAAGATATTTCACTGTTTGCTATTTTGCAGGTAAAGGATGATGATGCTTCCAAGCAACTTTCTGAAGATATACTCCTCAAAGCGGAAGCCTTGGAAGCAGACCATCTACCAGACATGGAGGGCCAAAAAGAAGAGAGACTTCATCTTTTCTTTGTTGATCCTATGGAAGAGTGTGTGGAAATCTCAATTGGCTCAAATTATCGAACAATGATCCTTTGCAAGAGCCAGAGACATGAAAAGCTATCACCTTCTCTGATAGCCTTGATATTGAAGGTTAATCTTCAATATGTTCTATGGATACCCTTGAAAAACAACAAGAAATTTTTCATCTTTTTGACATTACTCAGCTGGCTGCATTTGCATTTTTGTATCATATGATAATGTAGATACTCCAAGTTAGATTAGGTTAGATAAGAATGTCAATAAAGTTTGGTTCGAGTATGTAGTTAGTTGTTGTTTTACGAAGAAAATCAAAACACAAAATACAAAAACAATAAAATATAGAAAGAGGGCAGATTGTAAAAAACAATAAAGGTATAGGCCCATACCAAAAAAGAGAAACAAATCTGAAAGTGTGAAAGCTCAAATTCCACTCCTGAAAAACACACTTCTAATTAGTCAAACAGCCTAATCTTGACTAATTAGTTTTAAATTTCTACTGATAGGATAGTGAATTCGATTTTCCAAACTGTTTAATCTTGGCTTATCAGTATATAGATTAGGTTAGAAATGAAGGGTTCAAACATGCTCAAAATCTGAACCTAAGTTTTCATGAGAAATGACTCAAATCTTTCTATTCCTTGAGTCAATAAAGTAGGTGAATAACTGGTTCTAATCAGCTCAAAATCTGAACTAGTTGAAAAAGGAAAGACAACTCAAATAAAAGGAAAAAACAGCTGTAAAAAGATGAAGGAACCACTTGAACTGTTATATCTGAAGCCTTCCATTTTTGCTTTAAATTTTCTGCAAAATAAATGTCTATGTGCAGCTTATTCTTATGCCATAGACCAGCATCAAGTTAGACTGTTTAATCCTGACTTGACTGTTTTTAAATTTTTGTTGTAGAATTTAGAGAATAAAATCTATTGGACAATTTAATCCCAACAGATGGTAGATTAGGTAGAGAATTATATGGGCTCAACTGCTTAATCTGAGTCCATGGAGAAATAAGGAGTAGAAATAGATTATATTTCCTGTTTTCAAAAGAATAAATGTTGTAACAGAGTTTTCCAATCCAAGTGCACTCTAAATGAAGAAAAAATGTTAGATCAGTAGGATTGGGTAGGTAGAAAGTTTGTTGATAAAGATTCATTGTTTTTTCAAATGCTGCTAAAATGTTTTCAGAGCAAAATAAATTCATCCAAGCAAAGAATGCAGCCCAATGGATAAAGCATTGATCAGCCTCCCAGAGGATGCAAGTCTGAAATTCTTGATGCCTTCAGGAAGGCACCATCCCCAAGTGGAGCCACTGTTGGCCACCTATAAAATTTGTTCTATCAAAAGGTAGCCAAAACATTGTTGGAGTCTTCAAGAAATAGTTTTTATGCACAATGTTATCTCTTGAAGCCTCTTGAAGACATCATCTCCTCTGTTTAAAATTGTTCATTACTGTTCCCATTTCAAAGCTCAGAAAATTCTGCTGATTTCAAAGAGAAAGACTGCTGCAAAAAATCCATTTTCCTTTTCCCTCCATCTCAGAACTAACCTTCATTTTTCTTCCTCTTTCTTCATAAAATTCCTCTATCTTTCCTTTGTTTCATTTCCTCCTTCATAAAAAACCACCTTGCATAGTTTAAAACTCCTTTTTAAAACTATATCGAAACTCTCAAAACCCTTGAAAAGCATTGAAAACTTCATAAAAATCACATTTTTTATATTATGGATTCAAGCCCCCTTGGGCTAGGTCCTTAACCGTTTCCACTACATACGCCTTGGTGCTGGAACCAAGAGCTAGCCATCTAAGCGCTTATCGCATTGCTCGACGCCGATTAGCCCTGTGCATAAGCCCCTGGCCATATTATCTTCCATAAACCCACGGCCCCGCAGACGGGCGCCGAACTGTATTGCAAATATTTTTCCGCCCCAAATTTTAAACCTTTGTTATAAATGATTTTTCGGGTTTTTAATGTGTTTTGTCGTTTTATTAAAAAGAAAAACCAGGCAGGATTCATCGCACCGCTTTTGTGAGGGCGGCGGTTTTTTTCGTTTGGCAGCGATTCCATTCAGCGACCGACACGTGGCCTCGAGCACTATTGGAAAACCGCCGCTCATCGCACGTTAAAGTTCGGCTGCGGACCCGGCGCGATATTGATGTGCGTCGTTCGATCTGAGGCCGCTCATCAGACGGTGATCGCGCTTGGAAGAAGCCCGACAGTTAACCAGGATACGAAGCGGTCATTTAAGCATCTCTGCCGTCGATCTGATCTGCAGATCGACGGTCCACAATTCATCGCCCTGATTCCTTCGCTTTGACTTTCCGCCCTCGCTCCCGAACATCGATCTTTGCGCGATCGACGGCTCAGATTTAAAATTTTCTTCTGCTTTCCCTTTGAATTCCTCTGATCAATCTCGACCGTTGGATGATGCCATCCAATGTCCATGCTCCCTCCACGTGCCTTCTGAAGCAGTCAACCTACACATGCAGGATTTTATAACATTTGTTTGTATTTTTGCAGGATTTAATGGTTTTTCTGCCATGCTGAAGAAAATTCACAGGCTGAGGGTGACGATCCTCCCGCCTTCGATTCACCAGAGAAATCATTCGCAGGGTTTAAAATTCATGTTTTATCAATGATTCATGAAGCATTGATGCCATTCAATCCATGTACAGCCCTGCACACCAAAAAACACAGTTAATCAAGCACCGATCAAAGAGTATCAGTGTCGAAGACAGAACACACCAGAAACAGGAGATTGAAGACCTAAAACACATATCTCAAATAAATTAAAGGTGTTTTAGGGAAAGACAAAGACATCTGTCGAGCCGAGAAAGCCTCCACCGCCATACGCAGAGGCCAATTGAACCCTCTCCAGCTCGTAAAGACACCTGCAGCCTCACAGGAATCGAATAAGTTTTAATCACTACCAGAACAAGAGGTGTTGCCTAAAGACAGTTGAACAATTAATGCAAATCAAAGATCTTATCCCTAAATTGTCGGCAAAACTATTTTTAAAGATTAAGAACAGCCCAGAAGCAGATCCTTTTCGATCATTAGACCTCGAAAGGCAGAAACAGAGTTATGAAGGAGAATTAGAAATGATTACATTCCCGCATTATGCCTTGCCTGGTTCCCAAAGGCCAGGAATTGCACTGGTTACATAATTAATGATACTTGACCCCTGGGAAATCCTCCCACCCCCTCATTCTTCTATAAATACTTCTGTAGAAGATGAGCAAAGGTTGGTCTCTGGACATCTGACTGTATGTAATAGTTCTTTGAAGTTACTGATGCCCTGTGTGCAATTTGAAGATACATAAGCTGATATGAGAAGTTTGAAGTTGTAGAGACCCACCGGGCTTGCTAATTGTAACTGGTTTGAACATCAAATACAAGCTGTTGATTCATGGGATCCTGATTTGTGTTAATGGTGATGTGTTCCTCACTGTCAATTGTTATTTTCTTTAATGTTTTCACTCTGTTCACTTTCTCTGATAAGGAACAGCAAACATAGAGCTAGGACTTACTCTCAACAGTACCCTACTCTTACTGAAAGCTTTATTTTCTATGTTTTCTTCATTTTAAAGTTCTCTTGAAAGAGTATATTAAAGCAGGTTGGTTTCAAAGCACTTGCCTGATCTAGATTGCTCTTTGTGATGATTATCTGTGTTTTCCTTTAGAATATGCTGAAAGCAGGTTGGTTTCGAAGCAATCATCTGATCTTAAGCTATTCTAATTCTTTTAAAATTGTTTTTAACTGAAAGTACTTCAATGCAGGGTAGTTTAAAAGCACTTACCTGATCTCAGAATACTTTTGTGTTTTGTTTCTCTAAGTACATGCCAAAGCAAGATAGTTTTAAAGCACTTACTTGATCTCAAGATGTTCACTGTTCTTCATTTGTGTTCTCCATTTCCTATATGTTTCATTCCATACAATCAACTTAAGAGATCCTTTGACATAAGTGACTTGCCCCATGGATCCTTCTTGAAACTTGTTGTCCAATTAAAATCCTCCTGTGACTCCATAGCCCAATGGGTTAAGCTGTTTTTTTCCCTTTCTATCAGTCGAATCATTCCTTCATTTGCATACATCTTCACCCTTTATTATGAATTGCCTTCACCTTCATCATGTCTTTGCCCAACCAAAACAAAAAAAACAAACCCATGCTCTTCATAACTAGCCTAATATCACATTTCAGGCTTTAAAGATCACATCTTTAAACTCATTCATAGAGAGATCCCTCTCTGGATTCAGGAGGGCTAGATCCTTGAATCCCAAAGTGGTTTGATGTTGTCTTATATTTTGGTTTTTGTAAATGGCCAAAACATAGGAACCCCAACAGAATCCATAGGGATCCAAGTATGCTGGAGGAAAAACCTCCCCACTGCTACTTAATGACAGCACTGCTAGTCTCTTCAATGGTGTGTATGTTGCCTCTTGCTCCAACTCAAGGATGAACATAGGGTTCTGCATAGGATTGTTTAGGAAAAAGTTCATCCTATCCTTAAAAAAGCCACACCCCAACTTAAAGTGTTGTGTGCAGCTCATCAATGGCACATTAGGATGATATGTCATCCCTTCCCTAAACAATTCAAGGTTGCACAGCGCAGTGCAATTCTGTTGTTCCAAATTAGCAGTATGCAATGGTATACAACCCTCCATGAGATTTGTTGAAACAATAGGAAATGGAAACTTAAGCATACCTTGGTGAAATTTGGGAACATCTTGTAAGGCTGCAAGAGTTCCTTCCTCCAATGTGTTGGCTTCCCCAACTGCTGATGATGATGGCTACTCCTCCATAGTTGTATCAGCACTGGTACATACCTCCTTCAATGGTGATGAGGGCTCCTCCTCCTCTGATTTCTTCTTGCCAAAGTTTTTAATCAACCTTTGAGTAAATTCTGCAAAAGTAGTCACTCTTGCATGACTCAAATGGCTGAACCACCAAATTTTTTCTTCACCCTCAAGGTGCAGCGCTGCAATCTCTACAACCTCTCTTTCCACCACTGGATGTAGTAGGAAGAATGCATCTAGTTTCCTTTCCCAAGCCCTTTCTGTAGATGACCCATCACAAGTAGACAATAGAAACCTATTTCCCTTGATTCTCCCTTTGTTGCAAGGTCTGCTTTCTTCCTCCAGTTGAATGAACTGTGGGAAAGCTAGAGTCTCCTTGAAGGCTCTGGATTGAGATTTGTACTCAACAAGGTATTCACTTGGAATATTTTGATCCAATTGTCCTTCATCTTTCTGCAATTTGTCTCCTTTTTCAAAAGGAAAGGGTATAGTCCCACTGCTTCTTTCTTCTCTTCTTTGCTTGACCTCCTTGTTGAGGTCCTTTCTAGATCTGAAAAGAGATGAGATAAAACTCATTCTCTCCATGTTAGGATATTCTAAAACATAGGAAATATTTAAGAATAACTTAGTCTAATGTAGAGTTAGGTAAAGTGTGTTTCTTTACCATGTACATTTGTAACTTATAATCCGATGGTCACGATTTGTAGTGATCTGACGGTTGTCTCTCTCCTTGGTATTAACGAAACTTGATCCGTGGATTAACACCCAATTGGTCCATGATCTATATTTAAAGAGCATGGAGGTTCATTTTTCTGGTAACCGTTTATGAGAGAAACATATGTAAATTTTATTTTTATATTAATAAATTTCTTGCAGTGGCCGCGTTGGCTCAGACTGTGGACTGTTTCCCTCTTTGAGGGTTTTAACCACGTGATTATACTGGTGTACTAATTTGTGATCTAGTTGTGAGCGATGACCTTTGGTTCTTGATCTATGGAACTTACCCTGTCAATTCCTACATGGTATCAGAGCTATTTTGAGGGCCGCATCCGTTGTTGATCAAAACCCGAAGCCGGTTTGATTGCATGTGAATTCCATTTTGTATATCTACTATTTTTGAACATTTTTGGGCTTGGAGAACTACTCTGTTGTGTCTGGAGCATATGTTACAGTGAGGAACTCCTTTCGTTTCATGCGAAAAGGTTTCCGGCTGCCCAAGTTATGACAGTTTAGATCTGGAGGTATAAAGCATCTGTTTTGCAGTGATATTTGTTAATAGTTCTGGTTATTTCGGTTCCCTCTGTTTATTTTCGGTTTTTATGTTTTATTTATTTTTCGGTTCTATACCCTCTTCTATGTGTATCCTCTTTTCTCTGCGCTGCGTACTATCTCGGCAAATCAGAAACAGGAAAAGGTATTTTTTTTGCTACATATGCTCTTTCCCCGCGTCTTTGTGCAATCTCGGGAAATCAGAAATAGTGAAAAAATTGATAATTTCCAGTAAGGCTAATCAAAATCTAACATTCTGTCGTAAGGCTTGCATTTAATTTTTTTTTGCTCGGTTTTTGTGTTTTTTGTGCAGGAAAAGGCACGCACACCAACGAGTAAAAAAAAAAAAAACAAAATCCTTTTACTATCTCACTTGGTGAGGAGTTAGTTTATGAGAATAGAGGTCTTGGGTTCAAGTCTCCTTCTCAAGCTTCTTTTGTAAAAAAAAATTGTTAAAAGGGGCATAATTTTTTTTTTAAAATCCGCACTTCATCCCGTTCCCGTAACTATTCAGCATCTACAACTCAGTTTTTTTCAAAAGGCATAACTTCTTCATCCAGAAGCCGTTTATTTTTAAACGAATTAATTTTTTGAGATTTTTCCATTGGAGCAGTTAGTTTCAGCTTTTTCTCAGCTTCATTTATAAATAAAAAAATGGAAAATGCATGCCCAATTATTCTTAACAGCACCAATTATTTCCAATGGCTACCTCACATGGTAGATATACTTAGAAGTAAAGGGATTTATAGAATAGCCACAGGTCAAGAAACTGAACCTTCCGATGATGATAAAGTTCCTAAATGGGAAAATAAACAAGATCAAGCACCAGGGTTGATAGGAATGTCTATTTCTCAAGATCTTCGATTTCACATCCTTGACATTGACACCCCTGATAAAGCCCTGGAAAAGCTAAATATTGTTTTTGGCATTCAAAATCAAATCAATGCCCACCAACTTGAAAATGAGTTGCTTACTTTGGACCCCAATAATTTCTCCTCTATTGAAGATTTTTGTCTAAATTCAAGACCCTTAGACTTCTTTTAGAAGGGTGTAAGGTCAAAAAGGAAGATGGTAGCTTCATCTATTGCATTATTTCTAAGCTTGGCCCTGCATACTCTGTATTTGTTTCGGCCTTCCATTCCACTAGAGAAGTCATCATCTCTTCAGGAACCACCTACAATAATCCCTCTTTTGATTCCTTTTGTGAGTCTTTGATAAGAGAACAAGAAAAACTCTTACATCTTGGTCTTATCACTTCTGGAAATGCTTCTAAGAAAGCCTTAGAAGCCCAACAAAAATCATATCAAAAGAATCCCAAGAAGCAGTATCCTAAAAAGTATGGTCCTAAACCAAACAAGGGTCCTAAGCAATTCCAGCCGCAAACTGAAAACTCAAATCACCAAAATGATAAATCAAATAAAAACAAAGGGAAGAAGACCGATAGACATTGCAATTTTTGTAATCGTGATGGCCATATAGAGTCCAAATTTTTTAAGAATACGGAATCCTTAGAAGCAGCAATGAAGAAGAACAACATCAATTTGGAGCACTCTTCACCCTCATCTTCAGGAATGGCACTTTCTGCTTGTGGTTGTCAAGCATCAAGATCTAGTTATGCATTAAATGTATCTTCCTCGTCTCCTTCTCATGAGTGGCTCATTGATTTTGGAGCTTCTTACCACATGGCCAAAAATAAAGCCATGTTTTCTTCTTTAAATGATTGTAACACCAAACATATTTATGTTGGTGATGATAGATCTCTTAGTGTTGTAGGATCTGGAACCATTCATCTCTATAATGGTCAGTTTAATGATGTACTATGTGTTCCTACCTTATCATGCAACCTTCTCTCTTTTTATCAGACAACTCATTCAGGTGAAGGGAAAATAGTAGAATTCTCACCTAATGATGTTGTAATCAAGGACCTCAAAGATCCTAAACATATTTTAGCTACTGGCATTTTTGATGATTCCACAAGGTTGTATAAGTTTGACAACTTTGGGTCATCCTGTCTTCCCTTTGTTTTTTTTGCTCATAATGATGATGTGAGAAAACTTTGGCATGAGCGATTTGGTCACTTAAACTATCGCTCTCTTCAAACTCTATGTAAGGAAAATATGGTGATGGGCCTTCCTATGGTATCTTTTCGAGATGGTGTTTTCTCCGGATGTGTACACGGAAAACATCATCGAGATAGTTTTGACAAACGTGCCTCTTGGCATGCTTCAGCCCCTTTGTAGCTTGTGCACAGTGATTTATGTGGTCCACTTCCTATTGTTTCTTTCTCTAGTTGCAAGTACTTCTTAACTTTCATTGATGACTTTTTCAGATGCACTTGGGTATACTTCTTAAAAATCAAGAGTGAAGTTTTTAACATGTTCTTGGCCTTTAAGGCCTTTGTTGAGAAACAATTTGGACATCAAATTCTTAAGTAAGATCAGACAGTGGAGGAGAATATGTTAACAACAAATTTATCAACTTCTGCACTGAGCATGGCATTCAATTGCAACATATTGTTCCATATACTCCACAAAAAAATGGTGTAGCTGAAAGGAAGAATCGCACCTTAAAAGAAATGGCTAATTGTATGCTTTAATCTAAAGGACTTGGCCTAAATTTTTGGGCAGAAGCCATTAAGTGTGCAAATTACATAGTAAATTGCACTCCTACTAAGGTTTTAAAGAATATAACTCTAGAAGAAGCTTGGAGCTCAATCAAACCATATGTAAGTCAATTTCATGTTTTTGGAAGTGATGTTGGGCCCATATTCCAGATGCGAAACATAAAGCCTTAGAACCTAAGAGTGAAAAATGCATTTTTGTTGGATATTCTGAAGATGTCAAAGGATATAGACTTCTTCAACCAAAATCCAAAAATATAATCATTATAAGAGATGTAAAATTTTATGAAAATATATTGGCCTGCGAGCCTAGTTCGGCGAGTGTGCCACCTTTGGCCTGTGAGCCTGATTCGGCATATGTGCCACCTCTCTCTCTCTCTTCTATTTTTTATAGTGTTCCTTCTAGTTCATATGATGATAGAAAGGATGAAAATCCTCCTCCACCTCTTGAAATTGTTCCTTTTACTCCACCGCTTCAAGATGGGTCCGCTCTACTCGGGATGCAGTAGGTTCTCTTGCAGGTGACCCTGCCGATCGATGGCGTACACGTTCTCAGTTCGAAAGAGCCTCACAAGTTCTAGAAAAACTTGATCCAGAAACCTTTGAAGAAGCCTTTGGTCATCCAGATTGGGATGAAGCTATGATTGAAGATTATCATTCCTTATTGGAAAACGATACTTGGGATCTTGTTACTCTTGAAAAAGGAAGAAAAATTTTCAGATGCAGATGGGTTTACAAAACCAAGTTTGGACTAGATGGAAAAGTGGATAGACATAAAGCTCGTCTTGTTGCTAAAGGATTTTCACAAGTTAAAGGAATTGACTATACTGAAACCTTCTCCCCTGTTGCCAAAATGAATTCTATCTACCTTTTTCTTTCCCTTGTTGTCTCCTTTAAATGGGAAGTCCATCAGATGGATGTTAAATCTGCCTTCATACATGGAGATCTACATGAAGAAATCTACATGGAACAACCCCCTGGCTTTATCCAAAATGACTCTAGCCTTGTTTGTTGCCTTAGGAAGTATCTCTATGGTATCATACAAGCTCCTCGGGCTTGGTATGCCAAAATGGATAGATTTCTATTAGATAATGGCTTTTCTAAGTGTTACTCTGACAACACTATCTACACCAAGAAAGTGGGTAATTCCTTCACCATCCTTGTTCTTTATGTTGATGATCTTATCCTTACTAGTAGTGATCCAAACCATATAAACCATGTGAAGTCTAGCCTCAAAAAGAAGTTTGAAATGACAGACTTAGGACACTTGCATTATTTCCTTAGTATTCAAGTCTTGCAATCCAAGGAAGGCATTACCCTCTCTCAATCCAAGTATGCCTGTGATCTTCTACACCACTTTCATATGGAAGACTGTAAGCCAGCCCCTTCTCCCTTTCAGTCTGGAGTCAAGCTTTCAGTCACTTGTACTACCCCTGAAGTTGATGCTACCTTATATCATCAACTTGTTGGTAAACTTCTGTATCTAAACCATACCCGTCCTGACCTTTCCTTTGTCGTTGGTCTTGTCGCTCAGTTTATGCACCAAAATCATGAAAGTCACTAGAAAGAAGCTAAAAGAATACTTCGATAAATTTGAGGTACATCTCAGTTCGGGATTCATTACAGTGCAGGAGCATCTCCATTGTTGATTGGTTTCACTGATTCTGATTGGGCTGGTGACCCTGATGATCGAAATTCTACTGCAGGATATGTGTTCACTCTTGGTTCAAGACCTATTACATGGTCTTTTAAGAAACAAAAAGCCATCTCTCTTTCTTCATTATAAGCAGAGTATCGTGGTGTAGTTGAAGCCAGCAAGGAAGCCATGTGGCTTCGTTAGATCTTGTCTAAATTTGGTCTCCATCAACAGCATCCAACTACACTTTGGTGTGATAATCAGAGTGCCATTCAGCTATGTAAAGATCCAGTTCAACATCAGTGTATGAAACACATTGAACTCCACATACACTTCATTAGAAAGCTCATTCATGATCATGATCTTGAAGTGCAGTATTGTCCAACCAATGATCAAGTATTCGATATCTTTACAAAGGCTCTCACAGAAGTGAAGTTTACCAAACTTCGATCCATGCTTGGAGTTCGAGAATTTTTTCATTAAGGGGGGATAGGCTCTAATTCCTCCTTCCTTCTCCTATTGCGTAAATTTTTTAAATCCTTCAATCCTATCCCAATTTATTCTTAAGGGGGGATGTTAGGATATTTCGACACATAGGAAATAGGCTCATTTTGTGTCACCTTTGTAAATCCTTCAATCCTATCCCAATTTGTTCTTAAGGGGGGATGTTAGGATATTCCGAAACATAGCAAATAGTTAAGAATAACTTAGTCTAGTGTAGAGTTAGGTAAAGTGTGTTTCTTTACCATGTAAATTTGTAACTTATAATCCGAGGGTCACGATTTGTAGTGATCTGACAGTTACCTCTCTCCTCAGTATTAACGACACTTGATTCGTGGCTTAACACCTGATTGGTCCATGATGTCTATTTAAAGAGCATGGAGGATCATTTGTCTGGTAACCGTTTATGAGAGAAACATATGTAACTTTTAATTTTATATTAATAAATTGCTTGAAGTGGCCGCGTTGGCTCAGGTCGTGGATTGTTTCCCTCTTTGAGGGTTTTAACCACGTGATTATACTGGTGTATTGATTTGTGATCTGGTTGTGAGCGGTGACCTTTGGTTCTTGATCTATGGAATATACCCTGTAAATTCCTACACTCCATCATTCTGATCTTCCTCTTTTTCTTATTATTCTTCTGATAGCATAATGGGTGAGATCCACAGGCTGAGCTAAGATTATGCTCTGATACCACTGTAATATCCCAAAATGGGGAAGTAGCAATATATGAACACAAAACTTGAAATAGCAGTGAATATCAACTCATGAAATGTAAGAAAATAATATAGCCATCATATTGATATCATAGCAGCAAAATGTATACAAGATCTTGAGGAAATAATCACTCAAGTTAGGCAACACAAGCCTCAAGAAAACATGTACAAGAAATATGAAGAATGCTGCTACACAAATAATGCTGAAGGCTATGATAGCGCAGTTTTATTAGATAAAACTGCTGCTGGAGAATTTCAATACATATATTTACAAATATATGGCTCATACAATGCCGGGAGTGAAGATATAAACTCCCAAACACAATTTCAAGACAATCCAGAAAGGATTTCCTAAAATATGCAAAAAGTGCAAAATGTCGGAATGCAGCCCTAGGGTTGAGTAGCAGTTGCAACTCACTAACTAGATGGAGATGGTTGAAGATGATACATATCATGAATGAATATCATCCAATAGATCCTTAAGGTGAAAGGCTAATCCAATCATTGAAGATCTCACCCTGCGATCAAACACTACAACCCCACACTACAAGTGCTAACTGAAATAACGTAGTCCAAGAGGGACACTATGCTATAGGATATGGAAAATATATTGGCCAAGTGCCAAGATATGAAATCTTCTCCAGAATCTTCCTCACTAATCTCCTAAAGGGAATAATGCTTCCTCCTCTGGAAAACAAGCTCCAGAAGTGGTGTTATCAACCCTCCACTGCAACACGCTGCAACACAACCCAGCTCTAAATAGAAATTTCACTGTAGTTGAAGGAGGTAGCTTGGCCTCAAGCCTGGATGTGGAGAAATGAAGTACAAGCTCCCTCAAGAGGCCTCTCTAAAAAGGAGAAGGAATTCATAAACAAGAATGCCTTGTGCTAACCAGCACCACAATCTCAACTAAACAGTTGAAGAATGCACAATATTCATTCAAACCACAAATTCAATAATCCATAACATGTCCTGCTATGGCTACCTCTCCCTCCTTATAAAAAAGTGGAAGCCTTCTCACCTTGGGTCCCACTCATTAGGGTTTCCTCCACCAAGGAATCTTCCTCCCACTATCACTGCATTGTCTCCATAGATGATCTCCACCTTCCATTACAGTGTTGTTGACTTGGTCAAACATGACCCTGTCCACATATAATTGCCCCTGTTCACACATGAGGGTGTGAAATCCAGCTATTATAATGATCCCTTTTCACATCATGAGGGATTTTATTCCTAATTTAGAAATATATGTGCCTCCTTACCCATTTATTCATCTCCTAAGTGACAAAAGAAAAAATCAATATTCCAATTAGCTGCATGCTAATTTTGGAATATTACATTATAACAGTTTTGAAACACAACCTAATCTATAAAGAAATACTTAATCCACAAATTATTCTTGACTGGTTTCTTTTGATGTTTAATGACAAATAAGTTTCCCAATGGAGTCTATGGAAAACCAGTGGAGTCAGTAGGCCTACTGAAAACCAGTGGAGTCACCAGGTGGATGATGTTAATTGTTTTGAGGATTTGTTTGTTGTCCACCATCAACAATTGGATACCAATCTTGAGATATTTATTGGGTTTTCTGAGTTCTTTATATAACACTAAGATTTTAAATAAGTGTCCCCAGTATGGTCGCAATTATGTTAGGTCCCTGTAATTTGTCATATTGGCAAGACCAAATAGACAAGGGTAACATCAAACCAACTTTGGAGTCCTAGGACCTAGCCTTCCTGGACTCAGAGAGGGCTCTCCCTATATTTGTGTAAAATATATAACTTGTTTGATTTAGAACGCGGATTTTAGGCTAGTTATAATGATAGGATTTGTTTGTTTTGTTTTTTGTGGTTGGGTTGCTTGTCAAGAAGAACAGATAGAGTAAGATAAATTTAAACCATTGGGCTATGGGGCTGTGAAAGGCTTGAAAGGTACAACAATAAGTCAAGGGTGTTTCATAGGGCAAGTTAACAAAGCCAAAAGGATCTTAGTAGCATATGTGGGTGTAAAATGAACATTTAATTGTGAACATAGTAGGTTTAAAGGGAAATTAATAATCCTATAACAAATACTATAACAAGAAGGGCCTTCAAGATCACTATGCTTAAGAAATAACCAAAGGACAAGGCACACCATAAACTTCTCTGGCCACTTCACCAAGTAAACTTTAAAACAACAATCCAACAAACCTTAGAGAGCAGGGAACTCCTAATTTCTCTAGTTATTCACCTTCAGAGAAAGAAAACACATTATTAATTATTAAAGAGCAGGGAACTCCTAAATTCCTTAATCAAACTATAAAATACCTTCAAAGTGACTATTCAATATGGGCTAAAGGACAGGGAAAACCATAAACTTCTTCAGCCAAACCCTAATTAGAAAACTTCAAAGAAAAGGCCTTAAAAACAATGTTTTAAGCTACACCAAAGGACAGGATTACCATAAAATTCTTTGGCTTGGCCCAATTAAATCATTTTTAAGAAAACAAGCTAAGTGGAATCAAAGAGAAATTAAGAATTTTTCAATCATACCTAGCAGAGGAAAACATCTAACAACAAAAGGTAGACAGAATCAAGGTGCCTCTCAACAACATATATTAATCTAAATTTTCTACTATGTTATAAGGGAAAAATGAACAATATGGAAAACATAAGAAGACAAGTGTAAAACCAGAACAAAATCAGCATTCAACAAATTTCGGGAATCCTATGAATGTGTTTACTTCATTGTCATTCAATTCAAAACAGTCACAAAGCTCCAAAGCCAATTTCTTCACAACTCCAAGTCTATGTAATATTCATCTCAATAATCAACCAACAACAAAAACTATGAAGCATTACATGCAATATTTATCTGCAAAATGAGGAGGTGGAAACCCTAGCTAGGGTTGTAGAAGTCATTAATTACATAATAAATGCATTTTGACCTTTGAGACCGTTTGTTCAATTTAGTGTGTCCTGTAAATTGCTAACATAAATTATCAACCAGGGATTCGTGTGAATGATTTAAGTGTGGCGCACTATATGTGCAAGATAACCTATCTCTTACTTTTTGTCGCTTTTGGATTTTTATTAAAGCCTAAAAAACAAGTATGGTTATGAATATTCAAGGCAATGATGTCATTTATAATGATTTACCAACTTGAAACTGAAAAAAAAAAAGAATTTGAAACATACAATGACAAAACTTGAAAGGAAATGAAAATGTGCTACTGAAATGAAAAAGGTGCTGCTAATCTAATAAATCAAAACAGTGAACTAGTGAGCATGAAACCAAACTATTCTGGCTGCTGTCTAAACACAAAAGAAACTATGCTGAAAGAAATCCAAAAGTTGCAATAAAGTAAATCTAAATCAAATTACATCAACTTGTCTTCTGATCCCTCATCATTAGTCCAGCTATGATTTTCGGAAATAACCATAAACAACTTGAGTAACTGATATCTAACTTGCAGAAAGTAAACTAATATCAAACCACACATTCATAATTCAATCCCTCACCATCAGTCCAGCTGTGGCTTTCGGAGGTAACCGAAGATGTCATGCACAATTTAATATTTCTAACTTGCAGAAAGGAAACTAATATCAAACTACACATCCATAATTCAATCCCTCACCATCAGTCCAGCTGTGGCTTTCGGAGGCAACTGAAGATGTTATGAGCAATTTAATATATCTAACTTGCAGAAAGGAAACTAATATCAAACCACACATTTCATAATACAATCCCTCACCATCAGTCCAGCTGTGGCTTTCGGAGGCAACTGAAGATGTTATGAGCAGTTTAATATATCTAAATTTGCAGAAAGGAAACTAATATCAAACTACACATTTCATAATACAATCCCTCACCATCAGTCCAGCTGTGGCTTTCGGAGGCAACTGAAGATGTTATGAGCAGTTTAATATATCTAAATTTGTAGAAAGGAAACTAATATCAAACTACACATTTCATAATACAATCCCTCACCATCAGTCCAGCTGTGGCTTTCGGAGGTAACTGAAAATGACATGAGCAATTTAATATATCTAAATCTAACTACTGAAGCAAATGTGCAAGACTGAGATTGCTAGAATTAAATAAAAACTAAGAAAAAATAAATTAGCAATGAGAACAATATTGATTCCATGTCATTAGTCAAAAGATATGCAAATGTCCGGGCTGCCATGAAAAATTATGCTAAAGCTATGATTTCAAAAAGCAATCTAAGTAAGGAAATATGACAAAACAGAATTGAAAGCAACTTATCTAGAAAACATGTAAAAGCCTCCTTGGATAGCAGGGGCCCTTTGCTACCAATTTGGTGAAGTCCTTCAGCTCCTTAAAGATAAGATCACAATAGCATCAAAGAACTAAGCTTCTTTATTCAAAAACTCATAAATCTACATCCCATTCCATCTTGAACTTTGTTACAAATCTACTTCCTCATTACTTTCTCATTACTTTCTCATTACCTATGATAGGAGAAAGCTTCTCCTATTTATACAAAATATGAGGAGACATCTCATTAATGGGAGTCCATGAATCTCTCCCACCATCTCTAGAGTTACAATCAAAATAGGAAATGATAAGACACATGTCTTTCTAGAGTTTTAACACAACTTGAGGAATGAGACACATATCCTCTTAGAGCTTCAATACAACAAGGAAGTGAGACACATATCCTCTTGATCCCATAATCTTCTCAAACCAAATTCGAATTTGGTTTTAGAGTGCCACATAAGGGTCTTCTAGAAGTCTCCTTTTGACCTACACATGTCACAAAACTCATAACACATATATAGATATATGAAACTATGTTAATTTTCTAGTTTCTAATCATAAATTCATTTAAAATACATAAAATAAATAACTTTGGAAAACAAGGATCCTAACCCATATATTTATGAAAATGGTTACTTGATGTAGGGTTTTAGGTCAAATGGCTATGAAATAAGAGCTAAATGGTTAGGACATAATGGAAATATGTATGAATATGGAGAACATTTTTGAGACTCAACATACCCCCCAACTGAAGTTGTTGCATGTCCTCATGCAACTATTGCAATGATTCATTTGTCCATGAGTTGATTTTTTATGAGTTTTGACTCATATAGATTCATTCCAAACTTTGCTTTTTGATATTTTCCTTTTTGGCAAAGTATAATACATTTGATTGCAACTTCTTCTTCTTCTTCTTTTTTTTTTTTTTTTCAATGGTTGGTTCTTGTGTGACAACCATTTTTATTTTTTTTGAAGCATTGGTTCTTGTGTAACAATGCTTTATTTTCTTTGTTGCATCAAAGTTCATGAAAACATTTAGAATCAATTACTTCATCAATGAATTGATCATTTTCAAGGCATATAATCTTTTGGATCATGTTGCAACAATAGTTGGTTGGGAAGTATATGTGGGTGAAAATGAAATGAAAATGTGTGATAGTGTATGACATGTGGATATGAAATGATGTCCCTTCCCCCCCCAACTAAAGATATGACAATTTGGAAAAGGGAGTGAGGAATTTTTCCAAAGTTACAATTTTAGCATTCTAATGAATTACATGACTAAAAATTAGAAAACAACATACCTTCACTTACCTTAAATGTGGATGGGTTGTGTATGTGTGGTGGCTGCAAAATTCTGATCATATTCTTCTTCAAGTGGCTGAACAAGAGGAGTCATGGATAAAGAGATGAGATGACTTTTTATTGCTTCTACTAAAACTTGTTGAATCTGCTCCAAAATGCTGAAAATAATAGTCTTCATGTCTTCAAAACTCATTGGCATAATTCCTACTATGTGAAAAGATGTTCTGATGTCGAACATAGTATGAAATTGTTGACTTAGTGGCCATTAATGGATGCCACTAGTCAACACGAGAACTCTCACCATTGATGACAATGAGAGTCAAGATGCCCAAACACATCTTGCTAGGTACGAATGATTTTGCTGATGTCGAGTCACCTAGAAGATCTAACGAACAAGGGACATTAATGTATTCCCATTGTTTGTCAGCATGAGAACTTGCCATTAAGGCATGCAAGCCTCAAGGTGTTTTACAAAGAACTTAGACTCAAAGGACTATAGACTCAATAGTTTGCATTGAAGCAGGGCTTATTTGCGGAATGAAAATGACAAGAAATGGAAGATGGAAATGGAAGATGAAAATGGAAATGGGCAATAAGCATGTGAATGAGCCTTTTGCTTTTATTTATGGGTATGAATGGACAAAAATAAATGGAAAGTGGATGTGAATGTAAATGGAAAACATGAAGTGAAATGAGGTGAATGGTTTATTATGAGGTATGGATGTGATGGAGACAATAGTATCTGAAAGTTTTTCAAGTGTTTGGATCTGATTTTGCATCAGAATGTTTCCTCCTCTTTGTTGTTGATCATCCTCTTATGAAACAAGTTGGCCTCTTAAAGAGACACCATTCTCTTGTAGTCATTTGTCCTTCCTCCTGGAACCTGCAAAAAAAACTAATACTTCTTCTGCAATGGAATGTAAGATTATCAAAGGAGAGAGGTGATCGATCTCTCTAGTTATGATATTTACACACAAAACTAAGAATTTGTATTAATGAAACAAGTTCTCAAAGGAAAAATCAAAAGAATTTATACATGTTTTGGAATTAGTGCCTCAAGTTGAATGTAGCTTCTTTTCAGCAATTTATTTCATTATTTGCCATTTCAAACTCTAATGATGGATTTCTCATTGTATAGATCTTGTTGAGACCTTTCCAACGATACTTAAATCATCAAAATCTGATTTTGTATGAGAAAGTTAGGTTGATTTGAACAATGAGGTTTTTCAGCTGCGGAATTGGAGAACAGCTGCGGAATTGGACTTTAGCTGCAGAATGTCGACGGTTTCTGTAGCTAAAAATTTTAAATAAAAAGTTAGCCATTCATCCTTCATCATCAGTCCAAAATTAATCAATACCTTCAGAAAAAATGAGCAAATAACTTATTCATTTCATTGATTCAAAATTATTGATTTTTTTTTTTTTTTAACAAACAACAAAAGAAAAATGCAAATTTTTTTTAAGTTTCAACAAATGATGCTAAATAAAGCAAACTCAGATACATTGACCAATCGTGACCTTGCAATGACCATAGAATGGTAAGTAAAGATCACATAAGATGAAAAATAATATATTGGTAAGCATTGAAGAACATAAAAGGCATGATTGCTATTTCAAAATATAATCTTTCATCTCTTCAAAATTTATTTTTGTATCTGTTTGATCCTTGAGGACTATCACAATCAGTAACCATTCAGGACCACCCCCCTTAGTTGGAATTCCAATTGCAGCAGTTGCCATTACAGACACGTTCAATCTCAATTGAGCTTACATTTATGCTACTAAGGTTCATTGTGCCATCTGCACGACCATGTGCTTGATAATATCCTCCTGTAGTTTGCTCAATTCATCCCCATGCCTTCTTAATGTCTTTCCATAGTGATGTGGCATCCCTTTGAAATAAACATCATAATGGTTGGTGTTTAATAATGTCATTGAAGCACCAAAAATTGCTGGGCAGATGATAAAGGAGATGTGAAATCCAACATTCAGAAAACGAAATTGAATTGAATTCAAAAATGAGTGGAATGTGGATTGAATGCCATGATAAGAGTTTGATTTTGATCAGAATTCTTCTTCCTAGAAATCAGGAAACCGAATTATCAATGCAGAGTGCCGTTTTCAAATTCTTCACTCAGAAAAAATCGTTTTTCCTCACGCGGCAGGCAAAAATGGCCTTCAAAGAACCGAGAATTTCTCCCAGACCACCACGAATTTCTTAAAACGGTTTCTGGGTTATCTAATTGACCATGTTGGCGAAAAAACCCATGTTTTATTTTTTCTAAATTCATCTCCAATCGATCAGAAAACGTGTTTTAAAATGACGTGTCAATAACAGTTTGCGTTTTTCTGGGTTCTGTCTCAGCAACAAAAATCGTTTTCTTCAGAACGTGGTTCAAAATTGCGTTTCATGTGCATCTTGTTTTCATCCCTGGACTGTTCAGAATCACAATCTCCCTTTTCATCTACAGGAATGGACAGAAAAATGCTCTGTCATTGCTATTTGACAGCGTATTACAGTGAACAGTATACCAAGAAGGCCGCTCTTTCATTTGCAGGTCTGCTGCTATGATCAGAATCAAAATATTCACCTGGATTGCTGGTTCAAAATTTACAGCAGTGCCATAAGCAGCAGGCATCAAATTGCTCATCTCTGAATGATTGTGACTACAGAACTCACAAGAGCACGATTTCTGCAAAGTTTGGTTTAAATTGTTATTCTCAGAAAATTGGATTGTGCATGCATTTGAATTGTTTTGAAATGGGGCGCTAGGTTTGAATTGAATTGTTTTGCATGCATTTGAATTGTCATATCTGATTTGCCTCTTTGAATAGATGGAGTTACGAGCCTGTGCAAAGGTTCTCAACGTGGAGAAACTGTGGTGTTTTGTTTTATTGAAAAAAAATGCCATGGCTATTTCATGGATTTTTGTTTATTGATTTGATTTGTTGTTGTTTTGTTTTTGTTGTTGTTTTTTTTTTTTTTTTTTTTGTTAATAAAACTATATATGTTATATTTCAAGAATTAAAAATATACATATATGTTTTACTAAACAAAATGATTATTATTATTTTTTTTAAATTGTTTTGTTAATAAAATTACACATGTTGAATTTTGGAAAATTAAAAATATACATATGTAATTTACTAAACAAAAACAATTTATTGATTTTTTTTTTTAAATGATTTGTTATTAAAATTATATATATATTTTCAAAAATAAAAATATACATATATATCTTAGTAACAAAACAATTTAAAAAAAAAAAAATTCATTTTTTTTTTAATTGATTTGTTTAATAAAATTATATATGTTATATTTTCAAAAATTTAAAAATACACATATATATTCATTAAACAAAACAATTTATTGAAATCAAAGTTTTTCATGAAAACAAATTTTTTTTTTTTAAATTGTTGAATCAATTGAAATGATGAAGTTTTATTTTGTCTCCTTTTTTTTTTCTTTTTCACATAACAATTCTTTTTCTGATCCTCCAGATCACACAAAGTGCAGGAGGAGAGCATACTTAAGAATTATTAATTTTTTTTTTACATAACAATCATTTTTCTGATCCTCCAGATCACACAAAGTGCAGGAGGAGAGCATACTCAAGAATTATTAATTTTTTTTTTAGATGTAAGAAATAAGGTTACCTAGTTACACTTCCCCGGCAACGGCGCCAAAATGTTTGGTCAATTTAGTGTGTCCTAAATTGCTAACATAAATTATCAACCAGGGATTCGTAAGTTGACGAAGTGTGGCGCACTATATGTGCAAGATAACCTATCTCTTACTTTTTGTCGTTTTTGGATTTTTATGAAATTCTAAAAGACAAGTATGGTTATGGATATTCAAGGCAATGATGTCATTTATAATGATTTACCAACTTGAAACTGAAAAATGAATTTGAAACATACAATGACAAAACTTGAAAGGAAATGAAAATGTGCTACTGAAATGAAAAATGTGCTACTAATCTAATAAATCAAAACAGTGAACTAGTGAGCATGAAACCAAACTATTCTTGCTGCTGTCTAAACACAAAAGAAACTATGCTGAAAGAAATCCAAAGGTTGCAATAAAGTAAATCTAAATCAAATTACATCAACTTGTCTTCTGATCCCTCATCATTAGTCCAACTATGATTTTCGGAAGTAACCATAAACAACTTGAGTAACTGATATCTAACTTGCAGAAAGTAAACTAATATCAAACCACACATTCATAATTCAATCCCCCACCATCAGTCCAGCTGTGGCTTTCGGAGGTAACTGAAGATGTCATGCACAATTTAATATTTCTAACTTGCAGAAAGGAAACTAATATCAAACTACACATCCATAATTTAATCCCTCACCATCAGTCCAGCTGTGGCTTTCGGAGGCAACTGAAGATGTTATGAGCAATTTAATATATCTAACTTGCAGAAAGGAAACTAATATCAAACTACACATCCATAATTCAATCCCTCACCATCAGTCCAGCTATGGCTTTCGGAGGCAACTGAAGATGTTATGAGAAATTTAATATATCTAACTTGCAGAAAGGAAACTAATATCAAACTACACATCCATAATTCAATCCCTCACCATCAGTCCAGCTGTGGCTTTCGGAGGTAACTGAAGATGTCATGCACAATTTAATATTTCTAACTTGCAGAAAGGAAACTAATATCAAATTACACATCCATAATTCAATCCCTCACCATCAGTCCAGCTGTGGCTTTCGGAGGCAACTGAAGATGTTATGAGCAATTTAATATATCTAAATCTAACTACTGAAACAAATGTGCAAGAATGAAATAAACAAAGCAGTGCTGGAATTAAACAAAAACTAAGAAAAAAATAAATTAACAGCAGAACAATATTGATTCCATGTCATTAGTCAAAAGATATGCAAATGCCCGGGCTGCCATGAAAAATTATGCTAAAAGCTATGATTTCAGAAAGCAATCTAAGTAAGGAAATATGACAAAACATAATTGAAAGCAACTTATCTAGAAAACATGTAAAAGCCTCCTTGGATAGCAGGGGCCCTCTGCTACCAATTTGGTGAAGTCCTTCAGCTCCTTAAAGATAAGATCACAATAACATCAAAGAACTAAGCTTCTTTATTCAAAAACTCATAAATCTACATCCCATTCCATCTTGAACTTTGTTACAAATCTACTTCTTCATTACTTTCTCATTACTTTCTCATTACCTATGATAGGAGAAAGCTTCTCCTATTTATACAAAATATGAGGAGACATCTCATTAATGGGAGTCCATGAATCTCTCCCTCCATCTCTAGAGTTACAATCAAAATAGGAAATGATAAGACACATGTCTTTCTAGAGTTTTAGCACAACTTGAGGAATGAGACACATATCCTCTTAGAGTTTCAATACAATAAGGAAATGAGACACATATCCTCTTGATCCCATAATCTTCTCCAACCAAATTCGAATTTGGCTTTAGAGTGCCACATAAGGGTCTTCTAGAAGTCTCCTTTTGACCTACACATGTCACAAAACTCATAACACATATAGATATATGAAACTATGTTAATTTTCTAGTTTCTAATCATAAATTCACTTAAAATACATAAAATAAATAACTTTGAAAAACAAGGATCCTAACCCATATATTTATGAAAATGGTTACTTGATGTAGGGTTTTAGGTCAAATGGCTATGAAATAAGAGCTAAATGGTTATGACATAATGGAAATATGTATGAATATGGAGAACACTTTTGAGACTCAACAAAGAGACCCAGCAAGTCAAGGCAAAATATCTGAAAGTGACTCACTAAAATAATAACTCCTAACCTAACCTCTGAGAATCTTTTGGAAGCATTTGACCTTAAGGCCTCTCAATAAATTTTACAATAACTTGTGGTGTATTTTGTTGACTTTCTGGCAAGGGCACAACATCTCATTGTATTTTTTTTCCTTATGGAGGAGCTTCTCAAGGTGTAGGTTAACTATGTCTATCCATACCTCTCTGTCATATTCAACTTCATTAGCAATATTTTCCTCAAACCTAACTTTATTTGCCCCATTTTTTCTGCTCTAAAGCCCTCTTAAGACCTCTTCTTTTAGGTATTGACTTGATGATTTGAGTATCATAATGGTCAGATTCATCAGGTGCCATCATTTCCTTACCCTTGATGTTTTTTCTTTTTGCCTTTAGAGGCTCTAACTTCATGAGAAAATTTCTTGTCCTTTAGCTGCTTGTTCTCTTGTCATGTGAATGATATGAAAAATTGGGCTTTTGCCATGTTGTCCTGCAGTTATTTGATCATGGCATCCTTCTCTTTGATGATCAGCTTTGAGGCCTCATGATCATCTTGGTCATCAAAGTCCACTTGTTAAACTCTCTCTCTCTTGCTCATGATGAAGGTCTTCCTTGGCATTTGTTCCTCCATACAATTTTCTTATTCTTTAGACATGTTAAACTCTATTTTATAGAACCCTAGGGCTGATGTGAAATGAGATGAAGGGAGGGTAATGAAAAGGCAGCTTTGCAAATGAATGGAATTAGTGAGTGGGTATAAGTGTAGGAAATGGGTGAGGAGGAAAACTAACTCAATGACAACCCTTAAGCAATGTAATCACTCTTTTTTTTTACTGATTTTCTTTAAGGAAGATGGAGTAATGGTAAAACAGTGACTTCAAGCTTAAAACTTAGGGTTTCTTCTAGGGTTTCACTTCAATTGATTAAGAATTCACCAAATGGCATAAAAAATGGGGCTTATGGTATGCACTTACCTCTTATCAGTGCTTGGAAGACTTTTGAAAAGACTTGAAGGAAATTTTATGTGATTTGAGTGGATGGAAAGCTCAGAAACCCTCTCTGGCAAGGGTGCAGCGTTGAGTGTTGAACGCACAGCGCTAGGATGAAAAAACGCAACATTGTTTTGCAGACCACTTTTGGAGGTCTTCACGGTGTCCAAATTGGGCCCAGGATAGCTCGTTGGAAAGCTCTTGAAGTATACTTTCAAAATATACCTTTTTTCTGCTTGGAGGTTTTTTTACGTGTTAAAAGTTTATTATCCCAAGACTGGTCAAAAAGTGTTGGATGATGGTGTAGAAATGCAGAGTGATGGTGCAGGCAACGTTTGGAGGCCTTCCTCAACTCCAAATTGAGCTCATGATAGCTCATTGGAAATCTCTTCCATTATATTTATCATTTGAATCATCAAGAAAGTCACTTGGACACTTCATCTATGAGAAAACTTGATTTTCCCAAGGTCACTCTAGAAGTGCAGTAAACCTCTTGTAGCACCTATAAATTTAACATTTCTCCCAAACCATGATACCTGTGTAAAATATGAAGGCGTTTTTTCTTCCTTTACCTATTATTAATAAAAACCTCTTTCACGTTTGTCAAATATATCTTTGTTTGTTCAGAAACACAATTTGAAGCGAAACTGGCCTTGTGTGCTTCCTCCATGTCATTTTCCTGTAAGTAATCACTACTTTGGCACTCAAGTGTACTTAACAAGTTTACAAACCCTATTCATATACAAGACCAAGTGTCTCCCTTTCCCTTGTTTTATGTTGTTTTCATTCAGGAGTAGATAGGATACTTCATTAGTACCTTCTGCTGATAAATATTTCAACACTCCTACATAAGTGCTAAATTTTTTCCATTTTCCTCATTTGTAGGTTCTAAACTAGTAAGATAATCCTATTTGGAAATTTTAGGTCCTTATTGAATAACCATGTCTTGGAATTCTGTTACATCTGAGCCATATACTAGCAAAGGAAAAGTAGTGCCTGAAACATCCAAGGATGACCTTAAAACATGTAAAACCCTAATGACCTAGTGGGAGTGTCCTTTGACCTGAGTTTGAATGAAATTTGACTCAGATATTTTCAAGTGAAAACATAGTATTGTTCTAGGTTATTATGCCCAAAGGGACATGGGAATGAGTCTGCAACAGGAAACCCTAGAGGGAGGGTGGAGTTTATTGATAAGGGAAAATAAGGCAATGAATTCTATGGTAGGAAAGAAAGATAAAAATGTGGGGTATAAGCCCATAAGGAGCCTTTTAAGAGCAACAGGGTGACTTTGAGAAGACAAACTGAAGAATAGTGAAAATAGTTTTATAAGGATAATGAAGGCATTGAGATTTCTGAAACTCAGGATATTCAAGGAATATTATTTTCAGAAATCTATAAACATCCTATATTCATCTAAAGATAATGAAAAGAATTGATGACTAACAGGTAGCTGACCCCAACAAGGAATTTGAAGTATGCACCGACGCGTGTAAGGAAGGAGTAGGACCAATATTATCTCAAGAGGGAAGGGTTGTTGCCTATGAATCCAAAAAACTAAAAGATCATGAACAACAATATTTCGCTTATGATTTGGAGCTGACAGTAGTAGTTCACACACTCAAGGTGTGGAGACACTACTTATTGGGAAAGAGGTTCGTGCTGAAGATAGATCACAAGCTAATTTAAATGCTCGCCTGGAAAGGTGGAATGTGTTTTTAAGTGAATTTGATTTTGACATTCAGTATGTTAAAGGCAAGGAAAATCGTGTGGCTAATGCCTTGAGTAGAAAACTGCATTGCGTGTATGAACTACTTTAATTAGGTAGAATTCAAATTTCAGGATCAGAAAAAATAAGAAGCTAAGAAAGATCCTAAATACGTTTTTCTATGGAAGCAAGCAAAGAAAGCAGAAAAATAGGAAAAACCATCATATTATGGGATTAACAGAGATCAACTTTTAACTTTTAAAGGAAAGCTATATATCCCGAATCAGATAAGTTTGAAAGAGATGATCTTGGATGAATACCATCGTAGCAATTATTCTAGACACTCATGATACCAGAAAATGCTGACAATAATCAGGAAAGTTTATTTTTGGCCCGGTATGCGAAAGAATATTGTTGAGTATTTAAAAAAGTGTCTGGAATGTCAACAGGTCAAGGTGGAGCATCAGCATCCAAAAGGATTGTTACAGCCTATACCTGTACCTGAATGAAAATGGGAGGTTATATCATTAGATTTTACTATTGGTCTACCAAGATCAAAAAGCATAACGATTCCATAATGGTTGTAGTTGATAGACTGAGAAAGGCAACTCACTTTATACTTATACAGTCCACTTACAAAACGGTGCAGATTGGAGATATTTTCATGAGAGAAATATTTAGGTTGCATGGCATCCTAAAAACAGTCTTCTCGGATAGATATTTAAAGTTAACTTCGGCCTTTTTTAAGGCATTGTTTACTGGATTGAGTGCACAAGTTAAATTCAGTACCACTAATCATCCACAAACTGATGGAAAAATAGAGCGATTCAATCAAATCCTGGAAGACATGTTGCATATGTAATGGAACAACCCACAAAGTGGGAGGATTATCTACATCTAGTGGAATTCACATACAATAATGGTTACCAAGAGTCTCTTAAAATGAGTCTATTTGAAGCCTTATACGGGAGATAGTGTCGAACTCCCATCAACTGGAGTAGTACGGAAACAAAACTAATGCTTGGCCCAGAGATGTTGGCTGATATGGAACTAGAAGTAAAGAATATTAGACAGAACCTAAAGGCTAATCAAGATCGGCAAAAGGTTTATGCGGACAAAAATAGAACCTATCGCAAGTTTGAAGTAGGTGACCATGTTTGTGTGAGAATAAAACCCAAGAAAAGCACCCTAAGTTGGACTTCGTGTGCCAAGTTGGCTCCTAGGTTCTGTGGACCTTTCCAAATATTGGAAAGAGTAGGACCTGTGGCTTATCATTTGGCATTACCCAGTCACATACAGGTGCACAATGTGTTTCATGTATCAATACTAAAATGATATGTGCATGATCTGATGCATGCGATACATTGGAAAAACATTCAGGTAGGAATAAGATTGAGCACTGAATCTCTAGAAGGAATGAATATTAAGTTTATTAACTTAAGTCCTTGTTGGTTGTAGGTCGAGCCGGACGGATAATTTCTGGTAGAACCTCAGCATATTATTGATCAGAGAGAAATCACGCTCCAAAGGCGAGCCATCACCCAAGTTAAAGTGCAATGAAAGCACTTTGGCCCGAAGGAGGCTACATGGGAAGAGGAAGGATTTGTGCATGAGGCATATCCAGAACTATTTTCTGATCAGGAATAGAACACCGAGGAAGGTGTTTACTTCCAGGGGGGAGATGTAACAGCTAAATTTTTTTCCTAAACTATTTCTGCTTATTTTAAAAAATGCATTATGCATTTAATTTTCTTAATGAGATTAACATGTAAAGCTAATCTGGAAATGAACATGATTTATTTATCTCTTTGATTAAAGAAATTTAATTATGGAATGTTTTCCATAAAGACTGATGATTAAGTATTCCAAGATTCCATAGTAGTTAGGCAAAATCAGTTAAAGACAGCTACCTTTTCCCCTGAGGACAAAAGGAAAATCCCAGTGAGGAAAAGGGGTTCTGTGACTTTTGAAGAAAATTTAGAAGGCTTGAGGGTGAAATTAATTCCAGAGTTGGTTGAACCAGTGGAAACTCAGCAACCCTGAATCTGGAAAGGAAGACTGGACTAGAGGTCTTAAGGTCTCAACCATAAATACTACTAGATAAGCCCTACTCTAGTGCAAAGCACGGGGGGAGACGAGGACGTAATAGCCTCTCTCAAGGTTGGGAGGATCATCATCATCATCAGAAGTTCTAAGTGAGATAAGTAATTGGTTTGTGTGAAAATAAATATTATGAAAGTAACTATGAATTTATTTACTTAGACAGATTCTTCTGTGAATTTGATGTATCTGTATACAAAAGTAGTAAATGACATTTTTATGTCTCTTTTTAAATACATTTATTTACAGGTATTATCAGAATAATAGTGAATATGCGTATATGCCTAGATATGTAAACAATATGGTAGCAATATTCTAATATAGTCCTAATACTATACAGTTATTACGCTTGTCATAAGAGTAAAACTCTATTGTGTAGGGTAGACAGTTTAAGGAAATAAATAGGAAGAATATATGTCAAATTACAAACATGTATGGTAGAAGAGACTGTCGGTTTAGTCTAGATTAGACACTCCAGACAGAACCATTTGTCTCTTCTTTCTGTTCATCATATACTCGGACTAGGGATACTATGGGTATCCCGGAACCTTGATGGTTCGGACATTGACCCTAGAAGCAGTAGAAAATTATAATAAACTACCCAGAAAGTAACATAATATTTCTGGTTACAAAATTTCCATAACATTTTCTCCTGGAATAAGTGTTATTTGCATATTTATGTAACGATGAGAACATTCAAACTACATATACAAAAAAGAACAAAATTCTGTAGAATAAAAGAAAAAACAAGTATTCATCTACATTCCTTTATTATTCCACAAGTCAAGAATTTATTTAACTAAACCATCATTAAATAGAAAGTAAAGTCAGAATCTGAAACACATAGAAATAAAAATCCAGTACAAGAATTAAAGACTGCATAATGAGGAAGTAAGAACTGCACACAATAGTTGTACTATGAAGCCGAATATCTTTTAATTCCCAATACCAAAGATGTATGAATAATGACATGTAAATGAAAGGAAACCATGAAATTATATAATATACATCAGACTTAACATCTATTGGTGCTGAGAGACCTTCTCGGTCAAATAACAAAAATATAAATAGAAAATATAGTCAAGCCGAAAACAAGGATTTGACTATAAACTGTTAAGAAATCCAAGTCGACATAGAGTATCTGTGCATGTAAGAATTATATGTGTGTGTGTGTGTGTTTGTATGTGTGTGTTTTTGTGTGAAAATTTGAAAAAACTGATTATGTTATTCCAACACGAAATAGTTGGTAACTATTACACCAAAATTTTCGGAAAATAAAGAGATAGAGCCATAAGGCCTCCTTAGCAAAAATAGACTATAGAAAATTAGGGTTTCAAACCTAGAATTTTTTGGAGGATTTAACATCTAGTTCAAGTAATAAAATCAGGGACTGCAGTACCTGTACATCAAGGAATATGTGGCCATTACAAAAGATAGAGCTGGCACCGAGAGAACAATGCCTTGCAGGTTGAGACAAGAGAGCGGGGTTCGTATATTACCTGCAACACCAACATCCAAATGTTAGCATTGGAAGTCTAATGAAAAGATACATCATCAACTAATTAAATAAATCATGATACCTTGCAAGGAGGGAGATATTACCTAGGTGAAATATTGGAGAAACACGGTATCTATAACCTGAAACACCGAACAAAACCCATGAAAAATATGGTTAAACCCTATGCGAGGGATTGATAACCCTAGAAATGACACAAAGGAGAATATTGTTTAACCATGAATTTTACTTGTGCGAATGCGTTGAGTTCTCTAAACTTGACCCCTTAGCGACATGAAAGTCTCATTACAACTGGAGCCTGCATAGCAAGGATGTCGAGTTTACAACTAAGCAGAGTGTAAATAGTAGCGAAGCTCAGCTGTGCAATAAGAAGGCTAGGGAAAAGTGAAAAAAATGTCAATACAAATAAAAGCTCCATAACATATCAACAAAAGTGGACACATGGAGAAATGAAATACCAGCAACTGTTAAACCCATAGAAAAACACTGCCAAAGAAAATCATGATCTCCGCCATATATTTCCTGTTGCAGAGATAAGGCGTCAGAGCATAGATTAATTAGAGCAAGCTTGTAAGTAGTGTGAAAATGGAGCATCAGTGGGTTCGAAGCCATAGAGCAGCGGAGCAGAAGGCCACAACATTCAAAAAAAATGAGAAAAAATAGTTAGGGTTATGGGTAGATCGACTGCCCTAACCGCAAGATAGATTCATATCCACCTTCGATCATTACAGAGATCCAGCGGTGTCAAATCCCACAAGTGTCGACTCAATCCCTAAAAATGGCATGGATTATTGGAAGGGCAATTAAACACCTATACACTTAAATTAATCATAAATATCATCTAAGTACCATGGAAAATCAATTTAAAAGGATTCTGTTGTATTTAAACCATAGATTATGTGGTTAAGAATCGACCAAAATCTTGAACTGTCAGATCTAAAATCCAAAAGTACATTAATCATAAATCTGAATATATATGCATACATTAATATCAATAGATTGTTCTAATACTTAGCATGATTGATTTATGTATGCGCAAGTTCATATGTGGTCGAAAGGTTTATATAATAAGAAATGTGTTAATGTAATTAAGACGATTAAGGTGTTGTTTAAATATAATGACATATAATACAATGCATGGATAATGTATTGTTTAGTTATAATGTCATATAGTTTAAAAGCATGGATAAGGTTATATAGTTATAGGTATAAAGAGATGTATAAGGAGTAAAAGTATTTTTTTTTTTATCTTGGATGTTACAGAAAATTTTTCCCTTGTTGCACATATGAACTTTATTTGACTAATAATTTCCCTTACGACTCGTTTCAGATGGATGTTAAGAATTCCTTTCTTCATGGTGATTAATATGAATAAATTTACATGGAGAAACCCCACAATTTGGTGATATATTCCAATTTTGTATATCGACTACAGAATTTGGTGTATGGTTTGAAATAGACCTATTAGCATTGGTATGCTGATATTGATTAATTATTTCTCAGTCATGGATTCAAACATTGTGAATTTGATCATAGTCTTTATGTATTATACATTGATGGTGCCACTTTTATTGTTGTTGTCTACGTTGATGATTTGGCATTAATTGGAAATAATACCAATCAAATTATTAGATTGAAGAGTCATATTTTTAACACCTTTGAGATGAAAAACCATGGTCTTCTCCATTTCTTTCTTGATATCCAAATTTGTATGTTAACTAATGTAAAATTCCTCTCTCAATCTAAATATGTATTACACTCATTGCAAACAATTTAAGATGAATTATTGTAAGTCATTTACTACACCATTTCATGTGGGTATCAAGTTGACTAGAGAGTGTCAATATCTAAAATCCGATGCTACCCTTTATCGAAAAATAGTATACAACCTTATTTATTTAACTCACAATTGACCTAACATTTTCTTCACTGTTAGTGTGGTTTCCTAGTTTATGTAGGATGCAAAAGAAATACACTGGAAAACTATGAAGAAAATTGTCCATTATGTTAAGGTTACCTCTTATTTTTGTATGGAATATTGTCAAATTTCAGATTCATTGGTCAGCTTCACTGACTTTGACTAGGTAGGAAATGAAAATGATAGGAAATCCACTTATGGTTAGGGTTTTACTTCAGTGATGGACATATGATTTATTCATGAAAAAAAAATGTGTAATCTCTATGTTGAGCATAGAAGTGAAATATCATGAAGCTATTAATGCAGGGATGGTTTGGATTTATCAACTCTTGGGTGACCTTGGGTTTCTTGTCAAAGCATCCACCATTGTTTATTGTGACAATCATAGTGAAATTTATGTTGTTGATAATAGTATTACAAAAAATAAGATGAAACGTGTCAAACTTCATGCTCACTACGTATGAATGTATTGATTGTTTTGTGCATATGAATGAGAAATAAAAATAAAAAATTTCATAGTCACCAAACATATTGATATCAAATATAATTTCATAAGGGACCATGTGGATAAAGGAGAAATTTAAATGAAATTTTGTAAACCAAATAATCAACTTGTTGATATATCCACCAAAGTTGTACCAAAAGAGAAGTTCCATTATATGAGATATATGATTGCAATCACCTCATTAAGCATTAAGGGGGGGTGTTGAAGATAATTAGTAATTGTAAATACTAACAGATTGCATTGTTACAACATTATCTTCAAAATTGTGTAAGAAAATTTTGAGTGATAAGCATAAATTAAGGTTCAGTATATTAGTAGGAAGTCAAAATTAGTCTCAATTAATTAGTTGGAATTAGACTCATATGATTAGTATAAATTTCCATAGATGTAGACTTTTGATGGATATAAATGAATGTATTGATGTTTCTATGTATTAATGAGAAGAATATGAACAAAGAATCTCAAGCATTGAGATCTTTGATTATTTGGGTTCAATGTTTGTATTACTTGTTTTTTTCTAACTTTGTTTGTCTCCTCATAATTTATGCACCTTAGCCAACTCTTAAAAATAAAAATGATTCTTCCCTACACTAAATACTCTCCAACATAGGCGTGCCTAATAATACCTCTTGCGTGATGGAGTCCAGAAGTTAATTTTAAAACTATCACTAATCTAGAGATGAGAAATTGACTAAAGAAAAACATAGACTATGAAGGAAAATAACATTCTAACTATAAGAAATAAACCTCGAAATAACACAAAGATGAATAATGGAAGCCCTTAGAGATTTATAGATTAGTTCCTTGATGTAGACCTTGGTAAATAAAACTCAAATCTATAAAAAATGGATAAAAAGGAAAAAATACAAGCAACCAAATCCCTTTCTGGGGCCACCCACAATTATATAAATACCCCTATAAGTTGGATCTAGGGGTGGTAGTGATAGGGAAATAAATGAGTATCAATATAAAAAAGACCAACATTAAAAATAAGTGAGTAAATTGAAATATTATGTAATATGGAAAATGTGTACTCAATGAAGGGGTGAAATGCCCCTAGGGTAAAAACCCATATTTTATTTTTTATGTAGAATTTTAATTTCCAACAAGTTGGAAAGTCTTTATCACTTCTACTAATGATAAACTAACTTCCACTAAGTGAGAAGAATAATAAGGGTTCATAAGTACATATATTTTAGAACATACCCTTACATGAGGGTTTTACTTGCCACCCAAATGTTGTTATTATAAATTATATGACATATTTATTTCCTTGAAAAACATAAGAGAGTCGTACTGTAATATCCCAAAACGGGATCTGCTAGCAAGGCATGACTGGAAAACGCATTTTCCAAGAATGGCTGCTACAGGATTTGAAACCAGCCCTTGGATCCCTTAGACTAGAGTATCTAAGTACTAAATCCAAGAGGATATCAGAAATAAATCCTTCTAGGTGGGTTAAATAGATCTCCCACACATAGTTCCCTTGAAAAGTGCCCCAAAGAGGGACTGCAGCAATAATAAACAATTCTGCTAAGAAAATAACACAGTTTCTGCAGTGCAGTAATAGGAGGCTCATGAAATTTTCTTCAATAGTACTTACAGTAGCAATAAATTTATATAATGAAGTTTATCAAATACATGGCTAAAAATACAAGTCATAGACAGAAGAAATCCCCTCAAAAGAGGGTTGCAACCATATGAATGACTGAAAACTACCTTGACAGCGTTATTTTAATTAGGTTGCAACTGTTGTTGATTACATGTTAGATATAGAGTAGATCTGTGTACAAAAGGTATGATCTATATCAGATCCATACACTAGAAGAGCTCTTCTTTAAGATCCCCTTGGGGTTTTCAGCAAAAAATGAGATACATGGAGTAGATCTGAATTTCTATGCAGTAGATCTGTAGATATATTCAGAATTTCTGAGAAAAATATAGAAATAAATAGATCATATTTGAAAGTAACATGGACTGGTTGGCCAATCCATGGCTCACCACAATGAGGGAAGATTCCCAACACTAGAGATCTTTCTCCCAAAGGACTATAGCCTATGATATGCGGTTTGGCGTGATGCCAAGATCTGATATTATGCTCCAATCATTCAATACACTCTTCTAGGAGGTTAAAAGACACACTCACTGAGAAGAGGCACTAGAATGTCTTAGATCTGAAAATATCTAAACTCCACTTGTTGCAACTTACAAAAGAAAGCAAACCCTCATTGGATCTGCATTGCAATTGGAAGTAGAAGCTTGGTCTCCAACTAGATAGTGGACTAAGCAATACAAACTCTCCCAAGAGCTACTTAATGGGAAGAGATGGAACTCTTAAATAGGAAATTCCAATGTTAAACAGCATATGCAATCTAGGCTAAACAACCAAGAAAGCTATTTGTCTAAACAGACAACAAATCATAAATCATATCATGAACAACCTCAATATGTTTCCTTCACCTTCCTTTTATAATATTAGAGCTTTCCAAAACCCTAAACTACCTTCGATAACTTATCTCTTTCACACAAGAGACCTCCTTCTAGAATTACGTTGTGCCTCATTGATGAGCACTCCTCCACTATTGCGATGTAGATATGGTCAAGGTTGACCCAGTCAAGTGGATTTTTTCTTTTCACACTCAAGTGTGTTTATTAAAGTGGCCCAGATTTACCCTTTTTCACATTGGGCATGGATTTATCCTTACATTAGAAGTTTAATGACCCTCCTTTACATATTAATTCTTTGAACAAAGAAAACAAAATAAAATTGAATATTCCTATTAAATTAGGAATATTACAGTCCTCCCCTCCAAAACGTTGCTTGCCCTCAAGAACCTTACAAGGACTTTTCAAAATCTCCAATGGAATTGTCTCCTCCCAAGGGTATAAGTGTGCTTTTGGTGGATGAACCAATTAGCTGTCATCATAAAGAAATGGGAGATACATAGAAATGGTTTCTTGTTGTCCATTGGTTTTCTCAAGGCATGAGAGATAGTAAATGTAGGGTACTTCAACCCCCATGAGAGGCTTCAATCTCCATGCTATCATCCAAACAAAGTGAGCCATCCTTGGCAGCTCACAGAAAAAGTCACCAATTCTCCCCATGTGCATTGTGTAGGGGCTCCATGCATGGAAATGAGAGATGAGGATACTCAACTCACATTGCCCCTCTTTCCATTTTTGATGAATGTGGAGCTGTTGATCCTGGGCTGCAATAAAATAGTCCTCATAAAGCCAAAAGGAACTTGGAACTTCATGATTTTCTTCATTTATTCTAGTGAGTCTCATTGCCCAATCTCCTATGAATATAGTGAGAAGATTACCTTCACCATATGTGCTCCAAAAGAAACATGGACTAAGTTTCATATGATATATTGGATGGTGACAATAGTCCCTCCCTTAAGACCAGTGTTGTCCATCATCTTTCTGCCTCAAATCATGGTACAATAAGTGGCCATCCCACCACCTTCTTGCTGCAATAAGCTTCTCCAAAGCTTGAAAATGATGGAGGATAATAGGTGTTGGCTGAACATGATTCCAACAACACATGTCTTGCTCCAAGTACTCCCTTGTGAGAGATATTTTCCCATGACATAAGCCCAATACATGACCCTTTGCATAAGAAGACACAGTATATAAGGCAGCAGTCATATAAGGTCCTATCCTCTTCTTGAAGTACAAATGAATATGGGAGATTGCATTCCCAATGGACACATTCACCCGATGTGTCATTCCTCCTCTAATGTTCATAACAAATATTGGAGCATTATTGACATCATGATATAAACAAGCTCCCTTATGCCACCTCATGAGAAGGTTACATTTTCTCCCAACCCAAATTACATACATGATTATGATATTCATTCTAAACAGAAATACATGTACATACATCATAGACATAAGTAAATGTATGGACATGGAATTCATCATGGGGTGCCCATAGTTTTTTCTTGTCAACCAAAGCAACCATGCCTTCTTCTTATGCATTTCTTTCTTTAAATACAAGGCATGAGACAAGAAAATCAAAAACTTTGGGTGGTACCCACATTCACCCAATAGAAACCAGTGCAGGTCATCTCCCCCCTACTTCAGATCTAGATGTGGTAAGTGGTTTGCATGCCACTTACTTTCTTCCCTTATAATTCCACCATGGCTGAAGGTGAGATGTATATTTGGTGCTTTAGGGAAGCACCTATCATGCTGCAAAACCTCCCTTAGCCCATCAAGGGAGTGGCCATGTTTGGAAATAGTTCTGGCCCATAGTTGGCCATGAATTTTATAAGGTAGGACACTCCTTTTAGGAGTTATGTCCTGCACATGTAGAGTAAAAGAATGCATGCAATCATAAAGTAAAATGTGATTTGCATAAGCATGCTTCTTACCCAAAGTCTCCAGCGCTATGATAGTTCCTCTCTTGGCCAAATGTATCATCAATGTACAACGTTGAGAGAACACTTTCCTCTTTTCATCAGGGGGTTGCCCTGGTGGGCTTCTTCCAAGTAAGGAGACATCAAGGCATAGATCATGATAGAGAGATGTATGGATTGATGTGTCCTTGATTTTCTTCCATAGATCTTCATGCCTTCTTAGTACATCACTCCTTTGAAATAAAGAGGGGTAAATGTTTCTTACCCTATGAAGCTTTCCCTCCCCTTTATCTTCTACAGTATTCAGGATATCACCATCTGATAATGATGGCACATGCTACACATGGATTGTGCCATAATTTCTATATGTGAGATTCTATGAAAATCCTTGCAAGAATGCAAGAGCTTCTTTTCTTGGAGCAGCTACCCCTTCTTCTTCTTCATTGAATGCTAGAGATGCCTTTGTTATGACTGCGTTGTCACCCCTAGCCTTTTCTTAAATGGTGGAAAATGCCTCATCATCAATAGGAGACCTTAGATCTTGGTCTACTTTTGAAGGAGGAATCTCCATGTCTTCTTTTTGAGAGGAGGACTCTTCATCCAATGAGGATCTTTCCCTTGGTACGTCTCCTCTCTTCCTCCTCATGAAGAAGTTGTTGATAGAACATGGCAGCTTTGATGATATGGCTAAGTGCTCATACCCATAAGATGAGGATGTAGATTTTTCCTTATGCATATATTTTGTGGATCCATTTGTGGAAACTTCATGGTTTATCCTCTTTATTTCTCTGTTTTTTCCTTTAGGCTTAAACAGAGTTTGGAGCAGAGTTCTTGAGAACTCTTTCCCTTCCATTCTTCCAAGCAAAGGGTTTTGACCCTTACTTTATGTGTCTTCAATGCAATAAATTTTCTTCTTTTGTCTTCTTCCTTCCTGAAAAGACATCTTGGCTTGATGCTCACAGACTGAGCCAAGTATCAAGCTTTGATACCACTGTAATATCCCAAAACGGGATCTGTTAGCAAGGCATGACTGGAAAACGCATTTTCTAGGAATGGTTTTGAAACCAGCCCTTGGATCCCTTATATCTGAGTATCTAAGTCCTAAATCCAAGAGGATATCATAAATAAATCCTTCTAGGTGGGTTAAATAGATCTCCCACACCTAGTTCCCTTGAAAAGTGCCCCAAAGAGGGACTGCGGCAATAATAAACAATTCTGCTCAGAAAATAACGTAGTTTATGTAGAGAAGTAATAGGAGGCTCATGAAATGTTCTTCAATAGTACTTACAGCAGAAATAAAGTTATATAATGAAGTTTATCAAATACATGGCTGAAAATACAAGTCATAGACAGAAGAAATCCCCTCAAAAGAGGGCTGCAACCATATGAATGACTGAAAACTGCCTTGACAACGTTAATCTAATTAGGCTGCAACTGTTTTTGATTACATGTTATATCTAGAGCAAATATATGTACAAAAGGTATGATCTATATCAAATCCATACACTAGAAGAGCTCCTCTTTCAGATCCCCTTGGGGTTTTCAACAGAAAATGAGATACATGGAGTAGATCTGAATTTCCATGCAGTAGATCTGTAGATCTATTCAGAATTTCAAAGGAAAATGTATAAATGAATAGATCAGATATGAAAGGAACATGGATTGGTTGGCCAATCCATGGATCACCACAATGAGGGAAGATTCCCAACACTATAGAAAGACTGCTAAATCACCCTGCAACTTCTCCTTTGCAAATAAAGTAGTTTAGGAAGATGAACTACGTTGTAGCCTCTGATATGTGGTTTGGCCTGATTCCAAGATTTGATATTATGCTCCAATCATTCAATAGACTCTTCCAGGAGGTTAAAAGACACACTCACTAAGAAGAAGCACTAGAATGTCTTAGATCTGAAAAGATCTAAACTCCACTTGCTGCAACTTACGAAAGCAAGCAAACCCTCACTGGATCTGCATTGCAGTTGGAAGTGGAAGCTTGGTCTCCAACCAGATAGTGGACTAAGCAATACAAACTCTCCCAAGAGCTACTCAATGGGAAGAGATGGAAATCCTAAACAGGAAATTCCAATGCTAAACAGCATATGAAATCTAGGCTAAACAACCAAGAAAGCTATTTGTCTAAACAGACAACAAATCATAAATCATATCATGAACAACCTCAATATGTTGCCTTCCCCTTCCTTTTATAATATGAGAGCTTTCCAAAACCCTAAACCACCTTCAATAACTTATCTCTTTCGCACAAGAGACCTCCTTCTAGAATTACGTTGTGCCTCATTGATGAGCACTCCTCCGCTACTGTGCTATAGATATGGTAAAGGTTGACCCAGTCAAGTGGATTTGTTCTTTTCACACTCAAGTGTGTTTATTAAAGTGGCCCAGATTTACCCTTTTTCACATTGGGCATGGATTTATTCTTACATTAGGAGTTTAATGACCCTCCTTCACATATTTATTCTTTGAACAAAGAAATTAAAATAAAATTGAATATTCTTGTTAAATTAGGAATATTACATGTACCTTTCTTAGGCTAAATAGATAATATTTAAACAAAACCCAAGTGATAAAATTGGTAAAAAATACACGCGAAACACAAGATAGTAATTTATTATTTTATTATTTTTTATATTTTTATGTAACATAAAATTTCAATTTTTATAAATTTGGTTACTATGGTGAGGCTTACCTTGGTCTTTTAAGTTACTACTTCCAAGCTCCTAATTGAAATTATAGCCCCTTTTAGATCAGCCTTGTGATTTGGACTATGAAATGGGGTTGGAGTCAAAATTGTGATTGCACCCAATCTTGTATAAGATAATTATACCAATCTACAAGTCCAACTAGAAGAAAATTATCTTAAAATGCCTCTTCCCACTGGATTGACTATGGTGTTGGGAAAATTTGTGTGCTTACTCAAGGATACCCAAACAAGGGTTTATCTAGAAAATGAGTTTGATAACCCCAATAACCATCAAAATAGAAGATGAGGGCTAGGGCCCTAGACTTTCATTTCACATGGCTTGTATATGGATCAACCCATGAAACTTTGTGAATTGGTGTAAGAAATATCATGGAAAACAATCTATACAAAGACTATGAAAAAAATGAATAGAAAATTTAATCCACAAAAAAAAAAAAATCCACCTTAAAATGATTGTTCATATTATGGCATAATGATCTCATGGTTGAACAACCAAAAATGGGAGGAGGGACTAGCCTTATATAAGTTTCCTTATAAAAAATAGTTGAAACTCTCTCGTGAAAAAAATCATTCTTTGAACTTGTCATCCATAACCTATAGTCTATGTCAATACATGGGAAATAACTCTTTACATGAGATTCTTTCCCACAAGATGGGTTTGAATAGTGAAAATTCCACAACTTGGAATCCTACTGTAGCAACTGATTAAGTTTCTTCTATTTGTTAATTTACTAAATAAATTATTTACTATTTTCTACGGTAAATGTCAAAACCAATACACTGCAACCTTCACAAAATAAATACTACAAAACTAAAAATAACGCTGGAAAGATAGATGCACACACACACAAATAACTCTCTTGTTTTTGGACTAAGTCCCTAGAAAAAACCCAAATCAGGAAACCTGGTGCAGCATATGAGGATTTGTAAATTATGCAGTAGTAAATCTGAGTACAAATCTATGTTTGCTCTAAAATCTAGCAAACCATACAGATAAAATCTGACAAAAATTTAGTGAGAAAAATCTCACTCTGCCACTAGTGATTCGACATTGATCTGGGATCAAGATGAGATTCTTTGATTTTGCTTCGTGTCGTCACTGCATAAGCCTACGCAGTACTACGTCCGATATCTTGGAACAATGTCTATCTCACTATTTGACAAACTATTTTTTGGAAACTGATCTTCTTCACATCTCGACCTCCTTTCTAGCCTGTGCCTTTGGAAATCTCATTGCTCCCCACCAAAAACGAAATCTCCTCTTAAGCAATGTGCATCCTCTATGTGGCTCTGGATTGCCTCTCTCTGGCACTTGATGCCTCTCTGCTGTGCACTCACTAGATCTAGAAAAAATTCCTTCAGACTTACTATCTCCTACCCTTGTCTCACTACAACGAGCTCACTAGCGAGTCTCTCTCTCTCCGACAACTCAGCACTGCTACTCAGGAAATCCATCTGCCAGTGAATTCGATATTTTCAAGTGTGTGATCCAAGTCCCATAAATTTCCTCCTTATAATATCTATTCGACACATCAACAGACACTGTTAAAACTTAATCGATGGCTAAGATTAACTAGGGCTCGATCCATGCCTTTTCATAGAAGATTCACATCTCAATTAATTAATACCTTTTAATTAATCATATTTCTTAAGTTTATACTTAGGAAATATTTAAAGTTTATTATTTTTTTTATTCAAGTCATCTCTATATGGAATTTCCAAAAATTATTGCTAGGTATTGAAGTACTCATGTATTCTAACCTCTTTTCAAAATCTCAAGTCTAGAACACATCTGATGCTACCAGAAACTAACATGACTTGCTTGAATGAGGAAAAAATCTAACATAGGAGGGTCAAATTAACTTGTTTAGGTTTGATTTGGTTGAAGAGGGGTTTGGTCCACCTTTTAATGGCTATCTTTTGTCCACACAAAATTTTAGTTTGTTTGAATTCAACAACCTTGAAGTTCAATTGAAGAAGAAATTGACTACCTTGAGGAGGCCGATTTGGGGCCACGAGACACAAGTTCAATTCCTTTGGATGTTTTTATTTGATAATATGATTTTTCATAAGGTATTGACTTCCTCCAGTGATCATTTAGCCCCAACGGTTAGTTTTAAGCTCTCAAATGGAAATATTGACACACATGTGCAATTCCTTCCTCACATGGATGGGAGACTAACCATATTTCCAATTTCTAGGCTAATTTTATGAATTTAGCACATGGTTTTTTTCCATAATATTTTTTACATAAATTTGTATGTAAGACTTATTCCTTCATATCAATTACAAACCTCAATTATCCAATTCTAACCCACATATGCTCCAATAGAAGGTATAACGACCTTTGACTTGGATTATCTACCTGACGAATTCACATTTTGACATAATTGTATATGGCATGTCAAGTACATACTATTCTGAACATATTAAACCTTTTTTTTATTTTGGTAACCCAAGGTCCAGTGGACTAGGATTCGCGAACCACCTCAAGAAATTTGAAATAATGTCAACCATGAGACTGTTATTTTGAGAATTGTAAAATGAATAATGTACCAAGGCCAAAGAATGTATAAAAACTCTATGACACATGACCACGTGGGAAGACAAAGGTGCACTCAAGGAATTGGATGAACTAAATCTACATAGTTTTACCACCCCAACAAAACCAATGGATCCCATAAATCATGTGTCCAAGTAAAACCATTCTAGTGCCTCCAATCCTATCTTAAATGAAAGGAAAAAATATTTGATTCTAAAAGGCTCGAGCATGGACGACCATAGCAGGCCTAGGATACCATAATACAAAATATCACATGGCCTACAATGAATATTTGAGTCTAAAATAATTGAACATGGATGACCATAATAAGCCTATGATACTATAATACAAAACATAACATGGTATACAAGGATTTTGAATTGCATTCTATGGACTTACAATGGTTTTACCAAAAGAGAAAAATGACTATAAGAACCTTAGACATGGAAAGAAAAAAATATGCCCCCGATAAAGCCTTTGAAGGATTCTCTTTTCTTATTGCACCTCACTTCTATATTCTTCATTCTATTTCTGTCTTCGATGGTTTGGATTTTTGGCTCTCATGTCCCACAATTGTGGCCACATTTGTTTTATCAACAACCCACTTCTTCCATCGTATCTCAGTTTTGAATCCCATGCATGGTTTTTTACATAGTCATTGGAATCTTATTTTCACACTGTAGAAGTACAACCTTGACAGACAAAGAAGCATAAGAAGATCCAGAAAATTAAATTCCATAAGGGCTCTTAGCCATAAAGGTGTATACATTTCCATGTATATAAAACCCCTAAATGAAAAGCCAAACCATTAGGGTTGAAGATTCTTTATAATGGATGCAGCCACAAGTTCAAATTCTACACACTATTCCCATAATATGGGCTACAATTTCTAGGACAATGATTTATGTTACCATGAAACATAACATGATATATTAATATTTATTTAAAAGAAGGTGAAAATCTTAAGTAATGGGAGAATCTCAAGGAGATATAAATCATTTAGATATGATATGCTATATTATCAGGAAGAAGAAAAGCATGTTGTACATACTAATTATATTCCTCATGATCAATTTGAAATTGTGTTGATATGGTATTGATTCATCTATATTTAAAATGGAGTTGTTATGATATGGGGATAGAAGCAATTATATACCTTAGGATCCTTTTCAATCTCAATATCCAAATGCCATGTTTCAATATCAAGATCCACATGTTAATGCATTACCAAAGAAAATCTTAAGGGATCAATTTCCTTATTTTGGTGAAAAGATTTCATTAAACCCCTGATTCCCACACCCACTATTATCGTTATACGATCATGGTTTTAGGGATCGAAAGGTTCACCTTTGTCTCCATGACTCACTATGGTCCTTATACCACCTAATTGTACAAGGTGAATTACCCTCTCGCCCTCTCCTTTTTGTTGCAAAGATCTCACGTGGAGCATCTATGGACAATTGAGTCAATAGGAATCTTGGAGGTTAGGATAGGCTTATTTATCTCAAATATTAAAAAAAAAAATCTAAGGCCACAAAATTTTCTTTTTGGATTGAGATATGAGCTTTAAAATTTTATTTCATGGCCACTGGTACCATGATAGTGGATTCCTACATGGAATCTTTAAGCGAATGCACAACATCTAAATATGAAGGTACTGATGATTACAAGGAGGGAGGATACCATGTAGTTTTTTTGGTAATTTTTTCAAGAATGGGAGATATTTTTTGTAGTGAAAGATTGAATAGGGTCGTTCTCTATTTTCTAGCTTGCTCGAGACCTCCAAGAAGATATATTTTTGGCTCTTTAAGGTGCATAAAAGTGCACAAAATTATGCAGAATTATTTGTGGATGAGAACAACATCTTGAAGGAAATTAAAAAAATGAGATCATGAGGATAAAAAAAGGTGTCGTGAAATTTCTAAACCATTTCAAGCACGTTGGACCCAATGGATAGAATTTTTGTATGTTTTTTTATTATTTTTGTGATAGTTTGTTGTCTTTTAATAAATAACAAGTTACAAAGAACGGTCTTTGTCGAAAAAACTTAGGCAGGAATAAGAGAAAACCACATCATCAAGGAAGCATGAGTGTTTTCATTCTTATAGTGGATGAGGGGATGTGGAGAAAATTTGTGAAAATGTAATATATATCTCTTTAAAACCTAAAACTAAGCTTGAATATGCCATTAATTCAAACGAATCCTCCTGAAATCTTCAAAGCATTTATGACTGCACCAAGAATTTAGTTCATACCGTTGATGTAAAACTACATTAGTAGCAAAAAATAGATTATAGTTCTTGTAAGGAATATTTAAATACTCTCATGGATTAGATGCAACCATCAATAAATTACTCAACTCAAAGAGATTATGAAATCTTACGAGGAAGTGCCCCTCAAAACTAAACTACGAAGGTGAGAATGCTTCAAATTCAAATAATAACATCTTAGGAAAAATATGGGACTGTGATGTGTGGAGAAGTAGAATAAATGAGGGATTCAAAGGCCACCTATTCTCAGAAATAATAATTTCATTTCTCTCGAAATACTGCCCACTTCACAATATCATACTTTCTCAAAGCTCCTATTTCTTATCATTTTTTTTGGGCCTTTGAAAGAGAATTGGAAACCTATGGTCCAACTCCATAATGATGACCCCAATGCCATCAATCAAGGCCTCAAAATCATGCTCGTGTACCTCTATGACATGGTAGTCCTTCTCATATAGTAGATGTCATTTCCATCCTAGCCTTAGGGTGATTCTTATGCCTTGACAACCTTTGCGAGTTGTGCATGTAATTCATTGTCTCAAATTTGAGAGTGGAGAAATTCGTCACTTACCACTAATTTTAGAAGTGACATTGCTACAAAAGACATGTGGATGCCATTTTTTATGCTTGTTGGATTTCTTTTCTCTATACTCATATGGCCAGATAGCTCTTGCACCTTTTTCCTAAGTTCCAGTTTCTTCATATAATATATCATCGACTATTCCACACTACACAATGTCACAACTTACAAGGCATATTTAAGGCTTTGCTACTCATATTAATTTCTCTAGAGATGATTTCAAAAAACATTATAATGAGATATACAATGGTCATTCTGACCCCCAATGGACATCACAACATGCTATACCCATGTCACCTTCGCATACCCAAAAGTAAACTATCTCAAAGTCCATTTGCTAGGCTATACATTGTCAGTATCATATTGGGCCCACGATAACTATAGGGACACTCTATCCTTTGGCCTTCGTTGTAATGCCCCCTCCCACATTTACCCACGTTTACAAGTTCCCAGGGTAAATGTGAGGTTGAGTGCTACTATGACATGACTCGGCCTCCAATTTCTAGTTCTCGAAGTGGGATCTACAATCCAAAAACTTATTAATACCTCTCAGGAGCACTAGATCACCCAGAAGTTATTCCACTGTAGAAATTACACCAATGGATTCAATCCGATCATGAAATGTACTAAAACAAGATATTGAATCCTTCTACAATATTTTCGGAATATAAATCACGATCGCTCAATCACATGGAAGTAAGAGAAAGAAGTAAATAAATCACACAACACAAGATTTTCCTGGGGAAAGTAACTGCTCAAAACTACTCCATCTCTATTGTATAATCATCCAAGGAATCATGAAACAATACAATGCATGATTTCTCACAAGAACCTCATTCACTCTACCAATCGTCTCACACTGATCTAGGAAAATTGGACCAATACATAGCCAATTTTCAACGCACCTTCAGCCTGCCTTGCTCACACAATCCCTAGGTAAAATAAGTCTTATTAAAAGGAATTTGAACCTTCCTTGACTCTGCAATTCATCATGGGCATCTTGTGGCTTTATAATTGCACTCAAGAAATTCGCTAATAATACAACTGATATTTTACTTACCTTTAACCTTTTTCCAAACTCGGTCATCATCAGAATTGACATGCATGTAGCTATTAATAATGATTTATCATTTACTTGGTAGATCATTGTTACACGGTATTTTGCCACTATCCATTCAGTCCCCATCCCACACATTGTAGGACCATTTTAGTGACTTCTGTGTATTGTCATACCTTGCAAAAAGTGTCATTGCATCCCTTGGCATGTGAATAACATTTCCTCTCTTGATCATTTTTAAAGCAGGTTCTCGAAAACATTTGTTTCTGGTTTGACGCTGGCAGGAACTTATGGCCTCGTGCCGACAGGGAAATTAACACTGGACCCCATGCCCATTGGTGCTCTGTCTCAGTGTCTTACCTGCGCCAAGATATTTTTGGAATGTTTTTTAAAATAGAAGCGAAGTTTCCATTCCTAACTACTTTGTGAGCAGAGTAATCATGGTTTGTTTGACTGAATAACATTGAAATCCTTCCTTTGGCTTCTTTTTTCCTATAATTGAGCAACTCCCCAAAGGATAAGCCTTTCCTTCCACCTTATGAGGGATCCCAAACCTCCTCCTCCTCTCCTATAAATACATCCTTCTTACGTAGTTTCAGCTAGCTGAACAGTCCTTACTATAGCTGGTGTGGAGAAAAAGGTAGAGAGGAATCCATTTTCAAGAGGGAGTTTAGGCCCATTGCCTCACCAATTCTGATCCCCGACGAATGCTTGAGATGTGTTTGACTAGACCCATCGAAGGAGGTTGCAACGTCAAGGCTTCAAGGTTGTAAACTCCTTTTCTCTACTTATTAATACATGACTAGTTTTTTGGTTCCCATTTTGTGTTTGATATGTTTAATCCTATGCAACACGTCTGGTTCTCCTTGACCAATCAAATAGTTATGAATGCAAGTATGTTCTTGTATGTTGTCACTGTTCTCTGATGCTTGTGCAAGTACACAGATATTACCGCTGAAGGACCGCAACGTGTGAAGACGAAGATCAGGAGATTGTTGCTACAAGCTATGACAAGAGTGTTGGACCAAGGAAGGTCATCTATCCCAACTCATTTTCATTCATAAGCTAGGATTACATAGGATTAGCATGTTCCCTTGTTGCTAGACCCACTCTAGGGCTAGAGGGATCGCCTCTATCCACAGAGGGGATTTACCTGCACAAAAAGTTGTCGAACATATTGGGGAGGAGTGTGTTTATCGTCTCTCGTTGTTCATCTAGCATTTTTCTTGTTTGTTCAACTTTGGTCGTTTCATTGTTTTTCTACTTTGTTCTTCCTATCTGACTATTTTCGGCCATCACATTCAGTCTTAGAGTGTCAAGTCTGACCTTTGCTCAGTGGTTTTTTATTTTTCCATATTTTTCAGGCTCAGCGTCGCTGTTGCTTGAACAGTCGCGCCGATTGGTGCTTGTTCCCTTTATCATAGGTGTGTCATCCTATGTTTGGTGCTGATTATAGCCTCACAGGCACGTTGAATCCTGTAGGTTAAAATTTTAGCCTTTTTTCTGAGTGTTTTCAATTTCTCTTACCTCTGGGTTGGATTTTAATATTTCAATTGGTCCACTGGAAATGTTTTGACTCTCTTGTCTCGTCCTACTCAACTGTTTGTCCCTCATCTGATCAATGGAGTTAGTCACTCTAGGGTTTCTAGGTGCCTTATGTTGCTTGTCTAGCTACCTCCTCATTGAACCGAGTTGAATTTGAGTTATTTTATTCGTTATCTTTTTAGCTTGTTGACTGATTTTTTTAGATTTTATTTTGGTTCCTCCTGTCATTGGGTTGTTGAATGATCATCTTGGATTTCATTTAGCTCTCCATCTGTCACCTTGAGCATAGATTACATTGCTCACTAAACCAGTTTGAAAGCCTTGTTTTCTTGGAAGACTGCATCTTGTTTTGAGTGTGTTTGATGTTCTTGTTGGATTTATCTCTTTGCTTTATATCGTTTCATCCAAATTGCTCAAAACTAGTCTCTATTTTTTCATTTAGTGTAATAGTGCATTTTGCTTCTCATTCATCTAAAATGACAAAATTCGCATTCTTTCTCTTAGTTTGAAAATGAAAAACGTTCTTTTGCATTAGTAGCTTTTAGTGAACAAGGAAAGAGCTTTTTGTTTTCTGCTTTGGATGTCTTAGATGAATTAAGGAAAAATTCTTCTTGTATTTGATTGATTGCCTTTTGCTTTTTGGTTGATTGAGAGATCAAGTCTCAAGTGCCTGTCCAAGTTCATTTGATCTTCTTGTTCGCTTATGAGCATAGATTACATTGCTCATTGTTTAGCTAAAAAGTATTCTTTGTATGATTTCTTGATGTAAAAGGGAATGAATGACTTATTTTGAGTCTATGCTTTGGAAGTCCTCTTTGTGCTTGAACTCATATGTCTTGTAGCCTTTTGAGGAATTTCGTTACAAAATGTTCAAAACAAGATTGTATTCTTAATTTTTGGTTGCATCCTTTTTGCATTGAGAAAAATTGCATTCTTTTAGTTTTCATCTCAAAGTTTTCTTTTCGTTAAAATGCATTAGATCATGTTGCATTGAAAAGCCATGTTTGAAATTTATCATTGAACTTAGATTACATTGTTTAATGATTGAAAACTAAAAATCGCATTGAGTGCATTCTCTTTCATTAAAAGCATGCATTAAGTAGATTCTCATTTCATCGAAAAATGCATTGAGTGCATTCTTATTCATTCAAAAGAAAAAGGAAATTGTGTATAGATAAAAATTGCATAGTTTTCAAAAAGAGAATTTTGCATAGATTAAATTTCATAATAAGCCTCTTTGAATGTTTTTAGATTACTTTGGGATCATGAAAGTCATCTAGTTAGGAAAAAAATTTGTTTGCAATATTATTGTTTCTTGCATCATTTTTTGAGACTCTTCCCTTACCTAGATAGCATTCATCGAATTGAAAGAGTTCTTTTCTCATATAGCTACATACATAAGTTTTCAGATGACAGTGGCAGGGCCTTGAAACTAGAATATAATTTCAAGATAAACCATTACAATTTATTCAATCAATCTAAGGAATCATTGAAACTTAACGCTCACATTTTAGAGGTCTAGGCTAGTGACGTGTTCCGGCGTCGTTAAACCTAGTAGTTTTCATTCTCTATCTGGAATTAGATAGCACTAGCACGGACTTGTGCTCCCCGTACCCTCATAAGTTGCAATCCTTTATCCATAGGAAGTCAATTCTACCACCCTGTAACCATGATACACCAAATACATCATTCAGGGAGACTGCTGGCATGTACGTTAAGTCCTTGGTCATTTCTCTTTCATTTGATCACCAAGGTGTATATTGCAGTTCACGAAAACTTGGTACACTTTCTTGCTTAGATTTCCTGAGTAGTCATTTTGGTCTTTTGTGTCTCTCTAAAATTGAAAAGATCATCGAGCACTTGTCCTTTTACTCTCGTTCAACCTGATAGTGACTAGAGTCATCTTTTGCCTATTTTCTTGACTCTTAAAATATGAAAAGGCATAGTTTTGTTTCAATGTCATAAAATCAATTGCCTACGATCACACACCCATTAAATATATTTTTGGTTTTTTCTTAAGTAATTCTTTAGTGTTTAGTCTTGAACCCTCGAATTGGTCATCTCAGTTCTCTCCTAGTTTGAGACAAAGTCACGGTGGTGGAACCACTAGTTTCATCATCCCCTTCATCAACTCCTAGTGGAGATCCTTCTTCTAAAGTTTCTTCGAGGGCACCTCAACCTACTAGGCCTTTTTATTATTGGTGTGTTCTTATTCCAAGTATATTACCCCTTTCTACCCAATCTCCTCTTGAGGAGCCTTTTGATATCAATTGGAAACCTTTGAGCACTTGGGTTGGTTTTGGACACGAGGAATAATTTCCCCCTCTTACTTGAGAACCATATTTACTTTCCACCGCTTTACTTTATACTGCCCGTCTCCATTTCGACGATACCATGGCTTCATCTGACATGGATTCTTCGAGTCCCATCAGTAGTGAAGAGATTCATTTTTCAACAAGGGATTATCAACTTTTTCCAAAGGATTTTCCTTATGTCTCGAGTCAACCTTCCTTACAACCGATATATCTCCCAGCCGGTTATCATACTTTGGGTCAGATTATTTTTGGTGTTGTGTCAATGTATCAGAACCTGACACGGTTAAGTAAATTGGCTCCCTCGGGAAGCTCATTTGTCACTGTATCAGGGGCATCACCCTCGACTCCCATAACGTCGACGATTTTTATATCTGTCCCAGTCCAGCCCACGATCTGTGTGGCCTCATCCGCACTAGCTATTAGTACAAGTCGGTCATTGTCATCATCTTATGTTGTTCGTAGGTCAATTTTTATTAATCCCACGATACCTTCTCGGCCCGCCATGAGTGGATCACAGCCTCACGTTTCAGGAATCCAACCTACTAGTAGTACACCCATCCCTTCTACTTCAATTCCTGGAGGTTTGACATTTGATCAGTACCTATTGTCCATTCAACAACAGAATTCCACCCCTCAGGGTTCTCAGTAGCCACAAGCCTCTGTTAATCCTCCACATCATTATGACGAGCATGGAAATCCCGTCTATTTTCCTCCAATTGACCCCAAACAGTTCACGTACCAACAGGGACAACTTGCTGGTCCACAAGGACAACCCTTATAGGGACAACCTTCGGTCCAGCAGGGACAACCCTACGGTCTTCAGGGACAACCTTATGGTCCGCAAGGACAACCCTTTCAAGGACAACCTTCGATCCAACAAGGACAACGCTACGGTCCTGCTGGTCAACCTTATGTTCAATAGGGTGCATCTTATGTTCCCAGGGGGGAAATCTATCCACAACAGGGACCACCTTTTGCGCAACAACACCAGCCTTATGGTCAGCAAGGCCCAACTTTTGTACAACAAATTCAACCCTCTATTGCTTAGCAGGTTCACCCTGGTCTTCAGGGGAAACCTGGCCCATCCCAACCATTGGGCCAACCTCTTCCACAAGGTCAACCTGGTGGCTCACAATATCTAGGCCAACCTACTCTGCATGGATATTCTGTCCAACCACAGCATCTGAGTCAACCTGCACCCCAGGGGCAACCCATTCAGCCTCAAGGCACCACTTACATTCCTCAAGGTCAATCTTAAGTGGTATATAGTGCACCCCAAGGCATTGCTTACATTCCTCAAGTCAATCCCAGATGGTATACAGTGCGCCTCAAGGCCCTACTTACATTCTACAACAAAATCCATATTTTTCTCAGACAGGACCTCAGTAGTTTGCTCAGAATCAGTATCCTAGTCCTCAACCCATGTATGGGCCTAATTATCCGGCTTATAACCCCTATGGACAAAATCCTCTGGGACAAAACATATGGGGGAAGAATTTATCTCAACCTGGGTGGAATCCTAACATTGGTCTTTATCAATGACCTATAATGCCTTTCAATCCAAAATTACCTTTCCTTGCTACGTTGGAGCTGTCCGATGTGTCAAATTTGATGAACGATCCTATCCTTCATAATCCATATTGGCCTCTAGTTCCGACTAAAATCCCTGGCGATTGTCCCAAATTTGTGGGCAAGTCCAGAGAACACTCCCAAGTGCATGTTATGACATACCATATTTGGTGTTCCTCTAACTCTTGGGCAGACAATTCTATTTGACTCCGTCTTTTCCAAAGGACTCTCACTGGTGCCACTGCCAAGTGGTACATTGAACTCTCTTGAGACGTCTTTCAAGATTTCAACTCTCTAGCCATGGCATTTCTCACGCACTTTCAGTTACCAGTTCGGTATGAAACTGGGACGCACCTCCTCACATTCTTGAAACAAGATCGAGCTAATCATATCTCTAATCATATTCATGAGTGGAGTCGACGTCATCGTTTGATCAAGTTTGAGATTCCTGATCAGCGTCTAACTTATTGGTTCACTACCTCCTTTGTTTCTCTGATTTCCAAGGACATTGCTATGGGGGCATGTGTTACTGAGGAATAAGCCATCACTCGTACCCAATACCTTGATCTTGTGTACTACCAGTGCAAAACATTGTACGAACTCTTGCCTGATGCCCCTTGACCTAGAACTTCCAAAGCATCGGCGACACCATCCGTCGATGGTATCATCGATTATGTGTCTCAAACTTCTTGAAAGTCTTCTCCAAATCCTGTAAATAAAAATCTACTCCTTCCAATGATACTTCTTCTCAGCCACCTCTGAATTCTGGTAAAACTGCAGAAGTGAATGTCATCCAGTCCAATCCGGCGGATAAAACTTCCAAGGGTAAGAAGAAGGGTAAAGGTAAGGCCAAAGCCGATACCCCGAAATAGGATTCTCAAAAATCTCATGCTGATGATATTTCACAATGCAAACCGAAGTACCCTTGTCTAATTTTTGACAAAGAGCATTACAACAAGGACTGTCCACGTCGGGCCAAGGTGAGTCGACTACTCAAGGGAACCCAAGGCACTCCAGTCTTTCTTAAAGAACCTTCCCCATCACAGCAAACTCAGTTGGTGGAGAAACCTCAGTCCTCTGCCCCATTTGGCTCTCAGGTTTTCATGATGAACAGTCCTGCATCCGTCTCTATTGCTACCCGATCGAAAGACTATAACAAACTGCGTCAGGTAGCAGGGAAGGAAATCATTGATCGTCCTCCTCCCCTGCCTGCTTCTGGCCCTCTTCATATTGAAAGGCCCAGTACTGAGCCCATTTTATGGCCACCTTCCAAAGGTATACTTCATAATTCTTCCTACAACCCCAACGCCCGTGCCGCTCAGCATTACAGTATTGTTAAGGATTTGGCTCAGGTGCCATCTGCTATGTCTACATTGGAAGTATTTCAAAGTTGTCTGTCAGAGTGGAAGGCTTTGTTATCTGCTATTAGAGGGATTAATCCCGCTGATTCTAGCCTTATCACTTTCGATTTGGAAAATTTTGTCCCACATCTCCCTCACCAGCTTGCACTGATCATTCAAGTTGGGATTAATGGAATTACTATCCATCAAGCAGTTGTAGACGAGGGTGAATCTACGTGTGTCATGTCTTCTTCTTGGTGGAAATCCATCGGTTCTCTAGCCCTCAATTCATCTCCAAATGCTTTAGAAGCTTTTGATGGAAGAGAATCTCGCCCTGTTGGTGTTCTCGCTAGTTTACCCATTACATTAGAAGGGAAAACGATTAACGTCTTTGACGCCAAGCTCAATTACAATCTTCTCCTCGGTCACAATTGGACTCACGCCATGCTAGGCGTTCCGTACACTCTCTTTCATGTTCTTTGATTCTTGCACGAAGGAAATATCATCATTGTCGATCAGTTGACCTTTTTCACTTATTCATCTTCCGTGAGAAACGTTATATATGTAGATCATATTCCTATGCCTTATGAGATCATAGGACCGAGTCTTTTCAAAGATCCTCCCCTCATGGGTATTTTTTCTCTTCCTCCACCCAACACTACTAAGGTTAAAATGATCTCCAGGCCTTTTGATCCATGGGTCATCCATTCGCCTAAGTAGATTGATTCATTTGGTGACTCAATGTCATTAAGCCAAATAGAGATTGATTATTGTGAACTTATTTCGGCTTTGGCTCTCTTTACACTTATTGTCAATCCCCTTGGCTCGGTGCTTTGGATTCGCTCGATCCCTTAAAAGAGATATTTCCTACTGATGAGGCCATTGTGGAAAATATGTCTCTTGAGGGTCCTCCTTGGGATGATAGTCATCATCGTTCTTCTTTCATGGCTGGCCTTGGGGCCATGTCTCCTTGTCTTGAGAACTTTTCTTCCCAAGTTCCTTCTCATCCGCTTCAAATGCCTATCTTGACACATGAAGTCTTTGCAAAAGGTAACTTGGGAAACATTACGCGAAAAATGCCTATCGACATCTCCGTCAAATTGGGGGTTGTCGAGAACATCCACATTAGAATCGATTACTTCACTAAATGGGCTGAAGCAATTCCCACACTTACGGTTGATGGTAAGACATCTGCACAATTTTTGTTCAATCATGTCATTACTAGGTTTGGTCTCACTCAAGCCATTATTGCCGATCATGGTTCTCATTTTCGTCATTACATGATGGTTGAGTTGACTTCTAAGTTGGGTATGCATCACAACAGTTCAACACCATACTACCCTCAAGCCAATGGCCATGTTGAGGTCGTGAACAAAGTTCTAGTCACTATGCTTCAGTGTATGATTGGGATGCACAAGTCCAACTGGCATCTCATGTTTTTTTCATCTCTCTAGGTTTACTGAACCTCAGTGAAGGATGCGATCGGATTCACTCCATTCCATCTTGTTTATGGTCTAGAAGCTACCCTTCCTATTGAATGTGAAATCCCTTCTCTCAAGATAGTTGTTGAATTGTTGCCCAACACTTTGCCAGAAGAAGATCATCTTTTATACTTAGAGAGGCTTGATGAAACTCGCCACTTTGATGCTCTTGTCCTAGAAGCGTAGAAAAAGAAGGTTAAAGCTCATTTTGACCAATCGGTTTCCCCTCGTTCCTTTATAGGAGACCTTGTCCTCTTGTATTACCAAGCTCATGATAAGCTAGGTGTAGGAAAATTCCAACCCATGTGGAATGGGCCCTATATTCTTAAACGCATTTTGAAAAATGGGGCTTATGAGCTAATTGACTATGAAGGTTATCCTCTGGATCAGCCCAGAAATGGGTTGTATCTCAAAAAATACTATGCATGAGTTCCTCGTGCATGTTTCTTTTGTACATAGGTGTTTTTTCATTTTTTTACATTTTTGGCTTGGTGTGATTTGCGAGCAGTTTTTCCTGCTTATTATGTCATTGCTTATTATGCAGATGTCTGTCACTCCTTATGTTGGTTTAATGGATGGTGCCTCCCACAGTACCTGGAACCTATCTTCTGCAGCCTGGGTGATTTATAATCCAAATGGTGGGTTGATAGATCTTCAAGGTATTTGTCTAGGATGAACCACAAATAATGTCATTGAATATAGTGTTGTCATTGAACTCTTAACTGAGGCCATTGCTCTCGATATTCATGCATTACTTGTTAACCTAGACTCTCAGCTTGTTGTCCTTCAGCTTAATGGGCATTATTCTGTTAGAAATCCTCAAATCCTAAGGTTGTATTTACGTGTTTGTTTATTAGAAAGGAATTTTGATTACATCACATATCAGCATATTCTTAGACGAATGAATATGTTAACTGATACAATAGCCAATATTGTGTTATATAGACATTTGTGTAATTTTTAAAACACCATCAGCACATAATAAGATTCATACAGGAAAATATGTGTGTGTGTGTGTGTGTGTGTGTGTGTGTGTGTGTGTGTGTGTGTGTGTGTATCGAGTGTTTGCATCCACGTGCATCATAAGTTCAAAAAATATGTATGTTTGGTTATATCCTGAGACATCATGTCTCTCAAAAAATATGTAGAAATAAATGCCTTGGTGTCTAGTCGGCGTGATGCTCATGGTAGCATATCACTGCCCATACAAGACACCTCAATAATCAGTGAACACGGTTCGACATCCCCGCAGTGTGCCTTTGGTACATGCGAGTTCCATCATAAAATTCCGCATAGTCTGGGATTCTACTAGTGAGTCAGTCCAGGTTGCAGATTATTTCCTCCTCCTTGCTGCCCTCACCATGAGGGGCCACATCAAAATCACAAGGAAATATTCATGCTATTGGAGACATTACTGTAGGTATTTCTGGGCCAACATCTGCAAATACATGGATTAAAATCAGAACATATATAATAAAAAAATCATAATACTCATCAAAATCAAAAAAAATATTCTTACCCAATGCTTCATCCCAATCCTCTCTTGCTGGGAGTGGTAGATCTGGATCACTTGTAAATTCTGTGCCAGAATAAGGCTATTCCTCCATGGAAATAGTTGTCATTAGAGCCAATCAAATAATTCTGGTCTCTAGGACATCTGTTGACCTCCTCTCAATCTCGGCATCAAATCTACCCAACGGACCATCCGTGGCTCTTGGGCTGGTGGTGTAGGAACTATCACTTCCTGATGTTGGAAAATTGGTAACCGTTCCAGGATGAATGGTACCAAGATGGACCCATAGTCGAACTATTTCAGCTTACCTTTCTTTCATTTTTTCAATTGGTATTTCATATTGATTGTTACCGCCTCTACCCAGTTGTAGAGAGTTGGTGCCATACAATCTACAGCAAGAAGTAACTGTGTTTTTGTGGCTTCATGTGGAGCCTATGATCCAGCAGCTCGAGTGATGGTGTGCAACACTACTTTTAGTGCAAAATCGGGAATGGTTTGGATATCCACCTTCCCGCTCTTGGTTCCTTTATGTGCCCCTCAACACACCCTATCTATTACCATGGCTTCCTCATCCTCATCTCCGTGTTCTCTTTCCTTCCATTCGATCACCATTTTTCTTTCACACACCTGCAAAAACATGAATGGGGCCATCATTAGTCATATTATTTTCTATTGAAGTGTTTAAAATGGGCTAAATAGTTTGATTTTTATGCAAATATGTGGTCGCATGTTGGCGCAACTATTTTAAAAATAGTCACGCCGACTAGCGCGCCCCTGTTAAAATTCAAAGTGGGTTTGCACGAGTCTGCGCCTAGAACTTGCGCCAACTGCCACACCCTAATTTAGACAAAAGTTCCCTACAAATGTGAAAAAATGGATTGCAGGTAATTAAAATTACATAAAAATGTAGGCAAGGACACGAGCTCTTACCTAGAAAAGATGGATTCGCGATTGGCCTCTTGGATTGTTCGATGTCAGCTCCGTAAAATCACGGTGAAAAAAGGGTAAAATTTCTCACAGGAGGTAAAAGTGAAAAGTAATTTATTTTCACTATTTTTGGAATTTTATAAACTTTTTCGGTTTTTGAGCATGTTTTTCGGTTATTTTAGTATTTTATCTCGAAAAATGGGTTTTACGTGCATTTCTTGTGCAGCAACAGGTCCTCAACGTGATGGCGATGAAGCAACGAGTTGTATTTTATAATTTTTCAGACTCGGTAAAAACACGAGAAATCACCCCCTCGAGTCATCTTTCAACTCTTTTCTGAATCTCGAGAATTGAAAAGATACATTCTATTGAGATTCAACAGGATGATGAGCTTAGTGAAAAGAGTCGCCTTCACTAAGTGGGCCTGTAGGCTATTTTTTGGCGCAAAGTCTATTTTTAGACATGTCGATCATATTCTATGAGTTGTAGGATGCTATTTGTGGATGGTTGGTCAAGTTGGAAAAATATATGGACTTGTATTTTTAGACATATTTGGCAGAATCTATTTTTCGATTTCCAGTCTAAAAATAGATATGTCGAATATTATTAGCTTTAATAATATTTGGACTCTAAACATTATCTTATTCTCTTGGAGCACTTCAGTTAAGTGCACAGATGTGGCACAGCAGTTGACAGAAGGAATTACGCTATTCCTAAGGGTTTACTGGAGCTAATGCATGGAGACTTCAGTTAGAACTCATGTGACAGATTTTGGTGGAGTTATAGAAGTAGTTGGTGGAGTTGTATTTAGTTTAACTCAATTAGACTCAGTTGAGCTAGTTGTATGTAGTCTAACTGATTGATACACTAGTGAGAGTGGTGTGAATTAATTAGTTAATTAATTCACTAAATAATAACTCATTAATCAACTGAATAATACATCAGTTAACTATAGTGCATGGCAGTTTCAGTGGAGACCAGTGGCGAGATAGGTGAAAAAGCAAGTGTGACTATCAGTTGTGACTATAGTGATGCATTGATTGCATCCAACACTTAGTGGAGATGCCAATGAGGATTTCACAGTGCAATATTGGTGAATTTGAGTTCATTCAGATCCATTCCTTAGCAGGGATTGCGCTATAGAGGTAGGCTAGCAGGTGGCAAATATTGGTGCATGGATTTGCAAGATCGGGCCTGATTAGTGTGTAGCGATTGTATTGTACTGAGAGCTTGATATGATCAGCTTTGTATGAGGATTGTTACACGATCTCTATGACATATATTATATACAGATATTTGGGGTTTTCAGCTTTAGGCTTTCCCATTAAACAATTGTGTTAATGTGTGTGAATTTTTATTGTTTCATGTGTGCATTGCAATCTTGATTTAATTTCCGCATATCATCAATGGTGGAATAGATTCTGTATTTTGCATGAAGTTAAAATAGTGTGAGATCAGGAGAATCTTGGACATATAACACATAAGTTATATAATTTCTACATGGTACCAGAGCAGTTAATCATTGGAGGCGATTGCAATTATTGAAGCAGTTGAGTTTTGTGCTGGTGGAATTCGAATTTGCTGCAGTGTTTTCTTGGTGTCGAAGTTGAGCATTCATTGAAATTTCTTTCAAAGAATTGCGATTGGAGTATGCCCTTGATGGAAGCTCAAATTATATTGCATGGAAGGATAGGATGGAGGTGGTGCTGGATGATAATGGGTTGAAGGATTTCATAGATACTGATATTCCAAAGCCTGGTTCGAGCGATGCAGCCGCACTTGACGCATGGAAAAAGAAGGTAGCGAAGTGTCGAATAATTCTGTTGGAAGGTGTGAAGGATCACATTATGTCCAGCCTTCATGTTAAATCCACTCCATTCTTAATGTGGAATGCTTTGACAGACTTGTTCCAAAGCAGAAGCGACCAAGGAAGTTGGCACTTAAAGACAAGCTCAGAAAAATAAAAATGGATAAAGGAGACAGTATACCAAAATACCTCACGAAGTTTGTCCACTGCAAGGATGAGCTGGGAAGTGTGGGGGTTACTGTTGATGAAGAAGACTTGGTGAGCTTGGCTCTCCTTGGGCTTTCGAAGATTTGGCATAGCTACGAAGACTCTATCAATGGATGGGAGAAACTGCCAGGATGGGTGCGAATTTGGCCGGATCCTATGCAGGAGGAGATAAGGTGGGGTACCAGGATGGATCTTCATCGAAGAATGCAGATAAAAAAATTGCACTTTGGCTACCAAAGCAAGGAAAGGGAAGGGGAAGAAAAATCCTTCTCAATCCGGTGCGAAAGGCAAGAAGCAGGACTTGTCCAAGGTGAAGTGCTTTCATTGTCACCAGCATGGACATTACGCCACTAATTGTCCACAAAAGAAGAAAAATAAGTAGGCTATTGGATCTGCAGCTAGAGAAGCCTTAGCCTCACAGTTTGAGCTGGATTTTTCTTTGATCGCATGCTTGGTTTCAAGTGTGATGGGATCGGTGTGGTTTCTTGACAATGGTGCATCTTTCCATATGACCTGAGACAAATATTTTTTTAGTAATATGGATGAAAAGGATCTTGGAGTGCACATCGAGATGGGCGATCATGGTAGATACAGTGCGACTGGTATCAAGACCATTTCCTTTGAGAGGGATTCTGGTAAACCTTTCATCTTGAAGGATTTCATGCATGTTCCAGGATTGAAGAAGAATCTGATCTCTGTGGTGATGTTGGAATACAAGGGTTATGATGTTGTTTTTAGCGAGGGAAAAGCCTTCCTGCGTAGTAAAAAAACTGGTCAAACCAGGAGGATAGGGATTCCAGTTAAGAATCTTTGTCAATAGCAGGTAGATGGCTACACAGCAATGGCAGGCAAAGCAGAAGGAGTGGTGAGCTTGGATGAGGGAAAATTGTGGCACAGGAGATTAGGCCATCTTCACCATGGCGCTTTGAAAATTTTGCAGCAGATTTCTACCAAGATTCCTAAAGGTACACTTGCGCATTTAGATCAGTGCAAGGGATGTACTTTGGGAAAATTTGTGAAGACCACTTTTCATGAGAAGGATAGTCATGCCTCGAAGATCCTTGAGAGAATTCACACAGACTTGTGTGGACCTTTCTTGGTTGCTTCAACAGGAAATCACAGGTATTATGTGATATTTGTTGATGAATTTTCTCGTAAGTGCTGGATCTTCTTCATGTAGAAGAAGAGCGAGACATACTAAAAGTTCTGTTAGTTCAAGGCGTTGGTTGAGAAAGATTCGGGGAAGCAGGTGAAAGCTCTAAGGAGAAATAATGGTGGTGAATACATCTCTGGTGAATTCAAAGACTTCTGTAGCAAAGAAGGAATTCGAAGAGAACTCATAGCGCCTCATAACCCACAGAAGAATGGGGTCACGGAGAGGAAGAACAGAACAATCGTGGGTGCTGCACAAGCGATGTTGCATGATCAGGGCCTTCCCATACACTTGTGGGCTGAGGCATGCAACAGTGCAGTTTATGTGCAAAACCGTTGTCCTCATAGAGTACTTGCCATGAGTACACCCGAAGAGGCATTTTCTGGTAAGAAGCCTGATATTTCTCATTTGAAGATTTTTGGCTCATCTGTTTACATTCATGTGACAAAGGATGCCAAGAAGAAGCTGGAGCCAACTGCAGAGGTTGGGATATTTTTGGGATACACAAAAACACCCCACAATTATTATGTGTATTTTCCAGACAGTTGAATGACTATCGTGCGACAGGATATCAAATTTCATGAGGAGAAAGCCATGAAGTTGTCGCTTGAGAGGGAGCTACACTTGCATGTAGAGGAGGAGCTACTTGTTCCTAAAGATGAGCCTAAAGATGTGGATTAGCCACAAGAGGAGGTTCATGGAGTGGAAGAAACCACTCATGCAGCGCCAAACATCAGAGGGCAGAAGCGCACTACAGAAGCTGAGCGACTGAATCTTGATGCAGTGCAGAATGTACGAGTTCGTACATCACAGCGTAGAAAGAGATAGTCACCTGACTTATTTACTAGATACATGGCTCTGATGAGCAAGTGTATCGTGACGGAGCCATCCTCTTTCGAGGAAGCTGTGGAGGATCCCGCATGGGTCGATGCCATGGTGGAAGAATATGATTCGATTGTCAGAAATAGTGCATGGGAGATTGTCCCAAGGCCGAAAGGGAAATCAGTGGTAGGTTCAAGATGGATCTACAAAGTGAAGCAAGCTGCTGATGGGAGCGTCGAGAAGTACAAGGAAATATTTGTTTCCCAGGGATTCTCACAAATCGAAGGGATTGAATATGAAGAAACCTTTGCACCTGTCACAAGGTATTCTTCCATACAGACCATCCTTGCTCTCTCAGCGCAGATGGGTTGGAACATTCATCAGATGGATGTGAAGACTGCGTTCCTCAACGGAGTCATTGAGGAGGAGGTGTACATTGAGCAACCTGAAGGATTCGAAATATTTAGCAGTGAGTCGCATGTGTGCAGGCTCAAAAGAGCGTTGTATGGGCTGAAACAAGCACCTCGTGCTTGGTACACATGGATAGATATTTATTTCACTGGACTTGGTTTCGCCAAGAGTGAGGTAGATCCAAACCTATACCAGATTTTGGTGGAGGGTAAGCTTTTGATCATTGTGCTTTATGTAGATGATTTAATACTAATAGGTGATGAACTTTTGATACACTCATGCAAGGCAGATCTTGCAAAGGATTTTGAGATGAAGGACTTGGGCCTCCTTCATTATTTCGTGGAATTGGAAATTTGGCAGCGGAAAGGTGAATTGTTTGTGTCTCAAGGAAAGTATGCCCATGAGATACTGGAGAAGTTTCACATGCAAGGCTGCAAGGATGCAAGGAAGGAGGATGCTACATCGGTAGAGGCAGTGGATGCCACTGTTTATTGAAATTTGGTTGGTTCGATCATGTATTTAGTCAATACACGACCATACATATGCTATGTTGTGAACCATATTTCACAAGCGATGGTTAAGCCTACCAAGCTCTTTTGGAAGGCAGGCAAGCATGTCCTGAAGTATCTCAGGGGCACATCTGGATATGGATTTTGGTACAGAAAGTTGGATGAGGTGAAGTTGCATGGCTTCACGGATGCAGATTGGGCAAGGAGCCCATCAGACAGAAAGAGCACATCTGGAGGGATTTTCAGTATCATATCTACAGCAGTTTCTTGGTACAGTAGGAAACAAATATCCGTGGCACTCAGTTCAGCAGAGGCCAAGTACATGGTAGAAAGTTTGGCTACATGCGAGGCTATATGGATGAGGAAGATCCTGGTCGGGTTGTTCGGTTCTCACTTGGATCCTACTATGATATATTGTGATAATCAGAGTTGCATTAAACTCTCAGTTAATCCAGTATTTCATGATAGATCTAAACATATTGACATCCGGTACCATCATATCAGAGATTGTGTGCAGCGGAAGATCATGTTTCTTTCTTACATTCCTACGGAGGATCAGGATGCAGATATTCTGACGAAGGCACTCACCAAGAGCAAATTCGAATACCATAGAGACAGGATCGGGGTGGCAGATAATCCCTATCTTATTGAGAGGGAGTGTTGAAATTCAACAAGATGATGACCTTAGTGAAAAGAGTTGCCTTCACTAAGTGGGCCCGTAGGCTAATTTTTTGGCACAAAGTCTATTTTTAGACTATGTCTATTTTTAGACATGTCGATCATATTCTATGAGTTGCAAGATGCTATTTGTGGATGGTTGGTCAAGTTGGAAAAATATATGGACTTATGTTTTTAGACATATTGGGCGGAATCTATTTTTAGATTTCGAGTCTAAAAATAGATATGTCGAATATTATTAGCTCTTAATAATATTTGGACTCTAAACATTATCTTATTCTCTTGGAGCACTTCATTTAAGTGCACAGATGTGGCACAGCAGCTGACAGAAGGAATTACGCTATTCCTTAGGGTTTACTGGAGCTAATGCATGGAGACTTCAGTTAGAACTCAAGTGACAGAGTTTGGTGGAGTTATAGAAGTAGTTGGTGGAGTTGTATTTAGTTTAACTCAGTTAGACTCAGTTGAGCTAGTTGTATCTAGTCTAACTGATTGATACACTAGTGAGAGTGGTGTGAATTAATTAGTTAATTAATTCACTAAATAATAACTCATTAATCAACTAAAGAATACATCAGTTAACTACAGTGCATGGCAGTTTCAGTGGAGACCAGTGGAGAGATAGGTGAAAGAGCAAGTGTGAGCTTGGTGAATTCGAGTTCATTCAAAGCCATTCCTAAGTAGGGATTGCACAATAGAGGCAGGCTATTAGGTGGCAAATATTGGTGCATGGATTTGTAAGATCGGGCTTGATTAGTGTGTAGCGATTGTATTGTACTGAGAGCTTGATATGATCAGCTTTGTATGAGGATTGTTACATGATCTATATGACATATATTATATACAGATAGTTGGGGTTTTCAGCTTCAGGCTTTCACGTTAAACAATTGTTTTAATGTGTGTGAATTGTTATTGTTTCATGTGTGCATTGCAATATTGATTTAATTTCCGCAAATGATCAATGGTCGAATAGATTATGTATTTTGCATGAAGTTAAAATAGTGTGAGATCAGAAGAATCTTGGACATATAACATATAAGTTATATAATTTCTACACATACGAGACTCTTTTCATTTTGAACTCATTAAAAGGCTGTGAAACAATATCTACCCAGTATATGGTTACCCCTTTTTCTGGCTGGGATACGAAAAAGGAATACCTTAGCCTATCGCGACGAAGAGGTTCTCTTAGATATGGTTTTATACCTTTTTGGATTTGTGAGACTACCTACGAAAAGGGACCTGCTGGAGTTTTATTTTCTGCTTCTTTTCAAACTCTCTAAACATGAAAAGATGTCGAGTTCTTCCTTTTTCAAACTCATTAAACTTACATGATATTTAAAATCAAGTTCCTCCTTCCTAGGGCTCGTAAAATGTACTAGGATGGATTTGTCCGAAGGATAAAATTATATGGAAAGCATGTGTTATCCCCTTCAAGCTTGTTTTCAAAAATAACTGGAGTACTCACAAGTAGTGGTGGGGGAAAATGGAACTAGTTCTCAATCTTTTCGACAATATGTCACTCTTGAACATGACACTCATCTGCAATTCGTGTCGGGATGGGGACATCCCATTTCGTCATTTTTTGCCTCCATGGGTTTGGGTAATCTGTTTTTACCTCTCATCTACTCTTTTCCATGTCATCATGACCTCATATCCCTTGATGTCAAATGTTTCCAAGTTCTGGAGTCGTGTCACTAATATGTTCAAGAGAAGTTTCCTTTTGCAATTTTCAACCTTTGATCCTTTGTTTGGTCCTGATTCACTATCATCTTGTTCCTCTGTCTCGTGTCGATGAAGTGGTAAACATTATGGCCTTCCTTCGACCAGGTCACTTCCTGTCAACTTCAGCTCATTATCTAGGAAGCTAACCAAGAGACTCCTTTCTAATACCTTGGAGCTTTCATGCCTCAATGGCGAGTTTTTCACATTCGATGACAGGTCCTCATCCTTCGATCAAGTGATTCTGCAAGTGTTTTTCACCAGCTCACTGTTCACATTTCGCAGATTATACTAGTTGTACCTTGAGAGCCATTGCCATCATTGGTGGTTTCTCTCGCGCCTGTTAACAACTTTCATCATTGGCTGGTAATCGGGTGATTTTCTTACATGTTCGACTTCAGCTCACTTATTTGCATCCTTGAATTTGTACTTGTTCAGGTCGAGATGGAGTGCAAGACCCTAGGTTTTGTCTGATAAAATCTAGGCTGCGAGATGATTTGTTTTATCATGACTATATGCATGACTCTTCTGATTAGATGGCTGCAACCATACCTGAGTCTATTTATTGATCCTTCTTGCTGGATGGCTATGTCCATACCTCGGATCTTTTTTTTATATGTACTTTATTATGGATAGTTTCACCCATGCCACATATTCATGTATCAGAGATATAATTTGTACTTTTACTTGTAGGTCTTCCAACGGAAGTGTTTGGTTTGAGCACTTTCTCGTAAAGAATTTCCCTCCTCCCTCTCTCTCAGAACTCATGCTTTAGGGGGTATTTGTTACATAGTATTTTGCCACTATCCCTACAGTCCCCATCCCACACATTGCAGGACCATTTCAGTAACTTATGTGTATTTTCATACCTTGCAAAAATTGTTATTGCATCCCTTGGCATGTGAAGAACATTTCCTCTCTTGATCATTTCTGAATCAGGCTCTCAAAAACATGTGTTTCTGGGTCGGCTCTAGTAGGTAGTTATGGCCCCGTGCCAACAGAGAAATTAACACTAGACCCCACGCCCATTGGCGCTTTGTCTCAGTGTCTTACTCGCACCGAGTTGTTTTGAATTTTTTTGAAAATAGAAGCGAAGTTTCCATTCCTAAATACTTCGTGAGCGGAGCCATCATGGTTTGTTCGACTGAATAACATTGAAGTCCTTCCTTTGGATTCTTGTTTCTTATAATTGAGAAACTCCCCAAAGGATAAGGCTTCCATTCCACCTTATGAGGGATCCCAAACCTCCTCCTCCTCTCCTATAAATACATCCTTCTCACATATTTTCAACTAGATGAACAGTCCTTACTATAGCTAGTGTGGAGAACAAGGTAGAGAGGAATCCATTGTTGAGAGAGAGTTTAGGCTTGTTGCCTCAACAGGTCTGATCCTCGACGAATGCTTGAGATGCGTTTGACTGGACCCGTAGAAGGAGGCTGCAACATCAAGGCTTCAAGGTTGTAAACTCTTTTTCTCTACTTATTAATACATGACTGGTTTTTTGGTTCCCGTTTTGCGTTTGATATGTTTAATCCTATGCAACACGTTTGGTTCTCCTTGACCAATCAAATAGTTATGAATGCAAGTATGTTTTCGTATGTTGTCACCGTTCTATGATCCTTTTCCAGGTACATGGATATTACCGTTGAAGGACCGTGACATTTGAAGACGAAGATTAGGAGATTGTTGCTACAAGCTACAACCATTGGACCAAGGTAGGTCATCTATCCCAACTCATTTTCATTCATAAGCTAGGAGTCTGAAGGATTTTCATGTTCCCTTATTGCTAGACCCACTCCAGTGCTAGAGGGAACATCTCTGTTCGCAGAGGGGATTTACCTGCACAACAATCACTACTTGTGAATTAAATCTAATTTAATTCACTTGACCTTCCACTAGCTCATCACTCAGTTAGAACTAGTTAAACTGATCTTAACTCAATTAATTTTGAGTTAACCAATTTCACTCACACCACACTAGTGCTACAACTACAATTGGACCCTGTAAATAATAGAATCACTCTACATGCCTCACCTTTGACCCTCAACTCGAAATTCTTGAGCTAACTAAATCTACCACACTTAGTTAAATACTACAAGTTGTCATGAGATAAGATTACAATTTATTATCCAATTTATTTAAAAATTAGATGCCCACATTTAGCGCTAATGTGTCACTGAATTTCTCACTGAGGTGTGACTGGAATCCAACACTAGTATGTGGTGCATTTTCTTGTTGAATTTAAACACTCCTCTCAACAAGAAAGGGATTATTAGCTACCCTGATCCTCCCTCTGTGGTATTCGAATTTTCTCTTCGCAAGTGCCTTCGTCAAGATATCTACATCCTGATCTTCCATGGGAATGTACTACAACAACATAATGCACCTTTGGACACAATCTCTAAGATGGTGGCATCATATGTCAATATGATTAGACTTGTCATGGAATACCGGATTAACCGAGAGTTTTATGCGACTTTGGTTATCACAATGTATCAACGTTGGATCCATCAGATGACCAAAAAAACCAACAAGTATCTTCCTCATCTAGATGGCCTTGCATGCAACCTGAATAGCTTCCATGTACTCTACCTCGGCCAAACTAAGTACAATTGATCTCTGCTTCCCACTGTACCAAGAAACTATTGTTGATCCTATGCTGAAGATGCCCCCTGATGTAATCTTCTGGTCTGATGGACTACCTGCCCAATCTGCATCGGTGAAGCCTTGAAGCTTCACTCCCTTTTTTTGTCTGTACCATAATCCATGCTCTGTAGTTCCCCTGAGATATCTCAAAACATGCTTCCTCACCTTCCAAAAGAGCTTGGTAGGCTTAACCATAGCTTGACTAAGATTGTTAACTGTGTATCATATGTTTGGTCGTGTGTTCACCAAATACATAAGTGAACCCACAAGAATCCTGTAAATACTAGCATCCACTACCTCACCTGGAGTAGCATCCTCCTTCCACAAGTTTCTTGCAAGAGGAGTCTCCATGGGTTTATTTCCCTCCATGTGGTGCTTCCTCAGAATATCCTTGGCATAATTTATCTGAGATACAAATAGCTCCCCATATCTTTGCCATATTTCCAAGCCAAGGAAATAGTGCAAGAGCCCTATGTCCTTCATCTCAAACTCTCTTGCAAGATCCTCTTTGCAAGAAGTTATGAGTTTCCCATCACCTCCCAGTATAAGATCATCAACATAAAGTACAATAATAAAAATCTTACTATCAACCATAATATGATATAGGTTCTAATCCACTTCACTCTTTGTGAAGCCCAACCCAATGAAATAGTTTTCGATCCTAGTGTACCAAGCACAAGGTGATTGCTTCAGCCCATACAATGCTCTCTTGAGTCTGCACACATGCGACTCCCTGTCAAAGGTCCCAAAACCTTTTGGATACACAATGTACACTTCTTCCTCAATAAATACATTCAGAAAGGTTGTCTTTACATCCATCTAATTTATCTACCACCCCATCTGCACTAAGAGTGCAAGGATAGATCTAATCGACGAGTACCTTGCAACCAATGAAAAAGTCTCCTCATAGTCAATCCCCTCTACCTGTGAGAATCCTCGGGACACAAATATAGCCTTGTATTTCTCCACACTCACATATGCTGCTTTCATCACCTTGTAGATCCACCTGGATCTGACCACTAACTTCCTCACTAGTCTTGGGACCACTTCCCATGCACTGTTTCTGATAATGGAGTCATACTCCTCAACCATGGCATCAACCCATGTTAACTGTTGCATTTCTTCCTCAAAAGAGGATGGTTCTATAATAATACACTCTCTCATAAGAACCGTGTATCCAATGTACCTGTCTGGGGACCTTCTCTACCTGCGCTATGATGTAGGTGCACCTGCATTCTCTGTCGCGTCTAGCATCAATTTTTCAGCCTCTCTAGTGCACTTCCTACCATTTCTGGTGGATGGCTCTACATGAGTGGTTTCTACCACTCCATAATCCTCTACTTGTGGCTTCTCCGCATCCTAAGGTTCATCCTTTGGAACTAAGAGTTCCTCATCTAAATGCAAGTCAAGCTCCCTCTCAAGGGAAAATTGCATGGCTTTCTCCTCATCAAATTTAACATTTCTCCTAACAACTTTCATCCTGTTAGCCGAAAAATACACTCGATAATTGTGGGGAGTATCAGTATATCCCAACCTCTTCTATTAGTTCTAGCTTCTTATTGACATCTTTTTTCACATGGAAATAGACAGAAGAACCAATAATTTTAAAATATGAAACATCTAGTTTCTTACCTGAAAAAGCCTCCTCTAGTGTACTCATGCCAAGTATCCCATGAGGACTACAGTTCTTCACAAATACCATTTTGTTGCATGCTTGTGCCCATATATGTAACAATATGCCTTGATCATGTAACATAGCTCATGTTTCTCCCATAATTGTTATGTTCTTTCTTTCTGCAACGCCATTATTTTGTGGGTTATGAGGTGCAATTAATTCTCTCTGAATTCCTTCTTTGGCATATAAGTTCTTGAATTCATTAGAGGTATACTCACCACCATTGTCTCTCCTTAGAGCCTTCACCTTCTTCCCTTTATATTTTTATACCAGTGATTTGAACTCACAAAACTTGGAGAACGTCTGATCTTTCTTTGATAGAATAAAGATCCAACACTTTCTAGAAAATTCATCAACAAAAATCACATAATACATGTGCTTTATTGTGGAATTTGTAGATAATGTTCCACACACGTCTGAGTGAAATCCCTCAAGGATTGTTGCTGCTCAGTTCTCCTTCTCATGAAAGGTGGCCTTTGTATACTTCCCCAATGTACATCCCTTGCATGTGTCTATTTTTGCAAGAGTACCCTTTGGAAGACCTGTAGAAATCTGTTGCATGATACTCAAAGCATTGTGGTGTAGATGGCCCAATCTCTTGTGCCATAACTCACTCGTATCTCAGCTCACCACCTTTCCTTCTTTACTGCTCAATGATGTGCATCCATCTACATCAATTTTGTAGGGGTTCTTCACACGAACCCCAATATTATTTACCTGTCCTGTGGCTTTGTGACGAAGGAACGCCTTTCCTTCACTGAAAACCACATCATATCCAAGATCCTCTGACATAGCAACTGAAACTAAATTATTTTTCAAGTCTGGTACATGCATGACATGTTTTAATATGAAAGGTTTACCTAACAGTATTTGCAAAGTAACCGTACCAATCTAGGTAGCATTATACCTCCCGTCATCACCCATATCGATGTGCATCTGAAGATCCTTCTCCTCCAAGATACTAAAGAGTTCTTTGTTTCCCGTCATGTGGAAATATGCTCCACTATCCAAGTACCACATAGACCCCATCACAGCTGACACCATGCATGCGATGAGAGATAATTCCAAATCAAAGTGTGGGGCCATATATTCACCCGCTGCAGCTCCCAGATCCTTCTTGTTGTTCTTCTTATTTTGTGGACAATTTGTGGCATAGTGTCCATGATCATGATAGTGAAAACATTTCACCTTTGACATATCACGCTTCTTGCCTTCTTTGTCGGTTACAGATTTGGAATGGGACTTCTTCCCCTTCCCCTTCTTTGCCTTACCATACAAGGCATAATTTTCCTCATCATCAATCTTGGATGATGATCCATCCCTAGTATTCCACTGAAAATATTCTTGTACCAAATCTGACCATAGTGGCTCCCAATCTGGTAACTTCTCCCTCCCATTCATAGAGTCCTGGTAACTATTCCAGCTCTTCAGAAGGCCTAGAATTTCTAGGCTCACAAGTCATCATCATCTACAGTTATCCCAACACTTCCAAGCTCATCTCGACATTGAGTGAACTTGGTCAAGTATTTTTGGATTGTGTCGCCCTTCTCCATTTTGATTTTTTTGAGCTTGTCCTTGAGTGCCAATTTTTTGTGGTCACTGCTACTTTGAAATAAATCTTTCAAGGCCTTCCGCATAGCATATGGAGTTGCCTTTCCATGGAGACTCGATACATATGATCTCAGACTCCTTCTAATAAGATCCTCCTCGCTTTTGCGACATTATTCCTCCATGCTTCATGTTGCGTAGCATTTGCCTGATTGGGTTCAGGAATATTAGTGTTAATGAACTCCTTCAATCCATTATCCTCCAATACTACCTCCATCCTTTCCCTCCATGCAATATAGTTTGAATTTCCCTCGAGTGCATATTCGAGTCTAAATCCTGTGAAAGACATCCTGGTCGGCTTCTAGCTCCAAAGAATGTATGTGAAAATTTGAATATTGTTCAACACAAACTTAATTTCTTCTCCACTATTTTGATTCCCGAAACTCTAATACCATGTAGAAATTACACCAATGGATTCAATATGATCATGAAATTTACTAAAACAAGATACTTAATCCTTCTACAATATTTGTGGAATATAAATCACGATCGCTCAATCACATGTAAGTAAGAGAAAGAAGTAAATCAACTGTATAACACAAGATTTTCCTGGGTAAATAAAATGTTGCAAACCCCTCCATATCTATTTTATAATCAACCAAGGAATCATGAAACAATATAATGCATGTGTGCTCACAAGAACCTCATACACTCTATCAATCGTCTCACACTGATCTAGGAAAAATTGGACCAATCCATAGCCAATTTTCGGCCCACCTTCCGCCTTCCTTTCTCACTCAATCTCTAGGAAAAATAATGCCTATTAAATAGGAATTCCAACCTTCCTTGACTGCGCAATCCATCATGGGAATCATGTCGCTTTATAATTGCGCTCGGGCAATTCGCTAATAATACAACCGATAGTTCACTTACCTTTAACCTTTGTCTCAACTAGGTCTTCATCATAATTAACATGATTGCAGCTATTAATATTGAATCATCAGTTACTTGGTAGATCACTACTTGTGAATCAAATCTTAATTAATTCACTTGACCTTCCACTAGCTCATCACTTAGTTAGAACTAGTTAAACTTATTTTAACTCAATTAATTTTGAGTTAACTAATTGCACTCACACCACACTAGTGCTACATCTGCAACTGGACCCTGTAAATAATAAAATAACTCTACATGCCCCACCTTTGACCCTCAACTCTAAATTCTTGAGTTAACTAAGTCTATCACACTTAGTTAACTATTACAAGTTTTTATGAGATAAGACTATAATTTATTGTCCAATTTATTTAAAAATTAGACGCCCACATTTAGCACTAATGGGTCACTAAATTCCTCACTCATGTGTGACTGGAATCCCACACTACTATGTGTTTCATTTTCTTGTTGAATTTCAACATCCACAACCTCTGATGATCAGATCCTTATAAGAAACTACTTTTCACTTACCTAACACCCCAACCACACCCATAACACAACATTCATGTAGTTATGGGGCTATAACTGCACTCATAAGCCTTCTTCCTTACAGTTCTGACCTAAATTTCCCATTCCAATGACAGCAGTTTCGATATCTGAGCCACTTTTCCAAGCTACTCTCTAGACCATAGCCCAAAAAATCCTGTAAATTTCAAAATCGTGATTAACGTAATAACAATTCCAAAAATTCAAAATTGAAGAAATAACTTGACCTAGACTACATAGTACACATTATACTTTTCATAAAACATATGGTAAACATGTAAGTTATAGGTCATGAATGCATATTTGATCATAAGTATATGAACTTCATTTGAGAATCACCAAGCAGGTCTAATTCCCTCTCAAGTAGTTGCAACAACACTTGTTATCCAATGCATTCATCAACCATTCAAATACTTATCAAATCATGGAAAATATCCATAGCTATAGCACATCATAGAACCATGCTTATAACATAATATTGAACATGAAAAATAAACCATCAAATAAACACAATAAAAATTACCAATTCTCATAGGTCGCAATAGGAAAACAATTTTTATTAACATATGCAAAAGCCAACCAAGTCAAGGACGTCCACATACCACTTGACCATAGATTGGGTTGAACCAAATATTTCTTTCATCCAATCATCCCCATGCCATATTCCAAGCATGAATGTGGGATCTCATTGGATAAACCAAGACATAATCAAATAATGACTCCAGAGATTAAACTACCTCCACCCTCAAGCTACCATGATCTCACATAAAACGGTCCCAAGATCACAAAACCAAACCGAGCTTGGATGCCTCCAAACTTCTTCACCATACTTTGAGGAATTTTCTTGTCTCTACCCACTTGTCAAGGGATTTCAAGTAGAAAACCATCTCCACCCCCAACCCTCGGGAATTTTCCTGAGACCACCTCACCCGGTTCTAAGATCTTCCGAAAATCTAAAGCTCAAATGAGAATGAATCCCATCACACCATGTTTATCCAAGAAATGGAAAGGAAAGGTTGAAACCATAACCAAACCAGGAAAAACCCATGCCAATGGAAACAAATTAACCAAATATGCAAATTCATTTAGCATGCATTCACACCTCAGCTAGGAAATCACACATGCAACATGTTACCTACAAGATATTCCTACTGAAGTTGCTGATCTAACCTTCTCCTTGCTTTCCTTTTGCGTGTACTTTTCCTTCCTTTGATTTCTTCTCTAAGGGCTTGTTCTCTTTCCTTTGTTACACCTGCTACAAAGATGGGAAAAAGTTGTCAATTGATTCTTAGGTGCCTTTTTATCATTGATATCTACTCTCTTCCTTCCTTTTTCCCTTTTTCTTCATTTTCCTTCATTTTTCATCTAATTTCCCTTGCATGCAAATTTGTGTCTCTTAATCTTCCTTTTATCCTATTTTCCTTTATTTTCATAATTAAAATCCAATTATTTCCTCTTTTCCTTTTCCAATTTCCTTAGTCATTAATAAACAACAAGTGACCCCCAATGTGATAGTTTTCCCACCTTTCAACTTTGAATATGTGTCCCATGACCTTGGTCTTATTTTTCCTTTATTATCCTTTATTACACAAAATTTTAACTTGGGGCTGTTAAAAAACCCTCCCCCTTGGGGAACATTGTCCTCAGTGTTCTATGACACATATGACCAAAAAACTGCAGAAAGAAAAACATACTTCTTATGGAGATTTATAAGATAGCTCGATGTAGTATTTCCAATGACATCCTGCCGAAAAAAAACACAAACATATCGCTTACTGGAGATTTATAACATAATTCAATGTGGTATTTACAATAACAACCACATATAATTATGCACATTTGATTCAACCAATAAACAAACATATTATTTATGAAGATTTATAACCATATATCAACACAATATTTACAATAATATACACATATAAACATATTCACATTTTCTTTAACTAGCAAATAAAAGGATATGATGCCTGCATTTGTGACAAGGGAATCCAAAGGCTCACACCTCCACCCTCAAATGTAGTACCAAGGTTCACCTCCTTCCGAGGAAGTCCAGACTCCACTACCAAATTACAGTCTGCATCCAATGTACAGTGCTACAATCCTTGCGCTACTTTTTTCTCTCAGTAAATAGTTACTGACTTATTGTTTTAGGGCACACTCCCAATGTGCTTTTGATTTCATCTGGAAATGCTAATTACCAATACAAATCTATTACTTTTCCTTCCCTTCTCTTCTACATATTCCCTCGAGAAATCCAGTTACCCTCTTCCATCTTGTCACTCACCTTCCAGGTTCCTCGACATCCCCTTCTCAGCTATACAGTCCTTAAGGTGATCCATCCCTTGACAAGGTTTCCTCGCATCGAAAGGTCTAAAAATCAAGGCATATCCCTGCCTCAAAACCATCATATTGGTCATAGAATGCTCATGGAAATCAATGGACTCCATTGGGTACCAGTGTCCCACAATGACCCTTCTCCTGAATGCTTTACCAACATATTTTTGCATGTTCCATTTCCTTTTGTTGATGCTACTAATTCTTGCAGTTAGTTTCAACCACCGAAACAAGGAATTTCCCTACTTCCCTGTGCCAAGCACATAATTTCCATTATACTAAAAAGGAATTGAAACAATTTCAAATCATACCTCATTTGGGGCTCATCAATAAGGTACACTTGTAATTCTATTTACTTCCTTTTGCAACAAGTCAAAATATATATTTGATTAAATCGTCATGTATAAACATACAACACCCTATTAGCTCAAAAAACAATTGTCATAAATCAAAATCATAAACTATGTGCATAATTAAAATTGAAATAAAATATTGATATGTATCTTTAAAATGGTTCTTTGCTTCTTCCTTTGTTATTTTTTCTTTCTGTACACACACTGAATCGATTTCCAAGATCAAAAACCACCCAGTGCCTTCTCTTCTCTTCAAATAAATAAGGGAATATAGAGACTATACCGTCTCCTCCATCAATACTATAAACAAGGGAATCCAGAGACTAAACCACCTCTACCCTCAATATCAACAGCAAGGTCCGCATCCAGAGACTAAACCATGTCGACCCTCAATATCAAAAACTCAAGATTGGTCTCATCCCAAGTTGTCTAGGGCTTTAGGAACGAGTAACTAAACCCACAACCTTCTAGGGCCCCAGGGAATTTGTTCCAACCCACAATTCTAGGAACTAGTAACTCAACCCACAAGGCTTCAGAGCATTTTTCCCAACCTACAGGCTCCCAGAACTAGTAACTCACCCCAAGCTATTCCAAGGCTCCATAGAATATGTTCCAACCCACATCCAAAGGGAACTTGAGAAAAAATATTGTTCACAACAAATACACATACACATTGTACAACACAACACATACACTTATACCTGGTGTACAACACCACATATACACCTACACCCGGTGTACAACAAAACACATACACCTACACCTAGTGTACAACACCACACATACAACTACACCCACTGTACAACACAACACATACACCTACACCTGGTGTACAACACCACACATACATCTACAATAGGTGTACAATCACAACACATATATGTACGTGTATTACAACACAACGAATACAAATGTCAAAATATAATAACTACACAATAATTATGACACAGTAACACATGTACAACATGTACACAACAACAGTACTACAAATCCAGAGGCTATACTATCGCTACCAAGGAACCTTTCCTCCAGTGTCTATCCCATGCCTTAATGAATGCATCCACAACCCAAATCCTGGGTATGTGGTTCTTTCCAATATCCATGCTTGTCCCACAATGACGCAGATGACACTACTTTCATTTCACTGATGTATCCTTCATCATTGCCTTCCATAACATAAACATAGGCATAGTGTAAGAACATATTATAAAAATCATATCCACATGATACTAAACTCATATATCTTTTAGGGCTACTTTTCCCCCTTGATTCCTCATAAACCAGGAACCTTTTCATGGTATTCACCTGCATAAAAATATCATTATTCCACAAGAATGATCCCTAGCAACCCTATCATAAAATGGCATATATATATATAAACATTAGCATAATCATCATCAAAACAAAATCACCAGTGTTCATAAGCTCAAGTTTAAGCGAACTCCCTTTATCCATGCATAACATGAACAAAATTGAGAAAAAATGTTCCCAACATAGCCAAGGCATATGATACCTCAAATCCACTTTCTTTACCTTTCATGTTACCTTTCTTATGACTATGTTGATGGTGCTAGATATTTACAACATACAAGGGATCTCCCCAATGTGAAGTCCCAATTAGACCTCACACTGTTTGTTGTAGGAGTCTCGTCCATCTATGTGGTCTAGACACCATTTTAAAGGTTTTAAAGATATGCCTTAGTTATAACACATACACAAGAGATCACAAATACCTCTTTGGGGTAGCAAGTATGTAAGCTTTGTGTGACACTAGATGTAGAATGCACAATAAAATTCCACGACTCGTAAAGGGAAGACAAGCCTCAAGTTAGATAATTAATAGTACCATCCTAAGGGAGACCTGTAAATGGAAGAGAAAGGATTGATGATTTACTTGCTAATTAGTTCACAAAATAAACAACGATTGTAAAAACATAACAACACTCATTTAATAATATCCATATCTAAGTAAAGAAACAGTTCATCAGTCTTAGTATGTATTACACCAACATATACCACAAACATAACAAGAATAGTCTTACTACATCCACGATACATGAATGAGGAAGTGTTAACTCAATGAGCTTATGATTATAAATGAAAGGTTCCAAGTACATTGTTACATAGGTGAAACACTAGATCCAGTAGTGGAACATGAAGCCACAACTTGCTTCTCCAAAGAATGATTTATCTCCTGAGTAATACAACATAGGTTATGACATGAATCTAAGAATCCAAGCCCCATGTTTGATTTATGAGGAGCTATTTATAACAAATGACAATTACTTTTGAGTTTCCTCGTGACTCTTCCACTTTTATGACCTATGGGCTTCCATACAACCTTTCACATTCTATACATGACCCTTTAAATTTCACATGTGAATTTTCATATTACACATGTTTCTCTTGGACTTCATTACATAAAACTTATTACAAAAAAAAACACATAAGATGGTGGCTATATGAGACAAAATTTGTAATAGGACAAAGATTGTTATAACCCTATTTTCCACCCCATTATAGTGAGATAAACCTAAGTTCATCTTACTTTAATTGTTGGCTAAAATGAATCATCATTCCACCTTTTCTTTTAATTATGTGAGATTTATGCCATGTTAAAAGGGTGAAATTACATAATTGAGCAATTTCTCATAATTTTTTTCCCAAAATATTATAATTATGAGATAATAATTATTTCATAATTGAGAAAATTGTGAAAAAGGTTTCTATATTTTGTCATTTCCAAGGAAATAAAATTGACCCAATTGTGTATGAGTTGGCTAGGGGTCCATTATTGTAGAATTTTCCTAAATTCTCAAGCCCCTAAGTGTCTAGATACATTCTCACAAAGGATAGAATAAACCTATATAATATCACCAAGAGGAAAGGGAGAGGAGAGAGTGGGAATTATATCAAGATGTTGCTACCTTGATTTAGAGATTGAGAGACATACTTTGTTTTAAAGTCATATTTCTTAGGGAGGGGGAGACTCTGCTAGGTTTGTAGAGGAGGTCTTATGCTTGAAGCTATCACTTTACCATTTGATTATTGATTGATAAGAGATATATGTTCCTTTCTCTTTCATATTTTTACTTGCAGCTCTTTGTTCATGTTATTGTTTATTGCTTTGAACTAACGATCTTATGCATAAGATCACTTGTTATCCTTGTTTGTTTGTGCGTGTGTGTAGTCTTAGATCAGTGGAAGAAGAGAGGGATATCCTAGTTAGAGCTAGAGGATTCTACATTGAACTCAAGAGCCTTCACCAGTTTGTGAGGATACCATATGCTAGTTCAAACCCTATAGAATTAGGGAATGCATGATTGCTTGATTTTATGATCAGATGGTTGGGGATTTTATCTTGTATCAATTATCCATTTCTTTTTTTGTTTTCTAATCCTAATAGGGTATAGGATTATGCAGAAATAAATCCTTGCATGTAAATTTCATTGAAACATAATTACTGCTTTAAAAGAGAGCTTTTGTATTTTTTCCCTCTTTTTTTAGATTTCCTCTTCTTCTTTATGTTTCTTGGTTTTATCTTGTTCCCATTGAGTTATCTATGGTTTGTTGGATTCATTTTTATCTCCATTGGTTTTACTTTCTTTAGATCTTAGTTGATCTTAGAACTGGAGTTTTGATTTTGTTTTATATACGAGAGAATAATAGATCGTTCATTTAAAATCAAATTCTGGAATTTTCTATACATAATTTGATTGATTTGACCATATATATGGATTCCTCTCGGAAGTTTGTACCAAAAAAAAAAAAACACACTGCAAACAAACTTTGTATGAAGATTTTATGGCAAATTGAAGTTAGCTAGTGAATGATTTTTTCCTCGATCGCATGCACAATGGGTTATACGTGCGGTTGTCTCTTTATGGTCACTCTATTTCCTGTTTTAAGTAAGCGATGGGTCAAAATTATTTAGGTTTATCCAAGTGACCAGCCTTCTAGCACTAAAAACTTGAGTTTTACCCTCTGAAAAAAATTCTCTGTTGTGGATCTGAGTTGGCCTTCAATCTGGTTACTGGTTTTGGAACATATATGTTTTCTGGTGTCTTATTTTATTGTCTTGGATTTCTTGGTTTGAGACAAGATTTTGGCTTTGATTCATTGATATTTTTATGGTCAATTAGAGATATATTAGCTATATTTTTTGTTTTTTTTTATGAGCTATTGTTTATGTTTGATTCGATCCATCTTTGATCAATTTATTTGAGGTCTTCCATAGCTAGTGCCTTTTGAGGTGTTCTTGAAGATTTTTTGGTGCTTTGGGTTGAGGCTTTCCTTTTTCCTCTAGATCTCATTTTTAGATATTTTTGGCTTATTTTAGTGATTGTTTAGACCTCTTTTCATATTTCACTTTCAAATCTGATTTTGTCACTTGTTTCTGAGTGATCTCGCCCTTTATTTTGGTTATTTTTGTCAAACTTGGTGGTGTTGTGATTATTTCTGTAGTTTTCATCTACAAAATTTCATTTGAGCGTGTTTATATTGCTTTTTATCACCCCCATATGATCTTGTTTAGGCCTCCCTGCCTCTAGGGTCTAGAACTTTGTAGAACAATGGCCTTTGTTAAGCCATTGTGATACAACCCTATATTTTTGACATTCCCTTCATTTTTCACTTTTGAATTTATTTTTATTCCCTGAGTGGGTTTTATTTTGTGGATTTATTTCCTAGCTTTGACGCTTTTGAAGTGCTTAGAATTATAGCTTGGAGATTTTTCTTTGGCCTCCTTTTTTGGTTTCATTATTGGGTTAAAAATTTTATAAATTTGGGATATTGCATTTAAGAATTTATTGAGTGGCGCGTTATAATAGGCATTGGTGTGTTGTGAAAAAATATTACCCTCCTGTAGTTAGTATTCATCCAATTAAAAATGAAAAATTGCATATAGATGAATTAGGCTCACTAACAAGAGTCAATCACACCATATAAGTTTCACACTGCATCCCAACTTTGTAAATAGAAGCCACTTAAAATTAACGTGTTCATAAAAGTAACTAGACTTGTCTTTTTCTTTTACTAATAGTACACCAACACTAGCTCAGGCTAGGGTCTTGGAGATACGTGTGGGAGTTAACTGCTCCAAGACTACAAAACACACTTAGCAGCTTGAGGTAGGGAGATAAATCCACTTGCAGTAGTGCCTTCTGGGAGGGTTGAGCATGAGGTCACACTTGGGGTAGTCGAGGTGACATGGCCCATTTTGCTTAGTTTCTAGTGGCGCGATAAGCATAATTTTCACGCATACAAATGGTTTTATTAGATTTTTTTTTGTAGCACTTGGGAGGAAACTCTCAATGGAGTTTCAGTATTAGCTTTCTACACTAATTTTCTTGCCCTTGCGTGTGTATTTTTCCTATGACAGTCTCTCGAGGATGAGTTATTTCCGGTGGCGACCATAGTGGCCTATCTTTTAGGGCTCACACATAGGTGAAGGGTCACGGTTGTCTTCTCTGTACCTGGGACAGATATTATTCACACTCTCTCAGTCCTCTTGGGGGATGTTCCATGGATACTAAGGGCACTTGGACCAAGTTCATAGCTAAAAGGGATGGGAAGCAGATCGCAAGTATAATTGTTCCACCGCCAACTTCTTTGTGTTTTGGTTTGTGTTTTATATCTTTTAGGATGTTTCTAGTGTTCGTTGTTTGGTCTGAGTCAGTATTTTTTGCCTTAGGGTGTTTGCACTAACATAATTGTCTTAATTTATAATTTTTCAGCCTCATTGAATTTATTCACCATCAGTTACATTGTCTTCACGGTTTTCCTCCTGAATGAGGTGGACTTGTTACTCTTGCATAGAGAGTGTGAAGAAATAATTAATAAACTTATAAACAATAATAGTATATACACAATGCACAAAAATTTAACCGGGAAAAACCCCAACTCCTGGGAAAACCCACCCTAGTGAAATTCAATTAGTCTTGGCCAAAACCCTAGCCAATCCAGGCAAGTGAGCCTTCACCACTCACCTCCCTAGCGTGCATTATAATGAAGTCCTCCCAACCTTTCATAGGCTCCATTACATATAATACCATAGGAAGAAAACCATGGGTGTACAGTACCGCATGCCCATAAACCATCACTCTTTAACCTAGTCAACATTGACTCTTAACCTGAGTCAATTTACGTAAAATTCCCCCCTTAAACTTGACTTGGGGTTCCTTGACTAAATCCAGCCAACCTTGCCAAGTGAGTCAACCCATCCCTACTCACTCTGGCCCTTACCCCCCTCAAATTTTATACCAGGGTATATGTTAATCTCACATCCCCCCTTTCACCTAGGTCTAATCCAGACTTTACCAGAGATTACCCAGGGGTACGCATGCCTTACTAGGTCTTATAGCAAAATTCCCATTTACATGCAAATTTAAAAATTTCGCTCCATTATAGTTTTTTTTTTTTCATTGTTGCTATTTTAACATCCTCTCTCACTTTTGCAGCCTTGTACTCTCCTTTACACAGTTGAATTCCCAGCTGAGTACCATTGGGTTGTATTTCTTGTGGGCCAAACATCCTTTTTTGTTTATGTACACAACTATCTCGGTTGTGCTACAAAATATACATTTTCCTCAAGTCTATCTATCACCATTTTAGTTTCTAAGCATTCCTTTGGTGATTTCCTACACGTATCCAATCTTGATGGATCGAAGCCCTAGCAACATTGAAGAAAAAACAAGCTTCGAGCACATCATCGTGAAGTATCATCTTTTTCTCATTTCAACCCAAATTTATATGTGCTCCTACTCGATCCCCATAGCCATAAATCATCCCAAAATACAAACCCCCCCCCCTGCCCCACAGGAATAATGATTTTTATCGGGTCAACTTTCCTTTTTAACTCACCAAGAATAAAAAAAATTACTCGTCGGTGCCTTGCTCCAAATTTTATTTCCATGCTCTCGATGTTTGCTGCCTTGCAAAACTCTCCAACTCATTGGAAATATTCCTGGTCAAAACCACTCATACATCCAGATCTCGAATTGAGCGAGGGCTCCATGTCTTTAAGGTAATTTCATTTCCTTGCATGACTCACCAGCTTGCTTTAACATTCTCCACACACCAACAAATACACTACTAAAAAAATGCTTAATGGATTCCCTAGCGTGATATTTGGTAACTATGATCCCCTTGAGCTACCAAAATCCTTGATTGAAAACCACTGTGATTTTCCTCAAAACATGCAACCAATATAATATCTCTTGTACGATTGCACCTCATCTTTTGGCATTTCTAGGACTATCATCTCAGCTCTGGTCTGAGAGCGTCTGTCCTTCAATTCTCACAAAAATATGAATGTATGTATGTCCTTGGAGCATTGGCATGCTTCTACCTCGGCTGAATCTAGATCCGCGTTCAGCGTCACCACCATGTCCAACACCATATCCATGCTATATCCCAGCACCATTGGCCCTCTCAAAGGTGATTCCAACATAAAATTCACATTTTTTGAAATGATGTCATGACACTACAGTCCTTTGGTCATTCTGCATCAACAACATCGACCCCATCGACATCTCCCTAGATTCTTGGAACAATCACTTTCCATTTGCACACCTACAGAGAAATTTCTAGAAGAAAATGCATAGCTCGTCCACGTCTCACATGAGCCAGCATCCCAACAGTCTGGCTTATTACTGACCTAATACTGCAGCTGTGTTTCTATACACCTGCTCTCCTGCTAAATTATGTGATCCACGGACCTTACAACCGGATCCCCCACCCAGATCAGACTGTTAAACAACATGGATGGCCCCACTAGACACACAAGCATGGCAAAAGCACATCCACTGACCCACTTACAATACACCGGCAGCTCTTCCTGGAAAAAGAAACCCCAGAAATGTTTGTGAAATATCTCCAGTAAGAAAATAAATCTCGACACCATGAAAATAGAAAGCCACCCCAAAGGGGAGGACAACCTCAAATACATTGCCAGACAGACAATTCTTTTGGATGATACAAATTACAAAACCTCCTTTCTATATATAGGAGTCCATGGGGCCACAATGTAATCCTAGTGGGGCCACAATGTAATCCTAGCCGACCTAACAATAATAATTTAAGGGCACAATAATAACAATATGGGGGTTACAAGGGTACAATAATAACAATAATGGGGTTACACTAACAACAATAAGGGACTATACTAGTAATATAAAGACCTAACATGCCCCTCTTCTTCAAAAAGTATGAGCAATCAATGCTTGATGACAGCTCGAAGTCCTTATTTTCAAGAATTAAATATATAGATCTTCAATGGTCGTTCTTCCACTTGATGAGATACTCTGAAATTGATCGATTCCGTAGTTGTCGATTTCTTGTTTCCGTGACCTCTTCGGGTTCCAATATGATTTTTCCTTCCTCATCAAGTTTTGGCAATATTGTTTGAACTGGAAGATTTTCACCTATAACCTTCTTTAAGCATGAAACATGGAAAACTGGATGCACTCGTGAAGAAGCAGGAAGCTCCAATTTGTATGCCATAGTACCAATCTTTTGTAACACCTTGTAAGGACCATAGTACTTTGGCGATAATTTATTATCCTTATTAGCTTGCTTGAGGGACATTTGTTTGTATGGTTGTAGCTATAAAAATGCCCAGTCTCCTACATCAAAACTTCTCTCGCTGCGATGTTGATCTACCTATTGTTTCATTCGATTTTGTGCCAAATTTAGGTTGTCCTTTAAGATTTGGAGAACTTCTTGTTGATGCTCGATGTGATCTTCCACTGCTTGAACCTTCGAATTTTATCTTAAAGATGATGTGATGGATGGTGGATGATATCCATAAAGTTCCATAAATGGGGTCATTTTTGCTGCAGTATGGAAGGAAGTGTTATACCACCATTCAGCGAGAGGTAACCACTTGACCCATTATGTTTATTTATCAAATACAAAAAAATGAAGATATCCTTCCAAACATTTATTTACTATCTCAGTTTGACCATCAGATTGAGGATGATAAGATGAGCTATGAGCTAATTGAGTACCCAAACAAGAAAATAACTCCGCCCAAAAATTTCCAGTAAAAATGGGATATCTGTTGCTCACAATAACCCTTGGGTTTCCATGTAGCTTTTTAATTGTATCCATAAATGTAGTAGCAACTGTACTTTCTTTAAATGGATGAGATAATGCACAAAAGTGTGCATACTTGGTAATTCTATCAACTACCACGATGATGACACTCTTTCCTTCAGACTTAGGTAAACCTGTGATAAAATCCATTGAAATCTCCTCCCAACGTTGACTTGGAATGGATAAAGTTTGTAGAAGACCCGAGGTCTTAATTGTCTCAACTTTATTCTTCTAGCAAACCAAACATTTCGCCACAAACATTTGAATATCATATTTAAGTCTATCCCAAAAAAAATCTTTCTTCACCCTGTGGTAAGTTTTTAAAAATCCTGAGTGTCCTCCTAAAGGAGAAGTGTGCAATTCCAAAAGAATCTTTTGTTTTAGTTGGGAATTCTTACAAATATATAAGCGATCTTTGTACCATAAGGAATCATTTTTCAAACTAAATGTATCACATGTACTAGGATCTTGCTGCAACTTTTAAATGAGTGTCCACAATTCTTCGTCCTTCTTCCATTCATCTCTTGCTTCGGTTATCCAATCTGGTTGATAATAGAAATGGCACAAAGCGATGCTTCCACCTCTTCATTCTTTCTTGAGAGTGCATCTACAACAACATTTAGCTTCGCTTTTTTGTAGATTATTTCAAAGTCATAACCCAACATCTTTGTGACCCATTTTTGCTGCTCTTCAAAAGATATTCTTTGTTCCATTAAGTGTTTAAGACTATCATGATTAGTTTTTACCTTGAAGTGTCTTCCCATTAGGTAAGTTCTCCATTTATTTAGTGCATACAATATTGCTAACATTTCCTTCTCATAAATAGGTTTCTGTAAATACTTTCCTTTCATTGGATGACTTTCAAAAGCAATGGGTCTTCCTTCTTGCATTAAAACAGCACCAATTCCATTTCCTGAGGCATCACATTCCACAATAAAGGTTTTTGTGAAGTCTTGCGTAGCTAAGACTAGTGTTAGGCACATTGCCTCTTTAAGTGTTCAAAGGCCTTAGTTTCTTTAGGAGTCCATTAAAATGCATCTTTATTCAATAATGTCGTTAGAGGTGTTGCTATTCTCCCATAATTCTTAACAAAATTGCGATAATACCCTGTTAACCTGAGAAATCCTCGCAACTGATTTATGGTTGTGGGGAATTTCCATTCCTTAATGGATTTAATTTTGTTAGGGTCTACCTTAACACCCTCATGAGATACAATATGACCCAGATACTCCACCTCTTGTACTTCAAAGAAACATTTGGATGTTTTTGCATATAATTGTTTCTCCTGCAATAGTTTGAGCACCCTATCAACATGTTGAACATGATCCTTCCAAGACCTGTTGTAGATTAGTATATCATCAAAAAATAATAGCACAAATTTTCTAAGGAAGGGTTTGAAAATGGAATTCATCAATCCTTGAAATGTCGAAGGTGCATTGGAAAGGCCAAAAGGCATGACAAAAAATTCATAATGACCCTCATGAGTTTGAAATGTTGTTTTCGGAATATCTTCAGTCTCATTCTAATTTGATGATATCTTGAACGAAGATCCAACTTGGTAAAATAAATTGCTCCATGTAATTCATCCAATAATTCATCAATCATAGGAATGGGAAATTTATCTTTAATGGTGAGCTTATTGAGCTCCCTATAATCGGGACAAATGTGCCATGATCCATCCTTCTTATGTACCAATACTATAGGAGCAGAGAAATAACTTTGACTAGGTTGACTTATACCAGCCTCTAACATTTCTGCAATCATACGTTCAATTTCACTCTTTTGGACATAAGGATATCTGTAAGGTCGGATGTTTGGAGGAATACTTCTTGGAATCAAATGAATAGCATGATCATGATCACGAATAGGTGGGAGTCCTTTGGGAGTATCAAACACATTGGAATGATTGTCCAAGACTTTTTGGAGATTTGCAGAAATAGATTATTTTGATGTTGGAACTTCTAGTGAGCATAATTGTTCAATTACGCATCATTGTTCTTTCTTGAGAAGATTTTTCACGACATTAGAGCTTATTATATTTCCTAGCTTCCCTAAAATACCCCATAATTCGACTTCCTCTCCTTCCAAAAAAAATTTCAAGAAACGTTCTTGAAAATTAAAAGCTACCATTCCCAAAGATTGTAACCATTGTACTCCTAGTACAAAATCAACACCTCCCATAGGAATGGAAAGCATTGGACTATTCAATACATATTCCCCCATGGTTAGCTTGATATTATGGCATTTTCAAAAGAAATTTATAGTTCCTCCATTTGCAACCATCACTTGACATTCTGGTGCTGGGTACAGGAAACAATTTAATTCCTTGGCTACCTTACAATGAATAAAATTATGGGTGCTACCTGAATCAATGAACACTATTACCTTTTCTTCTTGATATGTCCTTCTATATTGAGAGTTTAAGGAGTGGTAATTCCTGCCAGTGCATTAAACGATATGGTCAGATTCATTTCTTCCTCTTCTAGGGCTGGTTCCTGGTGTATATCCTCTTCTTGTTCATTTTCTTCTTCCTCTTCACAATCTATGCAAAATAATTTCTTCTCAGCACACTTATGACCTTTAGTGTATTTTCTATCACAACTGTAGCAAAGCCATTTTTCTCTTTTTTCTTCCAATTTTTGTGGTGTCAACCTTGTAGGTTGTGGAAATATAGGAGTAGCAACACTTCCCTATTTATAGAAGTGATTGGTAGGCTTCCTTGTCGCCATAATTTTACATTCAATTTTTCTTGCCAACCTAAATGACTTCTCCAATGAATCATGTTCCAAAATGTGAACTTCATGTTGGATGTTATCCTTTAAAGTACCTATGAAGAGATCAATCCTGTGTTCCTTTGGAATATCAGTTACCCTTATATTCAATTTTTGGAAGTCCTCGATATACCACTAAGCCACTGCTTGAATTTATCAATTGGCTAAAGAAGGTGTTTCTCTTTGTATCCTCATAATGTGCTATCATTTCCTCCGTAAAATTTGACCAAGTGACAATTTTTTTACAGGAGCAAAGCCATCGATACCATACAAATGTATTTTTTTCTAGATGTAAAGTTGCAATGCGTACCTTTTGTGTGTTTTACACATTATTGAGATCAAAATATTGCTCCATCTGTAGTATCCATGTTACGAGATCCTTGCCATCAAACTTCCTCATATCCATCTTTGGAATATGGTGGTTCTTCCTGCCATCATTAGAGTTTATGAAATCATGATTATCATTTATTTTTTTCTCATCATGAGTTTCCTCTACTATCTTTTCACCATTAGGAAACATTTGTTGTATCAACTTTGTCAAACCTTCCATGTCCGCTTTTAGATCATTCTTCATGTTTTCCATTTTTTCATCGATCTTAGCTTCCATGTCATCCATCTTAGCTTCCATGCAAACTTCCATGCCATCCATCTTAGCTTCCAAACCATTCATCTTAGCTTCCACGCCTTTCTTCAAACCATCCATTTCATTTTTTGTTGCTCTTTGCGATAGCAAAATTTGGTGCACTTCCTCATGGACTTTCGATATCTCATGTTGCATTTCTTCATCTTAATGAGTCATAGTGGAGCCTTACTGAAGGATTAATGGGTGTTGAATTCTTTTTAGGAGGAATTTTAGAACCCAATACTGATAGATATGCTCAATAGGCCTATGGAATCAAATAGAACTGATTTTTCAAACAAGACTCCTGCAATTTGAAAAAAAATACACACATTTTTCTTGATTTTGAGGAGCTTGATATTGAAACTGAATTATCTCTATGATTTCGGATATTTAACATCTAAAAATTTTCCCTGAATTAGCCCTCTAAATCTTCTTTCGAATGCATAGGTCTGACCTGATTTGGATTCTTCAAGGAAAAGTTATGTCCAATCTCCCACAATGACCCAATTATGGACTGGTTCAGTATAGTGAATTTGTACGACTTGCCACGTGTGACTGTTTCCTCCTTTGGCTCTGAAATTGATAGAAACGAAACTACAGTTTGTGTACCTATGGCCACTTTTTACAGCATTCCAATCTGATGCTCAGAGAGAGATTTATGAAGGTTTTCCCACGATAACCTCTTTGAGATGAAATTCACGATCCTGAAAAAGACCTAACTTCCACAGATCATATCTATGAAAATATTATGAACCAAGATCTTAAATTTTGTGACAATGTTCCTCGAGATTTTGGCTTCGCTCTCTAGAAACTTTAGCTTCTGAAACTTCGTAGAACAAAAGTTATAGCGCAAATTCTGCGATGACCTGTTTAGGTTAAATTTAGGAGCCTGCAAAAAGCCCTAACTTCCACAGATCATTTCTCCGCAAATATTTCGAACCAAGCTTTGAAATTTTGCAAAGATGTTCCTCAGGGTTTCGGTGTACTCTCAAAATTTCAGCTTCTGAATCTTCATAGAAAAAACGTTATAGCGAAAATGCCACAATGACCTGTTCGGGGCAGCGAAACCCTAGAATCCAAAGCTCTAATACCAAATGTTGTGAAACCAGCTCTAGAAATAGAAGGAAATAGATACCAACGCCTTAGAAATAAGCCACTTCAAGGGGGAAACCTCCAATACATTACATGAATGAACAATTCTTGGATGATACAAATTACAAAAACCTCCTTTCTATATATAGGAGTCTATAGGGCCACAATGTAATCCTAGCCGACCTAACAATAATAATTTAAGGGTACAATAATAACAATATGGGGGTTACAAGGGTACAATAATTACAATAAGGGGGTTACACTTGTTAGGCCTCTGTATTTTGCAAGATTGGCAAGTACAAACGCTGCAGAGCCTACATCAAACCACTTTGGAATCTGAGGACCTAGCCATCCTAGATTCAGAGAGGGATCTCTCTACGTATGTGTTCAAACGTATGATCTTTAAGGCTTCAAGTATGATTTTAGGCTAGTTATGAAAAACAAGGTTGTTTTTTTTAGTTTGTTTGGGCAAGATAACATGAAGATGAAGGAAGTCTGTATGAAGGTTGAAGGTGTAAGTAAATGAAGGAATGTTTGAGGTTATAAGACAAGCAAGGAACAGCATCAATCCATTGGGCTATGGAGTCATAATAGGATTTAATTGCACAGCAAGTTTCAAGAGTGGTCCATGGGGCAAGTCATCCATGTCAAAGGATCTCTTTAAGTTTATTTTATGGAATGAAACAGTAAGAAATGAAGTGAAAGAAGTAAAACACATGAAGAAACAAAGAACAGTCTAAGATCAGGTAAGTACTTTTAAACTAGCCTAATTTTGACATGCGCTTTAAGGGAAAAACACAAAGTAACCTAAGATCAGTTAAGTACTTTTTTAAACTAACCTGCTTTGATATACTTTCAAGAGAAAACATTTAAAAACAAAGAACAGCTTAAGATAAAGTAAATACTTTTAACTTAGCTTGCTTTTAGCATATTCTCAAAGGAAAACATTCATGATAAACATAAAAAGTATTTTAAGATCAGGTAAGTACTTTTAAACTAGCCTTATTTCAACATACTCTTAAGGGAACTTTTCAAAGTAATTGTTGGAGAAGAAACTAGAGGACAGGGCTAACCATAGACTTCTCTAGCTCAATCTTTAAGTAGCAGACTTTTCAAGAACATTCAAAGACAATATCTCAAGTTGTACTCAGGAAACATGGGCTTACCAACACTTCACTGGTTATACTCTATTGAATTACCTTCAAAACACATTTAGAAGAAAACATAAATGATAAAGATTTATCAGTGAGATTTAGGGTACTTCAGAAGTAAATCCTAATCTATATTTGTTGTTCTTTATCAGAGAAATAGTGGACAGAATGGAAACAATAAGAAAATAACAATTTACAATGAGAAGAACATCACCATTGACATAGACCAGGATCCCATAAATCATCTATTTGTATTTGATGTTCAAACCAGTTACAATCTTTAAGTCCAGTGGGTCTTTACAGCTTCAAACTTCTCGTCTTAGCTTTTGTGTCTTCAATTTAAAAACAGAGCTACAGCACCTTCAAAAGCTATTTACATACAACAGATATCCAGAGACCAACCCCTATACTGTCTTCTACAGAAGTATTTATAGAAGAATGAGGAGGCTGAGTGTAAGAAGGGTTCATCTGTTCAATTAATGCAGAATAAGAGATTCTCGGCCTTTGAAGGGAAAAATGGAGAAGCAATGACATGAATTAACTCTGCTAATTGATTATTACATTAAATTTCATCAACTTCAGTCACTTTTGTTGACTTTGGGGGCCTTTTGTAGGTTGGCAATTAATCCTGAGCTGTCTTTAGAAATATCTCTGACTGTGTAATTAATATGCATGCCTTTTTAGGTGGAAGGCCTGTAGGTGGTATTTTGAAGATTAATAACCTCGATGATGTGGCATTTGGAGGCTTCTTTTACTAATCTGTCTGTTTTTGTAGCTTTAAAACACTGTCATAACTTTGATTCTTCTTTAGGGCCTTGATCAATCACTTTTAGAACCTTTGAATCTTTCGTACTAACTGCTTTTACTTTCAAACCTCAGCTCAGCCTTTGATATGCTTTTAGGTTGTCTTTAAATTACTTTTCGGGCTTTATTTACTGTGTTTATCTCTTCAAACCATGGATTAAGTCCATTAACCATCGGATTAACCTTTGATCTTTAACCTTTACTGTCTTTCTCTATGATGTGGACAGGAGACTTCATCGAAGCGGAAATTTTTATTGATATAACCAGCGCTCGTAGAGCACTAGTCAAATTGTGAAAACAGAACCTGCAACATCCCTTTTTCGCGACCCTTTGAATTTTTTATCACCATTGTCTTTTTAGCTTGCCGGGAAGCTTCTTTTCTTCATTGATTGATCTTTAAGAGATGATGATTTTTGACCCTACCCCTTCATAGACAGCGGGAAGAGTTTTACTTTTGAAACTTCCATCAAACCTGCAACATAAACAACTGTTAATAAAATCCTGCGATGGAGGTATTTGATTTCTTAGGAGGATAGCGGATCAAAGGAGCGGTGTAGAGGGGTTAATATGTGGGCGGAAGAGGTTTATGAAGGAAAACAGGCGAAAATCCGGTTTAAAATGGACTTTGGCGTGAAACTGGGAAAAAGCGGTTTATGGAAAACCACCAATGGTTTTCGCACAGCAAATAGGTGGTAAGTGGTTTAGCCTGGAGGGAACATGATCCAATTATCACACGACACACGTCCCTCATAATACCACCTATTTCACGCTCAAGTTGTGCATCGAGAAATTTGGATGGTCGGAGTGTGTCAGCCATCCGATCTGTGGGGATGCGGATCGATGGTGATAGACGAGCGCAAGATCTTGAAGTTGCTCGGTGGATTGAGTTGTCGAGTTTATTGCATCGGCGTTTCACAAAGGAACAAGGCAAGGGGAAAAGAGAAAATAATTCTGATTGCGGGATGCGATGGGGGTTTGAGATAAGCCCTGGCGTATGGTTGTATGGCAGAGTAAGGTGACCAGGGGCAAATGGAAGGAGGGGGCTTATCGCATCGGCATATCGCCGCGGAGGGGAAAAGAAAAAAAAGGGGAAAGGATAAGTTGATGGAGCGATGCGATGAGAGCTAAGGTTAGGCCCGGGACATGGTCATGTGGAGGGGTATGTGACCAGGGTCCATGAGAAAAGTGCTTATCACGTCGGGATATCGCATCGGCGAAAAAACTTTTTACAAAGGAAAAAGGTTGCGGGGAGAGAGAAAAAGCCGATGTCGATGGGCTTAGCGCTTTGGTCACGGGCGCACGATATTATGTGGAAAAGGGGCCAGGACTTGGGTGAAAAAAGGGGCTTAAGGCCTTAATAGGGCGGAAGAAGTTTTTTAGGGTTTTTATGTGTTTCTTGGGTATTTTAAGGTTTTTCCAAGTTCCGATAGAGTAAAAAGGAAGGGTTTTAAACCATAAAAATGGGATTTCATGGTTCAAAAGGGATTTTTAAGGCTTTTGAGGGGAATGAAGGGAAAATTAGAAGGAGGAAAGGGGATTTTTAGGGAAAAATAGAGGATAAATAAGGGCAAAAATGAGTGAATGAAAAGACGAAAATGGGGTTGTTTAGGAAACAGTTTTTGAAGGGAAAATCATTGTTTTTTAAGGCACAACAGTTCTTAAGGAACAACAGACTTCGAGAATGAATGATTTTCTATGAAAATGATTCCTTGAAGGCTCAGGATCTGTTTTAGCTATCATTTTCTTATGACAAAATTTACTGATGGCTAACAACACTAACAACAATAAGGGACTATATTAGTAATACAGGGACCTAACAACCAACTTTGGGGAAAACCCACCTTAATGAAATTTCATTAACCCTAGCCAAAACCCTAGCCAATCCGGCCAAGTAAACCTTCATTGCTCACCTCCCTGGCTTGCATTACAATGAAGGTCTCCCAGCCTTTTACAGGCTCCATTAAATGTAATACCACAGGTAGAAAACCATGGGTTCACAATACCATCTTCCCCAAAACCATCACTCTTTAACCTGGTCAACCTTGACTCTAAACCTAAGTCAATTTACCTAACATTCTCACCTTAAACTTGACTTGGGGTTCCTTGACTAAATCCATCCAACCCTACCAACTGAGTCAACCCATCCCTACTCACTCTGGCCCTTACTCGCCTCAAATTTTATACCAAGGTATATGTTAATATGACATCCCCCTTATCACCTAGGTCTAACCCAAAATTTACTGGAAATTACCTAGGGGTACGCATGCCTTACTAGGTCTTACAACAATATGCCCATTTACATGCAAATTTAAAAAAAAATCTCCATTATAGTTTTATTTTTATTTTTTCATTGTTGCTATTTTAACATCCTCTCTCTCTTTTGCATCCTTATACTCTCCTTTACACAGCTAAATTCCTAGCTGACTTACATTGTATATTTCTCATGGGCCAAACATCCTTTTTTGTTTATGTACGCAACTCTCTCTCTATATTTTGCTACAAAATATACATTGTCCTCAAGTCTATCTATCACCATATTAAGTTCCAATTGTTCCTTTGGTAATTTCCTGTGCGTATACAATCTTGATGGATCGAGTCCCTAGTAACATAATTAAAGAAAAAACAAGCACTGAGCACATCGCCATGAAGTATCATCTCTATCTCACTTCAACCCAATTTTCTATGTGCTCCTCCTCGGTCCCCATAGGCATAAATCATCCCAAAATATAGAACCCCCCAACAGGAATAATGATCTGTACCAGGTAGTCTTTCCTTTCTAGCTCATCAAGAACAAAAAAATTTCCTCATTGGTGGCTTGCTCCAAACGTTGTTTCCATGCTCTCGATTTTCATTGTCTTGAAAAACTCTCCAACTCGTTGGAAATATTCCCATCCAAAACCACTCACATATCGAGATCTTGAACTGATCAAGGGATGCATGTCTTTTAAACCATCTTAATGCCTTCCATGACTCACCAACTTTCTTTAACATACTCCACACACCAAAATAGATACACACATCAACAACTACACTACTAAACGCACACTTGATGGATTCCCTAGCGTGATCTTTGGGTGCTACGATCTCCTTGAGATACCAAAATCCTTGATTGCTTACCACTATGATTTTCCTCAAAACTTGCAACCAATCTTAGATCTCTTGTAGCATTCCACCTCATCTTTTGGAATTTCCAGGACTAGCATCTCAGCTCCAATATGAGAGAGTTTTTCCTTCAATCCTTACAAAAATATGATTCTCCGTGTAACCTTAGAGCACTGGTATGTCGCTACCTCAGCTGAAGTTATATTTGCGTTCAGCGTCGCCACCATGTCCAACACCATATCCATGCCAGATCCCAGCACCGTTTCCCTCTCAAAGGTGATGTCAATATCAATCTCACATTTGTTGAAATAATGCCACAATATTACGGTCCTTTGGTCATTCTGCATCAACAATAGAAATGTTTTCGAAATCTCCCTAGATTATTGGAACAATCACTTTCCATTCACACACTTGCAGAGAAATTTCTAGAGGAAAATTCACAGCTCATCCACGTCTCACATGGTCTTTAAAGTCTCATCTTGCGCACAATGTAATATTTCACCTGCTTGTTTCTAACCACACATCCTCTTTTGTTTTAAAGGATCCTCGATCACATATCTTACGGATTGGATCACCTGCTTCTAGATCAAATATGTAAACAACCTACAATGATTTCATCAGCCCTTACAAACCCTTGGCTCTGATACCAAATGAAGAAATAATTAATAAAATCAGCAACAGTAATAAAACATATAGAATGCATAAAATATTTGACTGGGAAAAACCTCAACTCCAGGGAAAACCCACCCTAATGAAATTTCATTAGCCTTAGCCAAAATGCTGGCTAATCTGGTCAAGTGAACCTTCACTGCTCGCCCTCCTAGCCTCCATTATAATGAATTGCTCCCAACCTTTTATAGGCTCCATTACATGTAATACCATAGGTAGAAAACCATGGATGCATAATACCATGTGCCCCAAAACCATCTCTCTATAGCCTAGTCAACCTTGACTCTAAACCTGAGTCAATTTACCTTATAGAGTGCCTGTTGGTGCTCAAGACTTAGAACAACGCATAGTCTTGGAATCTATATGTCGTCCTTCTGGTAGTGATATTATTTCTATCTAAACTTTGGCGGACGATTCCACTCCTCCTGCCAATCCCCCTTTAATTGATCAACTAGGACCTGAGTTATTGCAATTGAATCCTAACGGTTCCACAAATTCTTATACCTTTTTACCGTTGTTTTTTGTCTATCCTATGGTGGATTTTGAGAAATCTTTGCCTTCTTTGTCGACAGTATCTGTTGTCATGTCATCCTTTCCGCTTCCTAGTGGGGTCATACCTACTCCTATGTCTACTCCTCGTACATCTTCTTGGGGCATTCCACCAATTTCCTCTATTTCTCCTACAAATTTCCCAAACGTTTCCATGGATACTTTATCATCTAAGCCAACCATGGTTATTCCTCCTTGTCATCCCATAGGGTGAGGAGTATTTTCACCAAATTTTTCCCAACCAAGGATTCCTATTCCTTAGTAAAATGTATTTACTTATAGAAATATGTGGGAGGGGGGGGGGGGATCATCGGTTATTCCTAGTCAACCAGGGGGAAACGTTGTTTCTATCATGTCGCAACCCTGGTATATTTTACTATTTGGAGGGATGCCACCTACCAGTACTTTTCCTGGAGGGCTAGTTCACCTGGACTAAACCATGTTGCTAATACTGTCACCCATACTGATTATTCTCCTTATGTTGATCCTAATACAATGGTTTTTTCATCTTATCCTCCTTACTACAACCCTGTGAGAATTCATGCTCTCGGGGGTCCTTTTACCTCTAGGGACACATAACCTGGGGGGCAGAATCCTTTCGCCAGTTATTCTGGCCCACAACAGTCATATTTTGGGGCGAACCCATACCTTCACCAACAATCCATTCATCATAATCCCTATATGGGAGACCACAAGGTTGGTTAGGGTCTTATCCTGCCTATGGTCCATTTAGCAAACTTCACAATCTATTTTTATCTTATCTTGATTTACGAAATTTATATAAGTTGAATAATGACCCCATTAGACAAGATCCCTCGTGGCCACCTATGCCTGCCAAACTTCCTTCTGATATTCCAAAATTTGAAGGAAAGTCTGGATAAAATATGTCCACTCATATCACTATGTATCATCTATGGTGTTTATCCAACTCTCTCATGGACGATTCAATTAAGATTCAATTGTTCCAACATATGTTAACTGAGGATGCCGCAAAATGTTACATCGAATTGGACACAACATCTTATAATGAATTTTCTTCCTTAGCTCAAATGTTCTTGACAAAATTTTTGTTGTCTGCAAGGTATGATATCGATTATAGCCTCTTCTCAAAATTTAAACAAGACGATTCCACATTGATTTCTCACCATATTCATGAGTTGCGTCATTATAAGAGGTTTTTTAGAACCAAGCTTCCTAATGAGATCTTGTGTAAATGGTTCATTATATCTCTAAGACCTAAAATTGCCAAGGATGTGCCTATGCTCTGAGTCATTACTGAGGATTAAGCTATTTTAGTTTCCCAACAACTCGATTTAATTTATTCATAGTCAGGCATGCTATATGAATTTCTTCTTAATGCTCCTAGGCCTTCCATTGACCCACCAAAACCTACTCCCGAACCAATTCTATGAGCCAACTCGCTGCCCAGCTTGGGCACTTGATTGTTACATCTCAAGCCCCAACAAGTGCGTCTGGCTCCACTAAACCACTCTCTTCCGAGCATCCCACTAAATTTCTGACAGTGAAGTACACAACACCTAAGAAAAAACAACAACCTGGTGGTTAAAAGAAAAATAAGAAGAATAAACAAAAAAATCAAATTGCTCAGGAATCTTAACTGGATCCCCAGAATCGGGGAGGGGGAATAATGTTCATCATCAAAAGATCAAATTCCTTAGTAAAATCTGTCAAGGTGAACATCTTAATCATAAATTTCCTCGGATGGATGAATTTGGTAGGCTCTTTGCATCACCGCAATCTACCCAACATCATGTTGTTTTAACTCATCAATTTCTTGCACAACTGCAACAAAAAATGGTTTCCCAACCTCCTCCACCTCTGCAAGTGGGCAGCAAGGGACCCTTTTTCAATCCTACCAACATTTCATTTGTTTTTATGTGCAAAGAATATGTGAATGTGACCATGCGAGCCAGATCGTATGATGTTCTTGAGTAGAGTTATTTTCCTAAGGACTTACCTACTCCAACTACTTCCATAGGACCTCTCACATTATATGAGCATATGGAACTTTTTTATCATCCCCCTAAGGTTATTGACCATATGAAAACACAAAATCCCTCTGTCTGAGCCACTCAGAATTACATTATTATTGAATACCTTGCTCAAGCTCCTTGTGCCATTTCTTCCCTTGAGGATTTGCAAATTTGTACTTAGTATTTCAAGGCCTTGTTGTCTGTGATTGGCAGAGTATATCTATATGAATCAAGCCTCATTATATTTAATACTAACAAGGCTTATCCTTTAATTTCCCACCAGATCGAATTTCGTATTACAGTGTGTATTTTCCATAAGAATATTCATCGCACTTTGGTGGATGAAGACTCTTCCACTTGTGTCATGTCGGTATCATGTTGGAAGGATCTCATCTCTCCAACACTTGCAAAGTATAATACTACTCTTCAATCCCTTGATAGACACAAATTTTTACCTGAGGGGTTTTTCCCAAGTTTTCCATTGAGTTGGGAGGAAAATTTGTCTATGTTGATGTTGAAGTCGTTGACGCCCCTTTGGATTATAACCTTCTCCTTGGGTGTAGTTGGTTCTATTCCATGACTGCACTTGTCTCATCCATATTTTGTTTCCTTTTCTTTCCTCAGGAAGGAAATATTGTGACCATTGACCAACTAGACTATTGTGTTCAATCATCCCAAAATTCCACTACAGGGAATTCAGTCCCACTCATTGGACATCACCCTGGTCAGTATGAGGGTGTTGGTGTGGGATTTTTTAAAAGCTCATCTATTATTAGGGCATTTCATCAATTACCACCGTGAAAAATGGCTTATACATATTTTAAATATCCTATGCATATGATCTATTCTGGCACCTGTGGACCCCATAGACCTCCTGATCCATGGGTGGTGTCATCTGATTCTATGGAAGTTTATCAAGCTAGTGATCACCCTCTGCCACCTATTGTGGAAGTGATTAGTCCTCAAGAAGTCCCATCAGTACCTCCTGACACTAGTCAGAAACTCCATCCCAATGTGGAATATGACTAGGATCCTTTTCCCACATGGGTCACCCCTCCTCTTGTTCCACATGACTCCCTTATTGATGAGCCGTCTTCTCTACAATTAAACTTAGTAGACATGTATTTACCCATTTATAATCCTAGGGATATTATTCCTCTTTCTACCTCTAGTCTCCCCTATTCATAACAAGTATAATTTGGCAACATAAATCCTGAAATCATTCAGGGGGCACCTCCTCAAACCTCCCTAGAAATTCCACCCCTAAACCGAGTCAAGTCTTGGTCTTCTACTACCAAACTTTCTAATGAATTTTCTAAATCATTACCATTTTTTTGTGAGCTTCTTATACCCCCTTTATTTCTTGATCCTTCCTTATGTCCTCAAGTTAATTTTTAGAGAAAAACAATGTTAGAATGTCGATGGCATAGTCAACCTTTCTGTGTTGGGAATTTTGAATTCCTTTGGCATGGCTCCACACTCATGAGCCGTATGGTTCTCTCACCTTCCATAAGTTTGCATATAGAAACCCTCTACCTATACCCAGCTGTGAGCACCCCTTAGCATTACCTAGTGGAATGTGTTGCGCTTCTACATATTTTACATAGGAGTGTGATGTTTTTACCCTATGTTTTGGTTTGGCGTGTGATACGAGTAGTTTCCATGCCTTGTCTATGCCAAAAATAAAATAAAAAAAATAAAAAATATGTAGTCTTGTTTTTACCAATTTGTGTTTATTTCTTTCATTATGTGATTAAACCATGGGTATATTCTTTCTAGATGGGTTTTACAAGATAGGGTGGTGTTTTTTTATGAAAATGGACCCTAGGTGCATTTCTCTTTAACCTGGAATATAGGGGTAGGTCATGTTAGGGTCCTATAAATTATAGGATCTCAAGGTGATTGAGTATTTCATAAGTTTCAATTTCATATTGAGTATGATTTTCAATATTCAAATGATTTCCAAATAAATATGAACAATAAAATAAAAGAGGGTATATTGAAAAAGAGAAAATAAAAGAAAAAGAAAGAAAAACCCCAAAAAAGGAATAATACTGAAAGTGATGCAAATCAAAATGCCACTGCTGATTAGATCAGTTTGTTCAATCATACAGTTTAAGCATGATTAAACAATTTTAAATTTATGTTGAATATGTTAGAAAATAAGGATTTTCCAAACAGTTTAATCTTGGCAGATCAATAGTTAGGTAGAAATAAAATTGACTCAACCATTTAAACTGAGTCAATGGAAGGAATAAGGGATAGAGTAGCTTAGAGTTTTATTAAAAAAAAAAAAATTATTTGGGTCTGCAAGCCTAAATGCACCCTGCAAATGAATGAAAAATGTTAGAATAGTGAAATGGGTAGATAGGAGTGAAAGAAGAAAAGTAAAGTTGAAATTACATGAAATTTTTCACAAGACATCATTCAAAGGACTTCATGTATTTCCTGGTTTAAAAGGAAAAAAATCAAAAATAGAAGTTTTACCCTAAGTTTTGGTATTAATACTTCATCAAATGTATTTGACATATTTTATGTCATATACTAAAATCTTCAACTCTTGAAACTATACCCCTGCTCTACACTTACTCACCCAACCCCACCATCCACTCACATCACATCACTGTTTAATCTCCCATTACTTTCCACCTCATCTCCGCTCACTCCATCTCATCTGATAGCCCAAGATCCTTCCCCCCCCACCCCCCGCCTCATCCTACGAAAGTTAACGTTAGGGAGGGGGGGGTCCGAATTGGGAGGTTTTTGAAACCATCCTATCTACTACGTGTCGGTCGTTGATCATTTCACACCTCCTTCCCTATACATTCCACTTACCGGCCTACACCCCCTGCAAAAAATTGTTTTCATCCATTCCTAAACTGTGCCATTAATCGTTGTATCCCCGCCATTATCGTTGCGCCACGACAACCACTCTTGTCACCTCCATCCAATCACCTACGCTCCCGCCTAAAGCCCGTTAAAAATTTAATGGCTTAGGTCGTTACCCAATGGGCCCACACCATGTCAACGGTAACCCAGTCACCCTACAAAAGCACTCTTCATCAACTGATCAAAGGTTACTATTTTTACATGCACTTTGTGGTTACAGGTGATCAAATTCCAGGACTTGCAGAGCAAAATAAAGGCGCAGAGAAGATTTCAATTCTCTACAAATTTAACCAGAATTCCTCTTCTGCAATCCCCTTCTTCTCCCCATTTCCCATTCTGATCAGTAGAGTTACTTTTCTTTATTCCCCTCCTCTTCAAATCCCTTTATGTACATTTGCAATCAATTTATTTTCGGTGAAAAATTATGCCTCCAAATAAGTAGCAACAGCCAATTAACCCAATGGTTTATCCTCTGGTGGACCTGGATCATGTGGCCCTGGCTGACAGGGACTTCAAAATACACGAGACTGATTCAAATTTCGACCTTTTTGATGTATATTTTTGGCTAGAAGACAATCTCATCGATGGATTCGATGATATAGGACTGTGGGAGACTAAATTACCCTATTATGTATTCCTAAAAACCCACGGTTTCCCTGATTTTGTTAGAAAATGTCATGCCTTCTATGATATAAACCAGAGATCTATTGTAACCCCCACAGGAGAATTCCTCTTTAAAATCGAATTCCCAATCCATCATGATAATGATGCAAGCTCCTACTATTGAAGAAACAATACCATTTTCCTATGAAACCCTCAGAGAACTATACCAAAAACTGTATTTTTCCAGCAGAGAAAAAACATTGGAGTTATCCATTGCTACAGACACTCTATTACCAAAGAAAAATCCTCCATATCTCTCATTTACTCTCCTTCATAGGACCCAGCACATTATCACTGTCCTTTCATACTTGTTAGGGTAACATTCAGATCAGTGGATAGATAAAGCAATGATATCTTTCATGTCCATACTTTAATTAGATTCAAATCCTTCCATCATGTTTAACTTTAGTCAATTCTTATTTGATGATATCCATGACCAGGTTGTTAAATTTCACACATAGAAAGAGTTTAAATACACTTCATTCTTAGTTTACATGTTTTTATATTTTCAAGCCAGTAGGTTTTAGTTTTCAATGAAGAAATTTAATGAAGACTCCCAACCTCAATTAGTAATATTTTGGAAAACCATGCTAATGAAGGAACAAAAGGACTACACCTACAAAAGATTTGTTGAAGCATTTGTGCATCTAGCAATGAACATCCTTAGCAACACCATGGAACAAAGGATTAATGACGAAATTAAGAAGATCATGCAACTATTAGACCAAGTAAGAACTGGAGACTGGTACTTGTACCAGAACTACAAAGAGCTCAAAATTTATGGGTGTGAGTTGGCCCCTTACAAGCTGCCAAAGTGCCTCCCCATGAGGATCTTTTCCCTCAAGTAAATCAGGAAGATGATCAATGCAGATGAGGTACACTTTGTATCTACCAAAAAGAAGTCTTAGTTTAGGATCAAGTCCCAAATTTATCCTTTCATTTGCAATAGCAAAGAAGCAGGAGAGGAGGCTGACATAATTCTGAAGGAGATGAAGTTTAATCATAGTTTCACTTGGTCTTATGACCCATTGGGCATCATCTCCAAGAAAATGGTGGAGAATAAATCAACTCCATATATCCACACCCACAAGATTGAAATTGAGCAATTCATGAAAAAAACAGAGTGGGCACCAAATACATTGCAGGAGGCTGAAGAACAGGTGATTTCAACCTCAAGCATACAAACTCCTACTCCATTGGAAAAGCATACTACAGAAGAAAAAGAAGCCAAAGGAAAATAACAAGAGAAATAGGCAACATGAAAGAGTTCAAGAGATGATCAGTCTACTTTGCAGACTGATACATCTAGTAGAGAATTCAAAATGAATTATAAAAAGAGAGCCAGAATCCACATGGACATAGATCAAACCAAGGAAATAGAGCAGTAAACGGTCATAACAATCAGGGATTCTCCTATTTCATCTCCAGCAAGTGGTCAAACTATATTTTCCACATCTTCAGCCACAATTCCATTTCAACAGCAAAATCTACAAACACCTACATCGACTGTTGCTACAAGGGAAAAGGAGGAAAATATTTAGGACACCTTTAGGGAAATTAAAAGGAAGAATGAGATATTGAAAACCAGAACTTACAACCAGTTTTGGAAGTAGACCAATAGTTCACAAAGCAGGATTTTATCAGCCTTTGACTCAGAGAAAGGAAAGATGAGAATGGAGTTTTTAGAAGCCCAGATTTCTTAGCCTAAATCACCTCTGGATTTCAAGCATACTGCTTTTGAATTTAATATCAAGGACATCCATCCAATAGACCAGATGGAGATGCACAAGAAGACTGGAGAAATGATCTCCTCCACACTAACGAGCACTGCAATGAGCCTATCTAAATAGTAGGTATCACTGGCTAACATTCAATCTCAGCTCAAAATGGAGAAGATTTCTTCTCTTGCCAAGGGTACCAGAATCAAATCCCTGGAGGATTTAGTTGTGAATATTGGATATGATCCAACAAATGTAGAAGCAGCGGATGAGGTCCTAAAGAATAAGAATGCTGACATAGCAGCCCTAAGAAAACAACTTAAAATGTCAACTACTAAATACCCTTTAACAAAGTACATAGAGGAGAATGAAGCACAAAAAGAAAAAAGGATGAAGTTGATAATGGAGCAGTCAGCACAGCTGAAGAAAATGGAGACAGAAATGGAGATATTGGTCAAGAAAAAAGAAAAAGCAGCATAAATGGCCATTTTTCCTTTGGATGTTGCTCCTATTGGAGTCATCTCTACAGCTACTTCAGCAACTACAAGCACATTAGGTGGTGCACAACAGCTGGCCAAAGCCATGGAGAATATGACTATACAATCACAGGAGATCAAAAAGCTAGAAGCAGAAATAAATACCTTGAAGGATCTGAAGATAAGGTCTGACAATGCACATGAAATAGAAATACAAAGAGCTCAAAATTAGATTGAAAGACTGATAAAGGTAGAGAGTGAAGCTTCCATTGGTCAGACCATTGGCCAAGAAAAAGAGATTATTTGGACAAGCATACTAGATTCCATGGATGAAATATTGCCCTCTATTCAACTAATATTTAAACAGAAAGAGATGATTGAACAGGTAAATGATGCTATAGAGAAAGTAACCAAGGAGCTTGCAGGGATGCCTGAGACAAAAAATAACATTATTATATTCTTGAATTCCAAGAACATGTTCGAATTAGAGGCACTTGGATTGGAGAACAGAACAGCAATGATCTTGGAAGTCAAAAAAGTGCTTAATAAGAAAAGCTTGGTCACACAGTTAGAGGAAAAGTGCCACAATTTAGAAGTTGGGGTTAGTAGATTCTTCAACATAATTGAACCACTGACCAAAAGAGGGTTACCCTCACCGTTTGTAATAAATGATAAGCTTATGCCCAAGCAAGATTATGTGAAGAAGCTAAAAGAGATTGCTAAGGACACAACTAAGTTTGCAGGGATTAAAGGATCAATGGTTGGAAGAGCTTTCCTTGAAGCCATGGATAATGATTTATTCATACAGCATGAAATCAAACACATTTTTTTGTTAAGGCTGACTTTTATGAAATTCACAGAGACATATGAGATATACAGAAAGTTGATCAGGATCAATATCCCAAATGGGCAGCAGTGGGAAAAATTGTGTGACTGCCAAAAAGGATGAAAGGCACACTACAAGGAAAAGACCCTCTAGCGGAGGTTATAAAGGAGGTTTTTAGTGTTATAAAATTGGCCAAAATTGTCAAAAAAACATATACTACCACATCTGTTTATGGTTACAAAGGTTTTGGTGGAGATTTTAATGGAAATTAAACACAACTAAAAAAAATGGGCGGCCGAAGGTTATTACGGATGGTTTTTTCATTGGTGCGCTAATCAGGATTATACGCACCGGTGCGTACCTGTAGCCGGAGCCCCGGGATGGTCGAAGAAGAATGCACTGGGCCGTTAAGGTATAAAACAACACCGAGTATAGTGTTGGTCATACAACGCACGGGGTCATTCTAATTGGTCTTGGGATTTGAGTGGTGCCCATAGGTCGTATCAATGCGACGGTGCATAGACTTATAGAAACGCACCGGTGCGCAGTATCACACAAATGTACCGAGATTTATAATTGGTATCGGTATTCATGCGGTGCAAATATATCATACAAATACACTGGTGTGTATAGACACATAAACGCCCTGGTGCGCAGTATCACACAAATGCACCGAGATTTATAATTGGTATCGGTATTCATGCGGTACCCATAGGTCGACCAAATACACTGGTGTGTATAGACACAAAAATGCCCTGGTGCATAGTATCACACAAATGCACTGAGATTTATAATTGGTATCGGTATTCGTGCAGTGCTCATAGGTCGTAAAATGACATCGGTGCGTATATAGACATAAACGCACCGGAGCGTCATACCGCACAAACGCCCCAATATTTTTGACTAGTTTTGGTATTTGTGCGATGCCCATGGGTCATAAAAACACACCGGTCTGCCTAAGAATACAAGCGCACCGGTATAAGAATACACACACCGGTTTTTATTTTGTATTTTTTAGAAACATTGACCTGTGACAGTGAAATTGTTGTGATTGTTTTAAATTCATTATTCATCAAAATTCAACACATATTATAACAATATTCATATTAATTAAATTTTTATTAATGCATTTGAATGTGATGTTTGGATTAATTTGTTATATCATATCATAATTATTGTGTTCTTTTAAAATTCATTATTCATCAAAAGTCGAAACACATATATCTTATAACAATATTCATATGAATTAAATTTATTAGTGCATTTGAGAACGAAAATGGAGAACACAATAGTGACAATAGAGAACTCAATAGAATAAATTAAAACATTTATTATTATTATTATTATATATAAAAGACATTCTTTGTCATACAAAAAGGGACAGTTATTGGTATCCCTTTATCTTTCAATTGGGACACTATATCCATTACATTAAATAAAATGTCTGATTTCATAGACATTTTTCAAAAAATACAATGCCTTTCTTTGATATCCAAACATAGTGATCATCATTCTTCGCTTGAATTGTTGTCAATGCTAGAGCTACTTCCATGACTTGGGCTATTTTCAGGAATATTTTGTTCACGGTGTTGATTGTTTTCTTCTTTTTCACCTTCCATCTACAAACATAAAAATAAAATGTAATGAGTGTATATACATTAGTGAGAATAATGAAAATTGAAATATTAAATAATATACATCAATGTAAATCGAAAATAAATGACGTACCAATGCAACAATTGACTCACAAACTATACACATTCTTTCAAAACCATGTAACATGCCATCTTTCAAGTTTCGATCTATTGGGGCAGTGCCATACTTTGTTTCCTGCAAGTTTTATACCCCATACAAAATCATATATTTAATATAAAAGATTTATTTTTCTATTAATTATAGACGGAGCTAAGTAAAACAAGATCGATAGATGCTTACAAATTCCAAAATTAAGTTCTGATATGCCAACATATACTCACAACCCATATTTAACCCAATTTCAATCAATTCCTCTGGTGGTTCTTCTTTGTATGTTAGCACCTGTTTGAAGACACTCAATGATGATTTTTGTAAAACAACTTAAAAAATACAAAAATGAAATCTAGTTAAGTTGTTATAAGGAAGTAACAATTACTCACAAACTTAGATATCAATCCTTTTCTTCCTTGTCGTCCTATTCTATGTACTAATTGGGTTCCATTTTATTTTCTTTTCTGCAAAAACATACTTGAAAATTAATATTTAATGCTAAATTGTTTATTTATTGTACCCAATGATCGAAAAATTCAATGATTACATATTGCATTTGAATCACGTTGTTGTTGAGATGACTCCTCCCGCGATGCAATTTTGTCCATTTCTTTGACCATCTCCTTATACATCATTTTGGACATTCCTACTAGCATATTTATGATATCAGCTCGTTCATCTTTTGAGATTTTCATAATCTTCCTGAAAATGTAAGATGACAATAAACTATTTAATTTTTATATTGATATATGAAAAGTAAGTATAACAAAAGTGATATTTATAAATAATTCTAGACAAACATCTAAAGAAATATTACTTTTTCATTCCTTCTTTTTTGTTGTTGTACGTTTTTTCTATTAAAATTCTGACATGTCTCATTGACCAATTCTCTGGAAACTCTTTCTGTAGTTTAGATAAAATTTGGTTCTTGGAATCATTGGATTGGTTTTTGTATTGTAAGTGGAAAGAACGTCTATACATTCGTTCCACTAGATCCCTCAAACTTCTGTAAAAATTTTTCCCCCTTTCGTTAACCTCCAGCACCACTCCAGATGAGCTGAGCAATTCATTTTCATTTGCATGTTCTATTTTTTTCTTTTCTTAGAACAACATTCCTTTTCTGAGTTGTTGGTCCCTGTAAAACATTAAACAGATGTGAATACATAGACTTTTTCACACATGCTATCTAATAATTTTAATTATGTTTTAATGAAAACTAAAAAAAGAAACTCATATTGGATCGATAGTATTTTTTCATTCACCTGATTCATCTTTTGTAATTTTTTCATAAAGCTTTTATGCTCTTCTGGTCCTAGATCAAAAATAATCTTATCAAGCTTCATCATTTTTGTGGCTCTGCATGATACACAGTAAACAATACATATTAGTTAAACTTACATATAGTTCAAAAATAATATTTTTTGTAAAAATTTACAAAGAACTTGCCTTTTTTTCTTTTCTTGATGTGTTATCAATATTTTTGTACCTTGATCTCTTGTCAGTTATTTCTTTATCAATCTCAAACCCGTACCATATCATTCATTAATATATTTATAAATAAATTGTCAACTTTTCAAGTAAAAAAAAATCTCAAGAAACCGGTGCGCCATTCATGGTGTAAGCACCGATGCCAGTGCGTGGCTGTCTTCCAAACGCACCGCACAAATAGTATAATAGACCATACAGTGCTCTATGTCAACAAGGATCATTGGTGCATTACATGTCAATCACCACATCGGTTAACCATGATAACATAATAAAAATTTTCCACTGTTAGTTTTTCTAGCATAAACCGGTGCCATATTTTACATATCGCACACCGATAAAAAAAAAATTGATTATTAATTTTTTGATCACATTAATTATGTTGTGCGCTTGTACAATGCAGACCACCGGTACGCTATGTTACATCAGGCGTAGCGATTAAAAAAAAATCTTTTTTTTTTTTTTTAATTCATGCAAGGGCCCACATGGATTGGGATCCGACTATGCTAATCATCCCGTCAGTTGGATGTCTTAGGTCTATATTTAGCAATAAAAACCCTATAAATCTAAATTGAAAAGCCCTAATTCTAAAATCACAGAAAGAGGGAGAAGAAAGGGCAGAAACAAAAAGAACGTAAGGTTTGTATTTTTTGAAAGTTTTTTTTTTTTTTTCGAAACAGAACGTTCGTGGTGCACCATAATGAAATAGCGCATCGGTTGCATATTTTACAAATGGCGCATTGAGAAAAAATAATTTTTTTTCTAATTTTTTATCACAATAATTGCACGGTGCACTGGGATAATAGAGCGCACCGGTGCGCTCAGGTACACAGGACGCATCGAAAAAAAATTCTTTTTTTTTTAAATTTACGCAAGGGCCGACATGGATTGGGATCTGACTATGCAGGTCCTCTTGTGCGTTGGATGTCTTAGGCTTATATTTAGCAATACAAACCCTATAAATATAAATTTAAAAGCCCTAATTCTGAAATCACAAAAAGAGGGAGAAGAAAGAGCAGAAACAAAAAGAATGTAGGGTTTTATTTTAAAATGGGTTTTTTTGCAAAACAGCACGTTTGTAGTGCACCATAATGAAATAGTGCACTGGTGCCATATGTTATATCGTATGTGATAATATATATATATATATATATATATATATATATATATATATATATATATATATATATATATATATATATATATATATATATATATATATATATATATGTATTTATTTATTCAGGTATTTATTTAATCACTTTGTACTTTCGTGGTGACCCGCGCTACTTCGAGGTGCATCGAACACCTATGTTATGCGAGAATACTATCTATATATATATATATATATATATATATATATATATATATATATATATATATATGTATTTATTTATTTAATTATTTATTTAATCACTGTACTTTCGTGGTGACCTTGTATAACAGAGTGCATCGATGCGCTATGTTATGCAGGGTGCACCGATGAAAAAAATATGTTTTTTTTTAGATTGACGCTAGGGCCAACATGGATTGGGATCCGACTATGCAATTCTTCACATGGGTTGGATGTCTGATGACTATAAAACCCCTATAAATCTAAATTGAAAAGCCCTAATTCTAAAAATATAGAAAGAGGGAGAAGAAAGGGCAGACACAAAAAGAATCTAGGGTTTTTGTTTTTACTTCATAAAAAATCTACAGAAAAAGTAGAAAAAAAAAACAATAGACTTTGATTTTTTCTTTTACTGCAGAAAAAAGTACAAAAAACAAGAAAATTTACTCACATCGTTTGAAATTCTATGGTACAAGGATTGAATCACCAGATGTTTGGAATTCTGATTGTCTGAATACTTCTATTCGAACGTATTTCCCTGCTCCACGGTGCTCTCGTGCTCTGTTTTCTCCAGGTATGTATCTTGCAAATCTCTGGCTGAAATGTTTTGCAAAAATAGTGAAATAGTGAAAAGTGTTTAGTATTTAAAGAAATGTTTTATGAAATTAGATTTTTGAAAATATTTTGCCACCCATTTTTCAATTTACCACTTTTTTTTCACTTAAAGAAAATAGGGTTGCGCTTTTTTTATTTGCGGTTATTCGTTTACCGGTGCGTCCTTTAATCGAACCGCACTAATGCATCGGGTTATAAAACGGCACTGGTGTGCAATACCAAAAATGCACCGGTGCGGTTATCTATACATTACGCACTAAAATTACATTTAGGTTTGTGCACCAAAATTTATTATTGTTTTGCTCAAATGCAGAGATAAAATATCATATATTATATGGAATGGAAAATTCTTCAAAATCTAGCTCGTTCCATAATATTTCTCAAATTCCATCGCGGAGTTCTCCCTATCCATTTGGAGACGTAATATTTACTTCATATTTGTTTTATTTTTTCACTATCTAATTGAATTTATGTTTTTTATCCATGCAATCAATCATACACAACTTAATTAAATTTATAATGTATACAAATTTGTAGGTTCATGAATATTTAGCATCGAGTTCAGATGCACAAAATATTCAAACTGCTCCAAAACGTCAGAATTTCTTATCAGGAGTTGCATACCGCAAGGTGCATTTGGTAGATGAAAATGGAAAGCCGCTTCACCCTGCCAATTGTAACAATATTGCATCTTCTAGCCACAATCCTAGGACAATGATGGTAATTATAATTATAATTGTTTGGTATATATATTGATTAATATGTAATTATTTCAACATCAAACCAATTTATAATCATGCAATATTGTCAACGTGGTTACTAATTGATATCATATATTTTGTACTAATCATGTTCAAATTTATTTATTTTTAATTATTAGGATTCTAGTGATGATGAACGACCTACCTACCATCTTTCGTTGCACCCCACAACAATGTCAAATTGAGAGAAGACTGAATTAAGAGAAAAAATCGGAGAGGAACGATACCAATAATGGTTGAATCAACCACCGATTCAATTCCCGCTACGTCCAAATTCACCAATTAGGAATGACTACAGCAATAGTAGTTCTTCACAAGCTGGAAATGGAGGAAATCAAATAGAGGTTGTTATGGATGATTACTTAAGGGATATGACTTCCATGGAAACAATTTGTTAGATGCATTCCAAAATGATGATCAGCTAGGGTATGATGCTCATATCGCTGACACCTTTTTTGAAAGCCTTAAATTTGCTTCCACCACCCCTCTCTTTGGACTTGGCGGTCAGTCAAAGTCTACCCAGTTGGGGACAACGATGTTACTGTACAACTTGAAAGAAAATTTTGGCTTGTCGAATGCATGTTTCTCGTAAATTTTGAGGTAAGTTACCCTAAAGTACTCCCCTTATATAAAATTGAAATATAATCAGTACATTGCAATGAACATTACAAATGGTAAATTTTATGAACGTTAATAATTATATCGACATTAATGAACATTTATTAATATATTTTTCCATGATCACCAACTACAGGTTATTCAAATATAAGGTTCTTCCGAGTGATAATGTATTGCCCGGTAGTTGCAAAGAGGTAAAGAAACTGTTGAAAATGTTGGGTGTTGAGTACATATCATATCATGCATGTCCAAATGATTGTATTCTATATAGAGGAGAATATGCAGACAAAGATATGTGTTCGAAATGTGGGCATGACAGGTATGATAAATCAAAAAAGAAGGGTAAATCACGTACTGGTCCTCCTTTTAAGATATTGAGGCACATGCCTATAATCCCAAGGATTAAAAGGCTCTTTCATTGCAAATAATCAGCTATGTTGCAAGGATGGCATGCCTCACACAGAAGTGAGTTGGGAGTTATGAAAATCCCAACTGATTCAATAGCCATGAAGCATATAGAGGATACATGGCCTGAAAAATTCAAGGATGAAGTACGAAGTCTACAACTCAGCATAGCCATGGATGGCATCAACCCATATTCCCTCTAGAACACCAACTATTCTGTTCGGCCTGTAGTAGTGATCAATAACAAGATCCCCCCATGGTTTTCTGTGAAGAATGAACATCTTATGTTGGCTCTCATAGTCCCTGGTAGAAGACAAGTGAAGAATATGGATGTCTACTTACAACCACTGGTAGATGAATTGAAGGAATTATGGGATGGGATAAATGTATATGATGTATCAAGACCCATCGCAGCAGAGAGGAGTTTTACGTTGTATGGCATATGTGCTTACACGACACATGATTATCCAGGCTTAGGAGTTTGCTCTGGTAAATTACATGTTTAATTTGTTGATTTGTTTATATATGTAACAATATTATTTCACATATTAGTTATTTAATTCGTTGTAATATTTTTTCTGATCTTCATGATATTCTTTAACGTGACATGCATATTAATTAATGTATACAAATATAATTTCGCAGGTCTTTTAACAAAAGGGTATTTTGGATGTAAATGTTGTGGACCTTCTCTGAAAGCTAGATGGTCCAAAGACCTACGAAAGCCAGTGTATGATTTCTCTAGGGTATTCCTACCAGAAGAACACCCTTACAGAAGAGCAGCATCCGCTTTCAATGGTAAACGAGAGAGAACCCAAAGGCCTCCAATAATGACACTAGCTGAATGGCTTAGAGCATATGAGAGAGAGAAGGAGGAGTTCATAGAAATGTTTGATTCAAATGGGGAGCCTATGTTCGATGATCCAGATTTATTCGACACTTATGTGGAAAAATTTCCCATTGGGATGAAAAGGAAATCTATCTTTTATGACCTCCCATATTGGGAGCATCTTAAGATTGCCCACTTATTAGATCCCGTGCATATATTTAAAAATGTTTAATCTTCTTTATGGAGGCACATATTATTGAAACAAAGTGACACATTAGTTTTTAGGAAAGATATTATTACTTCAAAAACTAAAAAAAACATTGGCCAAGACGATTAGAAAGTACGGGATTAGAGGTAGGCGTTGGTCCCTCTAATTCATGGTTTTTCAAAGAAGGTGATGTCCCATGGATTTTAAAAAAAGATGATATATCTTTGGCAAAGGAAGTTATAATGGATGTGACGGTGCCAACTTCATACGGGTCTTCACTACAGTGCTGCTTCACCGTGGATGACCATTTGTCAGGGTTGAAATCGCATGACCATTTGAATCTTCTAAGAGTACGTATAATGTCAAAAGCATGATTTTATTATTTGTTATATTAATAAATTTTATCCCATGCGGGGATCATAAAACATAACTAATTTTGTATATTATTGCATGTGTTTATAACTTTGCAGTGTTATTTTCCTTTGTTTGTGTGTGGGTGTGTGAAACATGAATTCCCTAAAGACCTAGGACGTGCCATATCTAAATTATCTGCGTTTGTACGTTGGATCACGTCAAAGGAGATTCATGTTGCTAGCATTCCATGGTGGCATCAAGAGATAGTTGAGATTGTTTATATGTTTGAGAAGGAACTACCGAAAAGTTTCATGGACTTACAGGTTCATCTTCTAATCCACCTGGTAAATGAGGTTGAATTAGTTGGTGTTGTTTCTTGTCGTTGGATGTTTCTTGTTTTTAGAGAGGTACATGAAGAAATTGAAAGTTTTTGTTCGACAAAGGGAAAAACCTGAGGAGTCTATGGAAGAGTAGTACATATCATATGAGTCTTTCTATTATGCCAGTGAGTACATTAAGCAGATCGACAACAGACCAGGTGCGGTGATTTTGGACGATGAAATGGATGAAGACAAAAGAGAAGGAGAGTTGCTCCAAACGAGTGGAAAAAAGCGCTTGATAAAGAAATGTGGAAAAAAGTGCTTGAACTTCGATATAATTTATATTTTGATCTCTAAGTACTATATAATGTTGGTTTGATTTCATCAGCGAATGCAGAAATTGAAGTAATCAATAAATTCATTCTTTACAATTCTGAAGTGACACAACCGTGAGTCGCATTGTACGAACAAAACAGGATGAAATGGGATAGTGACAAGAAATAATTCAGACGTTTGAATGGTAGAAATGTGCCTTATCCTGATCATTTAAAAGAAAATATGCCCCAACATTTGGGTTGCTGACCAAGTCAGAGAGAAATACGGTGCTACCAGTCGTTACCTGTGTGCTGAAGATGATGCGCTAAACGTAGGGATTAGGTGCAGCAACTCGGTAATAATATTTTTAATTTATATGTAAATTTGAAACTTATATTAAGGCATCTACATTTCATATTTTAACTGTTGGATTATTATTTATAAGACACATGAAACTATGATTTTTTTAACTTTTTTATAATAGGTGCATTTGTTCCCATCTATGTAGGCATATGGACACCATTTTCGCACAGAAAATGCCGATGCTGGAAACCTCACACAAGGTTGTGGAGTGGAAGTCGAGTTCAATCAATCTATTCAATCTAGCGACTGTGATAAAAACCTAGTACGAGGGATGTTAAGTTACGTCAGAAAGATACAAGAGATCATTGAAGTGGATTTTTCTTCTTTCCAATGTGTTATTTTTAGGTGCAAGTGGTGGGACACCTTTGACCAGAATAATGTAAAGGAAGATCGCGATAGTAGGCTGATATGTATCAACTCTAGAAAGATGTGGGATGAAGCTAAGGAGCCCTATGTTTTCCCTAAACACTGCAACTAGGTGTTTTTTTACCCAAATGTGTTGGATAGGGATTGGTGGTTCGTATTGACACATGACCCTAGATCAAAACATATTTTTTAGAACAATAGTGTTATCATGCCATGCGAGATAGAAGATAATGAGGGTGATCATGAGAACCGAGAGTGATATGGTACATGTGTTATTTCATCAATATTTATACTTTTTAAGATGGTTTTTTCGAAATATTAATATAATATGTATTTTGAACTAATTGGTAATTTGCATTGTGTTAATGTTAAAATCAATAATTCATTTGATAATTTGCAATTATGTTGATCTCAAAAACAATGGCGTACTGTATAAATTAATTCTTTTTTTTTTGTATCTAAGATCATAATAAAATAATGATAATTCTAAAGTACATGAATTTATTTGCATTATTTTCTAAATTTTATTATGTTACAATAAATCATATTAGTCTAGATTTATTATTTTACAATTATTTAAAATTTACAAATTTACAAATTTAAAAATTTTAATAAATTCATTTCACATTAATACAATTAAAATTTTACAAATATTTTACATACAATTACAATTACAATTTTACAATTTCACGTACAATTACAATTTCAATTACAATTACAAATTTTAAATTTTAAAAATTACAATTACAATTACAATTTTACAAATTTACATATATACCATTACAATTACAATTTTAGAATTTTAAATACAATTAGAATTATAAATATTACAATTTTACAATATCATGATCATTTGGTATTAAATTAATTAATAAACATCACGTTCATGATAACCATTGTACAAACATCATATTTGACTAAAAAACACATTCAAAATCGCTAACTGCATCATCGTGATCATGATCATCTAACAAAACACAATTAACATTATATATTAACATCATCACAACACAAACATCATATATACATCTCATGTCAAATAACTCATGCTATCACATACACATCTATCTGCAAGCTGCATATTAAATTAACATATCTAACATGACCTAACAACATAGACATCATGATGATCACCAACATGTAAATTAAGTACAACTTCAACATGAACATAAAATACATGGACCATATATATATATATAATGTTAAAAATATACAACTGTAATAAAAATGTCATGGATAAGCTGGTGGTAGTACAATATCAATATCAGTACTAGTGGCCGATGGTCCAACCTCATCTCCATGATGACTACTGCTATTTTCTAGTGGAGGCTCATGCTCATCTGGCACAACGCGAGGTGAACGATCATGAGATTATGGTACACTACACCTCGTAGACTGTCCATCACGTGTTGTGGCTCGATCGTAACATGCAATAGTCCTCGTCAGTTATGTAAAAGTTGTTGTAAATCCTACGACATGCCGCATCAGGCTGTACATGTCAAGCAGCATGCCTCTCCACATCTGTAATAGCCTATCATCGGCCTCTATGTCTCTGTAATGAGCGGGCTTGATGCCCACCTCAATCATCAATGTAATGAGTTGGTCGCCCAACTCCATCCTATATCGACCATCACTAAGTTAGCCACGCACCGGCACACCAGCAGGAGTTGGTCTCTTATCTGCATCGGCCTCCTGATGATCCTCTACATCTGGCATGCCCTCGTCGTCATTAGGATCTACACCTAGATCAGGTGGTGGTGGTGGCATCTCCTCGCCATCAAAAGAGCCAATGTCTACAAAATATATACAAGTACACAACAATAATTAGACAATTTCATTACATAATTTAATAAAAACAAGTTAAAGAACATGTTAGAATAAATTTAAATAAAACAGTAATATTACCTCTATCATCTGGCAACTCATCAGCTATGAAGAGGATATTGGCACACCCTCGCCAATCCAACCCCGCATAAGGACAGGGGACCATAATGAAGGGATGCTCATCAACACTGGCTAGCAACTCCAGTGCATCATCTGATATCTTCACTAGAAAAAGAGTCTCCTTCCTCTTGGGCATCATCTACCCCCACATGTGCATACATGCCTCAGTAATCGACCTACGAGGCTGCCGAAGAAAACTAGGCCTCGTCTCTAGAAACCTATCAAAAAATAAACAAAAAAGCTCTGAAGAAAAAGGGAAGTTGACCCTCCCTTGTGCATGAGCATGACATCTATCTAATGTTGTACAGAACTGCAGCAAAAAAATGGCAGACCACCTGACAAGTCGTGGTTGTTGTAGTAAATAATAAACATAATATAAAATCGAGCAACTAATGTGTTTCCCATCACTGGTGTTGTGCGAAATGGTAGAAATGATAAGTGAGAGACACTGGACCTCCTCACGACCAAACGCACCAATACGTAACTTCCCTCCAATGACCTGAAAATGTGTAGGAGATACTAAATTTGCTCTGATGTATCTTTGGGAGTAAACTAACTGAATCCCTGCCACACAACTAGCTGGAACCTCGGAGAACAATGGAAAATCCACCCCTCTCCTCGATAGCCCTGTAATAAATATACATCCTCCTTAGTGGGCATGTACCACTGGTTGATACCAACCTGGAAAGCTTATCGCTGGGCATCCCACCTTCAGATAAGATGTCTCAAAAACAAACTATGGGACTTTAGGGAAGTAGCCTCCTCATAGAAATTGAAGAGGCCTACCTGCCTTAGGAGCCCCTACGTCATTGTTGTAATAGGGCGAGGGTACGCATATCTCTCCCTCTCTTTTGGCTCCCATAGTCGAACCATGTTATACTGTTCCTCTTGTTGTTGTTGTTGTTGTTGTCCCTCTTCTCTCCTTTCACGTCTTTGAATGATTGACACATTAAACACAATTTTTTTATTAAATGACACATGTATTTAGAAATATACATATAAAAATATTTTTTTTTTAAATAAATAAAACAATAGTAGGTTTGCCAAAAACACAACCACGCACCGGTCCTGGTGCGTCTTTCAACAGAGCGCACCGGATACGGTGCACCTAATGATATTCAGCGCACCGGGGGTGGTGCTCCAGAAAAAAATTTAGCGCACCGTTCACTACGTGCGGTGTCAGGAGGGTGGTGCACTGACTACACTATACGCCCCGGGGCATATAGCTAAGCCAGCGCACCGCCCTCCTGCCACCGTACATAGTCATCAGTGTGGTATTTTAAAAGGCTGCACAGTTGACGCAGGCCAAATATGGTAAGTTGTGCGCTTACAAAAATAGCCGTGCTGGGGCAGTTATTTCGGTCAATACACTCCATCACCACTATTCAACTAGGTCGATGGTGTGGCCAGGTAACTGACCACATCGCTCTTTTTAAATAAATTTAAAATAACACGGTACGCCTTTGGTACCGCTCCGGAATCAGTGCAGAGACCCTTAGCACCGGTTTACCAGGCCAAACCATTGACAATGTCGAATTGCGATATGCGGTGCGCTGAAAAAATTATGCACCTCGAGGCAAATAATTTCGTCAATGCACCGAGTTGCCGCGATACCACATTGTCAATGGTGCGGCCTGGTAAACGGCTGCACTACACTTTTTAAAAGAATTTAAAATAACACGGTGCACCTCGCGATACCACCCCAGAACTAGTGCGGATACCATTAGCACCGGTTGCGGTGCGGCCTGTAAATTTACAGGTAACACTACAAACCGGTGCGAGCCAAATGGCTCAAGCGCACCGTGCGAAATTTTTTTTTTTTTATGGTTAATTTTAATGTTTTTTGAAATTATAATCCACTAAAAGGTTTAATTATGGAAAAAAAAGAAAAATACCTGTACATTTACCCGTCGAGGAGGCATATTGGCTGTAGAATTTTCAAAAGAAAATGTTTCCATTGTTTTATAAATTTCAAGCTAGAGATTGGTGGCAATGCACAGCAGCAGTGTGTGCAATAAGTGCAATGGGAGCACAAATGTCAGGGTGGCTCAAACAAGGATAACTTGCACTGGTGCTTAAGAGCTCTGTAGCATTGAAAAAAGTGAAAAATGTGGTTTTTTGGCTGTAATTTTTTTTTTTATTCAACCGTTTTCCAGTGCGGGGGGATTTTATTGGCGTACAGGTGCGTTTGCAGTATGCCGCCCCGGGCGGTTTCTATTTTCGTGTACTTTTATGAGGCACTGTTGCGAAGTATATTTAATGCACTAGTGCTCTACAGTAATATGACGCACTGAGCACGGTGTCCGGTGAGCCAATGATTTGTGTGGTTTTCTGGCCGTAATTTTTTTTTTTTATTTAACCCCTTTCCAGTGCACGACATTTATGGGGACACTGGTACATTTTCATCATTCCTCCCCAGTCGGTCTCTGTTCTGTGCACTTTTTATGAGGCATCGGTGCTGACGATATGACCCGCACCGATGTGGTTCCTTAATTAAAGGCACCGGGCGGGTATGTACAGAACGCATGATTTTCGGTGTGCCAATGTTTTGTGTGGTTTTTTGGCCGTAATATTTTTTATTTAACCATCTGTCGATGCGTGGGGTTTATGGGCACCCCGGTGCATTTTCTTTATTCCACACCGGGCAGTTTCTGTTTTCGCGCATGTTTTTGGAAGCACCAATGCGGTAGAGATGTAAGGAACCAGTGTTGTACAGGAATATGACGCACTGGGCGAGTGTGTTAGGAGCGCACGGTTCCCGGTGTGCCTATGTTTTGTAAGTTTTTTTGGTCATAATTTTTTATTTATTTAACCCTATGCTGGTGCGCATGGATTTCAGGGTGGCCCGGTGCATTGGTGACCCAGTGCGTTTAAGGGCGACCCGAGCAGTTTTAGTTTTTGCGCGTTTTTTATGAGGCGCCGGTGCGGAAGTTATGTAAAGTACCTGTGCACTACAAAAATACAATGGATAGAGAGGGTGTGTACGAAGTGCACGGTGTCCATTGTTACAATGTTTTAACCACACCTGTGCTTTCTTGTGTTGAACATACCAGTGAGTTTTATGGTGGTAAGAGCACTAGACGAAATACATCCGCAAAAACCTCCGCCCACCAACCTCCTCTAGGAACCTCCGATAGAAATGGATGTCTGGGGTATTTTTATAAGGGGTTCCTCAAAAACATCTGCTAGAGGGTCTTTTCCTTGTAGTGCCAGTGCATCAGCAAATCAAAAAAGACAATGTATCATCCAACTCAGCATAACTGCATCAGATCATCCAAATATGCCAGCACAACCAACAGAATCGATGCAAGCAACAACGACCTTCTGGAGAATAGGACCATATGTCAAAGTTATTCCATTATGTCCACTTCGTGGTCACACTAATAAAATTTTAATTATTATTGTAATTAATAACAAATTTCCCATGTAGATACGGAAATCACGGTAGAATTAGTTAAATACTACATTCCTTCTTAATATCAAGGGTTGGACCCTAGATTGTAAAAAAAAAATATGTTGGAGCAGTGTATTTTTGGAGCTGGAGCATCAATAATGATCAGGAGATCATGTCCATAGCTCAAAAATGCTCAAAAATGAAAGTGCTCAGAATTGGTTGCAACCTGAATGACCATAATGGTCTCTTCGCTATGATTCTGGTGCTATGAACAGTTTGCAAAAAAGAGGTCATATGCATAAGTTATTAAGGTTTGAAAATTCCCAGTAAACTCCAAAAATTGACCTTTGACTCAGTTTGACTTATGAAAATTTTATAAAAAAAAATAAGTTCAAAATTGATTTTTTCATATAGTTTATTTGGCCAATCAGCGGCCGCCACATGGCCTGCCCGAAGGCTGCCACGTGGCCCCGGGCCGTGGATAAGTTGGCATATTAAAATTTTATGATATTCCATGGGTTTCGAACCCTGGACCTCCCTCCGCGTGCAAAGAGGGAAAACTGTTCCGCCTGCAAGTGATTCTTACTATCTTTCGGAGACACATTGTATTTATGTTTTAGAATTGTAACAGGCGAAAAAGGTTAAGGGCTAGCCCCTCAATGCTAGCCCCGACTATACGTGACCAAGCACTCATGACCCAGGGCCTTTCCAATCCACAATAGTTAGCCAAAAGTTAATGCTAGCTTATCATGTGGCCAGCACATCCCAAATATTTAATACAGAGGTTAGAGGCAGATAAGTCACGGTTTCAATGGTGGTTTTGGTGGAGGTCACCTGTGACCCCACCCCTCAAAAATTAAATGCCACCCCTAATGGCCTCGATGTATTCAGTGCCTTCCACTAATTTCGACGGAGTTGGACAAATTGGCGCAATTAACTGGAGTTCCTCCAGTTTTGGAGGATTTTTTTAAGGGACACTTGGCAAATTATTGTTTTGGCCATAACTTCTTGGATTTTCAACCAATTTTGATGCATGGATAGTCAATTTTGGGTATTCTCGACATTATAAACACATTTCCATAGATTTCAGAGCCATCATAGGTCATCTTCAGCAATTTTAGCTTCGTGAAAGATCAAGGAGCCATTAGGGCCACCAAGGTGTGGGCAGTGTATTGGGCATCCATTGTCTGTTTTATGCAAATGAATAGTCATTCCTAACTAATTCAAGAATTCTGAAGTAGTTTTTATAGAGAGCATAGCCTATTGAGGCTTTATTTCACATGTACTTACCATTTTGAGAAATAAGATATGATGGACATGCCATTGAGAGCTGGACCAGCAGATGTAGCCCAGGAGGGGTGAACTGCTTCATCAAATTTGCTGAGTAATGTGCTATGTGATTTTTTATTCTCTGTTATTTATTGTTGTACAATGATAAACAGTTAAAATACATAATTAATCCTCACACATAAATATGTTTAACCAAGCTAAAACCATTTGTTTCACCTACAAACTTCAGAGAACCTTATGCACATATTTTAATTAATGTTTGGATATTAGCACAGCAAAACTAATACATTCCATTCAGATAAAATAATAAAATACATTTTGCAAGATTCATGAGCTATATTTATCTGGTGATGTTATTTATTTTTTGTGTTTAATTTTTTCCTCTGTTATTTCTCTCAGTGCATTATTTAATTCTAATTGTAAAAAAGAAATCTGAAGAATGAGATTTTCTGCTAGAGCACCTTATTTCTGGTTGTGTTTACAATATAAATATTTTTCCTCTGAAGTTTGGTTAATAAATACTTAATTTGTTTTTAATCACTACTGAAATCACTCTTTCTTTCATCTCATAATTCATTATGTTTCAAAGATCTGGTAAGTCTAGTTAGCTTGCCTTGCAAATTCTCTTGAAAATTTGATGCAAAAACCCAGCTTGTTATGACTCCATAGCCCAATGGAATTAGTTTAAGAAGATCTTCTAATCCAGCCAAACAATCAATCAAAAATCAACCCCTACAATCATTATAACTAGCCTAAAATCAGATTCATAAAACAAAGTTAATCTATAGAGAGATCCCTCTCTTGGTCTAGGTGGGCTAGATCCTAGGTTCCAAAGTGGTTTTGATGTTGTCCTATATAATTATTCTTTCCAATATTAAAATTATAGAATGATAATGTATTGGAGACCATACTGGGGAATACCTAAAAAACTTGTCTTTTCATTCGAATTCAGAAACCCCCGTTAAAAGCATTGTATGATAGAAGTATTTTCTAAGATTGGTTTTCTTTCAACTTTTCAAAATAAGCAGTTTGTATGTGCTTCTGATCTGAATTATGGCTCCTAAAATAATTTCTACTAGATCCCATCTCGATCCAAATCCTCCTCCTATAGTGGACAATCCTGAGAAAATTTTAAGAAAAACCTCGAGAACCGAAATTCAAACAAGTAACAGATTTCTTTTCAGAGAAAATTCCCTCCCTAAAAACTTTGTCACCTTACAGGACATTTAGTTTGATTTTCATTTTGAACAAGGTTTATTCAGGACTAAATATGATAATTAGACAAACCAGACAGTATTTTATCCATCAATTCTACAACAAAGTCCAATGAGGGAAGCTTACTCACAAATTCAATCTGATCTTCAGCTTCTCCAAGATTTGGTAACAGAGTTTACTTCAACTGTTGATGATTCTTACCTTCAACAATCTATAGAATTAATTGCATTGACTATAGCAGCTTCTTCTTTTACCTCTTAGACTACCCATCTTAAGTCAGTTAGTCTTACTGCTTCCACAATCCCCACTACTTCTTTTATCCTTCCTCATAAGAGCACTCAAACCTCCACACGTACATCCCCTCCTATCATCCATCCTACTTCATCCACTATCTACCTTCCTCCATCACCTCCACCAATCATGGCTGCCAGATATGCCCCATTGGTGTTGCCAGCACCTTTGCCAGCTATGCCACAGGATTACCTGTCTAAAATTACACTATATGATGGAACTGGTCATGTAACTGCCCAACAACATGTTGACAAAATGAATGACTGTTTTGACCTTCAAGAGGTAGATGAAGAGAGTGTTAAGTTAAGGATGTTTTCTTAGAGTGTTAGTGGAGAAGTTAGAAAATGGTTTAAAGCTTTACCTGCAAACACTATCAATAACATCCCTGTATTTCATCAAAAATTCCTTAATAGGTGGGAAGTAAAAAAGAACCCTCTTCAAAATTTATCTGAATATGAAAATATTATAAGGGCCCCAGCTGAAAGTGTTCAAGATTATTGAACCTAATTTAATAGTTTGTATAATGCAATACCTGCTCATATAAAACCACCACAAGGATTAGCCTTGGTTAAATTCCCAGATGGTTTTGAACCAGAATTGTCTTATCAACTAAGGGAAATAAACTCAGCCACATTAGAGGAAATGTAGAGGGATGCAGCGAGTGTAGAAGCCAACTTGTTGGCAAAAAGAGCTAGAATGAGAACTGAAAGAAGAGTTACTATAAGAGAATAACCTTCAACTTCCACATCTGATGCTAAAATTGACTCATTAGTTATAACTATGGAGAGAATGGTGGAGAGGATCAATCTAAATGAAAGAACCATTCCTAGGGAAAATCAACCAGCTCCTCAAAACATAAATCAAAATCCTATAAGAAACCATCCTCAGATAAGACAGAGAGAGCAAAGAGGTCCTAATCAAAAAATTAGGCCTCCATTCCAAGACAATTATGCTGATGAGGATGGATTAGTTGAGGAAGTAGAAGAAAATCAGTTAAATTTGATGGGAATTAATGAAGATGACTCTATTTTTCTCACCCAAGAATAATAAGAATTATTTTCATTAACTATGACAGAGTTAGAATCTGAAGAACCTGATGATTATAAACAAGGATTTGAGAATTATATCATGGAGGTTCACAGACAGTATAACCTTAAAGCAAGAAAAACTTTGACAATTCCAATAAAAGGAATTCAGAAAATACTTCAAAAAATGTTTATGAACCTAATCTCAACAAAACAGCAAAAAGTTCAAAGAAAATTGTAAACAATTCAGAAAAGAAAAACATAAAAAAAATTACTAGAAGAATAGTTAATACCCTTGCCAAAATTTCTCAAACTGATATCCCTAGTACAAGTCAACAAACTGAATTTACCCAAAAATAAGCGGTTGAAAAAAATGATTTTTCAAATATGCTCAAAGTCCAAACGCCATTCAGCATTGAGAACAAACTTCCTAAACTGAAAATATATATTCCCCTAACTGAATTGATAAACAAGAATGTGTATAGGTTTTAGGTCCTAAAGGTACTAAACATAGAGGAGATTATTGATGTTGTTAATTGAAATGATGATCAGCATGAAATTTTGTTTGGGCTAGAAGTTGATGGTAAACCCCAAGAAGGAGGCGTCCCTGTTTTGGGGAATATCACCCTAGAGGTTCATTGGGTTACAACCTCCACAGAGCAGGGGCATGCTACTTAACAGAGACTCACACAACCATGCACGTTCAGAAAAACTAAATAGAGTAGAATGAGAAAGTTACCCGTAGGTCCTACGGTTGAAGCAGAAAGGATCATGAGGTCCCAATCCTCATGCAACCCAGTCACTTCCTTCTACAACACAGAAATACAAGAAGAAACCAGCACAAAGGACAAGTTGTACGGCATATATCTACTCTATATGTTAGTGAGATTCATATAAAACATTAAATAAATCATAATGAATGCTTGTATAACAAATATTCTCATACATAAAAGCATACACTAACACGTTTATTTTGGGAACAACATGGTACTTCTGTATTATAAATAGCATGTACAAAAGTAACGAGTGGAGAGATCACCTGATCCTTCCACGGCCTTCGCAGACCGTCGTCCGGATCCGTCCAGCCCTTGCCTCGCTAAGACTCCTTCCAAACTGGTACATACGAGATGACATATAGGGAGATGTGCATCTCAAAGAAACAAGGGTTTCCTATAATGAACTGGGAAAGTGCAGGAGGCACGGGGAATCAGACTTGGATAGGGAATACCAACAGAGTATAATATCAATAAATTCTCTCTCTCCCTTAGGCCATACACATGAGGGGTTTTTATAGTCCCTCCAAGTAGTTTCAACAGTTGGAAACAGTTGGCCACGTGCTGGGGTGGTTGAACTACCTAAGTAACCATCGACCCAGCCCGAAAATAGGGAATAATTATATATTTTTTAATCATTTTAATGGCATACGCGGAAAAGTCTAGCTGGACTCGCGTATACACGCGGAAAATCACGGGCATAGTCGCGTATGGGGATTTTTACATTGTTTTTAAGTGAATTTGTCCAAGTCTGTAGGAATGGGTGCCCAAAACCATCTAAGCAATCATGAATCATATGAAGGTGAGAAATGATGCTATAACAGTCCCTCCATTTTATGTCAGTATTAATTTCCATGACAAAATTCTCCATAATTGCATGTTGGATTCAGGTGCATCACATAATATTATCCTAAAGGCTGTTATGGAGAAGCTTGGCCTTGAAATCACTAGACCTTACAAAGATTTGTACTCATTTGATTCTAGAAAAATTAGATGTCTAGGTCTTATCAAATATATTTGTGTCACTTTAGCTTAGATGCCTACAAAGAGTCTAGTGATGGATATAGTAGTAGCTGACATCCCTCCTAAGTAAGGCATGCTTTTATCACGCTCATGGGGAGAAAAGTTAAAAGGGACACTTCAAATGGATATGACTTATGCTACAATACTGATGTTTGGTCAACCAAGAAGACTGTATAGGGAAACCTTAATGAAGTACATGGTGAGTAATCAAGAGAAGCCATACAACTATCCTCTCTACTATGTTCATACTGACCTTGACTCCTTTATTCTTTATAATGATGGAGACATTGATTCACAGGTTACCCATGCAGAAAATGATCTTAAATAAAAACATGACAGTGTAATGCAAATTGTACAACAAGAGCTTGAAAATGAACCTCTTTGGAATATGAGTTTTGATGGCTCATGTGGAAAAGAAGACTCAAGAGCAGGTATTTGGTTATATAATGCAAGGAAAAATCGTGCACAAGGTCACTCATACAAGCTAAATTTTCAGTGTACCAATAGTATAGCATAATATGAAGCCCTAATCTTAGGATTACAATTGCTGAAAATATTACGAGCTAAAGTATTTATGTCCCTGGTGATTCTAAATTATTCATAAAACAAATAAAAGGACAATACGCTACAAAACATCCTAGGTTGAGAGCATACAGAAATGATGTACTTGATTTCTTAAGAAAATTTGAAGAATATGATTTAGCGCTTACCCCTAGAAATCAAAATTTTCTAGCAAACGGCTTAGCCTTTTCAGCAAGTACATGTCAATTGCCTTACCCAAATAGACAATACACAATAGAGGTTAAACATCGTTTATCTGTGCCTGATAACATGAGATACTCGTAAGTATTCATAGTGACAAAAAAATTGAAAATTTCTTACAATAAAAGAATGAATTTGAGGATAGAAATATATACTTATATTGTGAAGAAGACAGTCACTCTGATGTAAAAATTAGTGTAGAAAAATAATCTGTTGTTTCTAATGTAAATATTTCAGCAAATAAAATTGTTCATAAAACTAAAATACATAAAGACCCAGAAAAAGAGGAATTCGAAGTACTTCAACTCAAGGATAATATCCTGCCTAGAGGGATATTCCCTTTAGAAGAACTATTTGACTTTAATGACATGGCCAAGAAACCCAAAATGGAACCAACAAGGGAAACATTGAACAGTGTAACATAGGCACTGAACAAAACCCCAAAATTATAAAACTATCAAAATCAGTGCCTATAGTTACAAAATAGAGGTATATAGCTCTATTCAAGGAATTCATGGATGTATTTTCTTGGAGCTATGAGGACTTAAAAGCTTATCATACTATATTATACAGCGCAAAATTCCAATCAAGGAGGATCAAAATCCTTTTAACCAAAAATGCGTAGGATAAATCATGTTTTAATGCCCTTGGTTGAGAAAGAAATCAAGAAAATGTATCAATCCAAAATCATAGTTCCACTTAGATATTCTAAATGGGTATTTAATATTGTGCCTACAAGAAATAAAACAGGTGAAATCAAACTTTGCATTGACTTTAGGAATCTGAAAAAAGTATCCCATAAGGACAACTACCCTTTACCAAAAATGATCATATATTGCAGAGGGTAGTAGGCTCTAGTAGGATTTATTTTTTAGATGGATTTTCAGGTTATAATCAAGTTCTAGTACATCCTTATGATCAAGACAAAAAAGCCTTTAATACTCCTTGGGGGACTTTCATGTATGTGAAAATTCCCTTTGGATTAATGAATGTTGGTGTTACTTCCTTTTTTTTTAACATGAACAGGTAAGTTTTATTTATGATGCTAGGTTGGGCCAGAGCCTAAACAACCCGTGTTACATATTCCTTTTTCCAAAAATCCCGGTGAGGTGACATTCTGCTTTTACATAACTGGTTCTTCTAGGATAGGGTACCAGATAGGGGGTTCATCATTTTTTGATAGTTCTCCTTGGGCTAAGAGGCAGCCTGCATTTGCTTTTGCATCTGCTTCCTTGTTTAGATTTCACATAATATGGTAGAAGGAGCTGGAAGTGTAATTTTGCAACACTTTTATGAGTCTCTGTAGGGTCTTCTTGAGGGCCGGATTTTTGAAGTGATCGTCAATGTTGATGGTCTTTATCAGGATTTCTGAGTCTCCAAAGACTTGAATGTCTTCTTCTCTATGGTCATGAGCGATCTGGCAAGCTTTGAGTAGTCCTAAGATTTATGCTTGATTGTTTGTACAATTCCCAAGGCCCCAACTGAAGCTGACTTTACTTCGCCTTGTCCGGGAATAGATAACTCCCCTTACTCCAGACGTCCCCAGGTTTCCCTTGGAAGCTCCGTCAAATAAGATCATGGCTTTTTCCTAGTTCTTCCACCAATTTTTAAAATCGAGTTTAGGATCTGAATCCTCCACTCTGAGTTGAAACAAGGTCGAGAGGGGGTCTTTTTGTTGAAGGTACTCTTCAAAGGCACATCGATCTAGCTAATCACATCGAGGGAAATATTGTTGTCTAACTTGTGGGATTGATTCACCAAGGACTCAAACATCAAATTTTTTTCTTTGGATACCACCACTGAGGGAGAGCAGAGTTTTTTGTTGAAGATGGCATCGTTCCTTTCCAACCACACTTCCTAGTAGATGAATTTTGGGATGGAAAACCATATTTTTATCCACCGAGATTTTATTTTCAAATCATGAGGAGATCGCCCTTTCCAAGTGTTGAATAGACTTGTTACTGTGACCTGCGAAGGAATTTGAATATCTAACCCGTGCAAATCTTTCATCCAAAATTCTTGAGTAAATGTGAAGTTTAGAAATAGATGGTTGATTGTTTCCATTTCCATGCAGCAGAGCGGGCATCTATGTGGACCAATGATGCCTCTTCTTGCCAGGTTATCACCATTCAAGATCCGCTTATCCATGAGGAGCCAGAAAAAGAAGTTGACCTTTGGAAGGTCAATAGGATCCCAAACCTGCTGCCATAGTGTTGGAGTGTGGAAGGGATTATGGAATTGGAGGGTAGTGAATCCTTGTGCATTTGAATAAACACCAGACCTTCCCCAACCCCATTTTTCATTTTAATGCCGATGAACTAGAGCCAGCCCTGTGAGCGCTGCAAGGAAGTGTGTGTACTAAGGTCACAGCCAATCAATAAGGCGAGGGATATTCCAGTTGACCCAGATCCCAGCAACGTCCCAGGAAGAAATATCTTCCAATTTATTGATACCATGGTTTTTGAGCCAATCACACAGTTCTATGATTTCCTGAGCTAAGTTCAATGGTTGGAGTCCCATGATTTTGTCTTCCCATAGGTTGATTTTTTTCCCATTTCCTGGAATTTTGTAAAGGTGTTCTTTGAAAAACTCCCAGCCACGACTACAGAGCTTCCAAAGGGTGGTGCCCTTACAAGCAGCACCATCCTCCATATTATTCAAAGACAGCGCATGCATATATTTTTTAATGAGGACTTGATTGACAGCATGCCAATGGTTTGAAAATATTTTCCATAAAATCTTCCTTCCCAAAGCTAGATTGGCCATCCCGGGGTCTCTAACTTGCAGGCATCCATCTGATAAAGGTATTTTCACAATGTCCCTGCTCACCAAGTGAATTTTTTTCTAATTCCCCTTACCTCCTTGCCACAGTAAGTTTCTTAACAGCTTTGAGAGTTGTTCAGTGATAGATTTTGGTGCCAATAAAAATATATCCTGATATAATGGGAGGGAGGAAAGAAAAGATCTCACAGAGATAAGATTCCTGGATGTGGTAAGCCATTGTCCTCCCCATGCTTTCATTTTTTCCTTGATTTTGTTGAGGATCGCAGCCTAGTGGAGGGCCTTGTTAGAGCCCAGAGACAAAGGCAGGCCAAGGCACTTTATTTTATCCCAACTAGCTAAGCCCACAAAGCAAAGGACATGAGAAATTAGATTCATGGTTTGTTTCTCAATCCCCCGGCCATACACAACACTTTTCCTCCTATTGAATAGGGCTCTGAAAACTCTGCCGAAGATGTGTATAAATTCATTGAACGCCCTTGCAATTTTTATGGAAGATCCTCCCAGGAGTAATGAATCATTAGAAAATAGGGCATGATTGATTGGCTCAGTGCCTCTCATAGCCCTAATGCCAGAAAGAGTCCCAGTTAACTTCTCAGTTGTCATCTTTCTACTAAGGAATTCAACCATAAAATTTTACAAGAAGGGGGACAGAGGGCAGCCTTGTCTGATGCCCCTCGAAGATTTGAAATAGTCGGCTAGCTTGCCATTTACCAAAGGGGAAATCCATGACTCTCCTAGACATGCTTTTATTAGCCTTATAAATTCAAAGCTAAAGCCAAAAGCGGAGAGAAATTGGAGGATAAAAGAGTGTCTTACCTGGTCAAAGGCGTTCACCATGTCTAGCTTGATTAGCATCCCTTTCTCATGATGTTGGTGGCTAGAGTGAATGGTTTCTTACACCAGGGCCACGTTGTATAGGATATTCTTGCCTTTGAAAAACCCGCCTTGTCTGGTAGAGATATGATTTTCCAACATAGGCTTGATTCTATTAGTCAGGAGCTTGGAGAGGATCTTTTAGGTTGCATTGCAAAGCGAAATTAGCCTGAAGCGTTCAAATGAAACAGGGCTCACTTATTTTGGTATTACTGCAAGGAAAGCGGAGTTTATGCTTCTTCCCACTTTGGATTTTTGTTGGAATCCCTTTATCATTCAAAATAGGTCAGCTTTTATAATATCTCAGCAGATTCTGTAGAAGTGAATGGAAAATCCATTGGGTTCAGGAGCTTTGTCTGGCTCCATCATCTAGATGACATTGTTGATCTCCTCTTTCGTGAAGGGCTTCCAGAGGCTAGAATTATCCTCCCCCTTAATCAGTCTTGGGATGTGAGTGAGACATTTAGGAAATTCCTCCTCATTGTTTGTTCCATTTTCTGTGAACAATTGTTAGGAGTGAGAGGTACCATCCTCTCGTAACTTAGTTTTCCCTGTATGCACAGACCCATCAGTGGAGGTAATTTCTGCAATATGGTTTCTCGAGAGGCGAGTTAGAATTTTCTTATGGAAGAAGGCTGAATTTTTATCTCCATATTTGAGCCAAAGATTGCGAGATTTTAGCCTCAAGGTCTCTTCCTCAACTCTGAAAGTGTGGAGAGTGATTTATTGGGATTCTTGTTCAATCTGCATTTCTGAGTAGGCGATTTCTTGCTACTCCATGTTCATTTGCAGATCGAGCAGCCTCTCAGTGGCCTACTTTCTAAGGTTAGAGGGGGAACCAGAGGCCTTTTTTAACCATTCTTTTAGGGCTAATTTGGTGGCCTTAAGTTTTTGTTCCCACACATAACGAGTCGATCCACTGACCAGGGTGGACTAAGCCTTCGATATTGTCTCCAAAAACCCATCCCTTTTTTACCATAGGGTGGTTGAACTAGAAGGGGATGGACCCCAGATTTTCCTCTTCTTATAACAGCAAAAGGATAGGTTTGTGATCTGAAGTTATTTTAGGAAAAATTTTAGTGGAGATTATCTTCTTTTCGGAGAGTAAGGAGCTATGAATTAAAAATATGTCAAGCCGGGCAAAAATATGCTCAGTCCCTACTCTATTGTTTGACCAAGTGAAGAGCCATGTTTTTTTCTTGAAATCCAGTAAGTCCCATTGTTGGATCAAGTCTTCCACGAAGGGTAGGGTTTGGTCCTTGCTTATCATGCCACCCCTTTTCTCCTTTGGCTTGAAAACAAGGTTGAAATCTCCAGCTAGAATTATATTCTTAGGGGAGTAGGCTTCAATAAAATCAGATAAGGTTTGCCAAGAGTTCTTTTTTCTGCATAGAGGAAAAAAACATAAATATTAAAGAGGGAGGGGGTGGTCTTACTAGAGAGATGCTAAATTTTAGTGTAGATCCATTGCTTCATTTCGAAGGAGCCATCGAGATGGAATTTTTCATCCTCCCAGAGAGTGGCAAGCCCATCACAAGTACCTCTTGCACTTACTGCTTTTCCTACGTTTGTTTTGCATTTCTCTTTGCTGAGGTCTAGAAGGGTAGCCCCTTCTATTTTAGTCTCTTGGAGCATGAGGATCTCAAGGGTTTCAGATTTCAAGAGATTATTCACAGCTTCTGCTTTTAATGGATTCCCCAAGCCTCTGCAATTCCAAGAGACTATACGCATTATTTACTTGCAGAGGGGTGGCCTTTGGAAGGCCTGGTTCTAGTGCTTCTTCCAATGGACATCTCAATCGCAGCCGCCTTGCATTTTTTGTTTCTCAGCCTCTTCTTCTCTTGCCTCTCTGTGAGACTTCCTTCCGACTCTTTTCGAAGGCCTCTCAATAGTTTCTTCCTTCAAAGATCTGAAGGATTCAAGGGGCTTCTTCCTTGTCATCTCTACATAGGACAGGGAGGTGGAGGCTCCTCTTGGAGTTCTGGTTTGTATTGGAGCAGTTTCTTCCTGTATTTTTTCTTCTTCAATTGATATAGGTTGTTTTTCAACCTCTTCAGCTTCTGTTTCAGTCAGGAGTTCTTTTGGGGTGCTTAGAATTTCAAAAGGGTTGGTGGTTACATCTATTGCTGGAGGGATAGAAGAACCCTCCCCTTGTGTCGCCGAATTAGGGGTTGTGCTACCTGATGGCTTACTTTTCCCTTTAGCTCTATTATTTTTCTTAGTTGAGGCAGATTTCTAGACCTGATTCCATTGATCCTCCTTTGAGGTCTTGGCCTACTCCACTGTTTTATTTTTGCAATACCTGGCGAAGTTTTTGTAACCATGGAAATAATGGCATTTAAATGGGATTTTCTTGTAATCTAGCTCTTGGATGTTATTCCAATCATCCACCGTGAGTTTAATAGCCTTGGAGAGGCCTTACTCCAAGTAAAATTCTACACAAATTCTTGCGCAGGAGTACTGGTCCCTCCTTTCTGCTCTGTTTATGTATTTCCCAAGTTTATTGCCAATGGTTTCTAGTGATTTGGGGTTCCAACAGTGTAGAGGAAGGTGGGGCAGGTGAACCCAGACCGAAACAGTTGAGGGGACATCTTGGCTTGGATCAAAATCCAGGGTCAATTGATTCAAATATAGGCCTTGAGGGCCCATGAAATACAAGCCATTTTGAAATATCAGGTTCCTTCTACTGCCTAAAAGACAAAGACAAATAATCCATTACCGAAAAGGAAGCTTTTGATGCCTTCTTTGATCAGGGGAGACCAGTTTCTTTAAATCCAGGCTTTGACAACATTGGGCAAGGGCCAGAACCTGGTGAACTGCCCAATGAACCCACGTTCTGCAAGGCTTAAATTTGATCTGTAAGGCTATTCAATCGGAAAATCCAGAGTGGGGATTGAATCCAGTATTTTAACAAATTTTTGTTGGAGATCACTAGTTTGGTGCTTGTTGAAGCCAACCACAAACTTATTGAATGCAGACAGCTCAGGTGGGAGAGGGGTAGCAACCTCAAGGCCCCTTCCTAGGGCCATGGCTGTGTTCCTGTTCTGAGAAGCGCAGAGGAGTGAGGTCCCAGGCACAGCGTGCACGCAAAAATTGCTACATCATGCTCGTGCTACATTTCAAAGAGCCATGGACATTGCTTTTACAGATGAAATTGGCCATTTTATTGTGATCTATCTTGATGAAATTACTGTATATTCAAAAACTAATGAAGAGCAGTTGGCACATCTGAGAAGAGTTTTTGAAAAATGTAGAAGGTTTGGAATTTACCTAAATCCCAAGAAAACATTATTTGGTATTGAAGAAGGAAAAATTCTATGTCACATTATTTCTCAAGATGGAACTAGAATTTTTCCTAGCGGGATTGATGGTATACTCAAAATCAATCATCCCTGGAATCTAAAATAACTTCAATCTTTCATTGGTAAAATCAATTTTTTGAGATTTATATCCAATCTTGCAGAACTTTTGAGAAGTATAACCAACATGCTTAAAAAAGATTCAGAAATAAAATGGAACATTGAAGCTAAACAATATTTTGATCTAGTCAAGCAAGAATTAACAAAATCTCCAGTCCTAATCAGCCCATATTTTACCAAAGACTTCATCGTTTTTTTCTTTTGCATCTGAACATACTATTTTTGTTGTATTATTGCAGAAAACTAGTGAAGGACATGAACATCTAATAGCATTTTTTAGCAAATCCTTGAGAGATGAATCTTTAAAATACAATATCATGGAAAAACATGCTTTTTCTTTGGTTAAAGAATTAAAGGATTTCAGAGTTTACATTATACATTCACATATTATTGCTTATGTTCCCAAAGCAGTAGTCAAAGACATTTTAACACAGAATGGTCTTGATGGAAAGAGAGGCAAATGGATTGTTTTTATTTTAAAATATCATGTGGAAATAAAACCTACCAAATTGATTAAAGGTCAAGGATTAGCCAAATTGATGGTTGATCAAATTTTCATGCACTAGATATCAATGTGGTTATTCATTGGATGATCAAGAGGTACTGGCGACTCCACAAATTGATGAAGCATTCCCAAATTCTCCCTGGTATGCAGACATCTTATATGTTTTATTTAATTTGAATGCTCCTCCTGGTTTGTCCAAAACTAAAGAAATATTTATAAAGTTGAAAGTTGTCAAATTATACATTTTAGAAAATGTCTTATATTGGGAAGATGTTGGAGGTGTTTTACTCAAATGTTTGCTAAAAGATGATGCAGATAAAGTTATGCAGGATTTCCATGAAGGTGACTGTGGCGGCTATATTTATTGGAAAACCATTTCCAATAAGATTCTTAGAGTTGGTTTCTACTAGCCTACCCTTTTTCCTGGCATCCGCAAGATGGTAACTACCTGTCACAAATGCCAAAAATTTTAGGGAAAGAGAAAATTGTTGCCCTTTCCCTTAAAACCTATTTCTGTTGAGAGCCCTTTCCAACAACAGGGATTGGATTTTATTGGTGAAATTCATCCCCCATCCTCTGCCCAACATAAATGGATTCTTACTGCCACTGACTACTTTACCAAATGGATATAAGCCACTCCTCCTAGAAATTCCAATGATTCTGTCATTATTAAATTCCCTGAAACCAATATCCTTTCTAGATTTGGTTGTCCTAGAAAAATCGTCACTGATAATGTTGTAGCCTTCAAGTCGAAGAAACTGTTTGATTTATGTCATAGGTACCATATAACTTTGGGGCATTCAATAGCCTATTACCCCTAGGGTAATGGATTGGTAGAATCTTCAAACAAAATTTTGGTGAATATCATCAAAAAGCTCTTGGAAGATAACAAGAAATCATGGCATAACAATTTGGTCAATGCACTTTGGGCTGATAGACTTACTACCAAAAATTCAATTGGCATGTCTCCATACCAATTTTTCTATGGCATGGATGCAGTTTTTCCTTCCTCTTTAGGAGTTCCAGTCATGAAGATCATTTAAGAGATACAAGTTGAACCAAATGATATACAGAGAAGGATCAATCAAACTATTCAGTTGCAGCAGTCTAGAGAGGAAGTTTATAACAGAACACAAGTGATTCAAGAAAATATCAAAACTATTTTTGATAAAAGAACAAATGCTGATGATTTTCATCTAGGAGACAAAGTTTTGAAATGGGATTCTAGAGGAGAAGACAAAGGTAAACACAAAAAATTTGACAATCTTTGGCAAGGTACATACATCATTGATGCTTTCAGAGGAAACAATGCATATTTCCTTAAAGAGTTGGATAGAACAGAGATACCTAGAGGTCTTGTCAATGGCAGGATGTTGAAGCACTACTTTTCTTAAAAAATACAGTTTGGTCTTTCATCATTGTAAATACCACAGTTTTACAGTTTATGATTTGAATAATACATCAATAAAGGTTGAAGCCTGTGGAGAAGGCCCCAAGCCTAGTTTGATGAGCTGTCATAAAACATAAAAAAGAAATCAGATGAAAATTTTGCAGAAAATGGAGCTCTCAAGGCTACTGGTTTTAGGTTCTTGATACTTCACTTGGAGAAGTGCCATCCCCAACTAGAGCCATTGTTAGGGTCCTATAAATTATAGGATCTCAAGGTGATTGAGTATTTCATAAGTTGCAATTTCAGATTGAGTATGATTTTCAATATTCAAATGATTTCCGAAAAAATTGAAAAAGAAAAAAAAGATGGTATATTGAAAAAGACAAAAGAAAAGAAAAATAAATAAAAACACCAAAAAAAATAATAATACTGAAAATGATGCAAATCAAAATGCCATTGCTGATTAGAGTAGTTTGTTCAATCGTATAGTTTAAGCATGACTGAACAATTTTAAATTATTGTTGAATAGGTTATAAAATAAGGATTTGCCAAAAAGTTTAATCTTGGCAGATCAGTATTTAGGTAGAAACAAAATTGACAAAACAATTTAAACTAAGTCAATGGAAGGAATAAGGGATAGAGTAGCTTAGAGTTTTAATTAAAAAAAAAAAGTGATTTTGGTTTGCAAGCCTAAATGCACCCTGCAAAAGAATGAAAAATGTTAGAATAGTGAAATGGGTAGATTGGAGTGAAAGAAGAAAAATAAAGCTGAAATTACATGAATTTTTTCCCAAGACATCATTCAAAGGACTTCATGTATTTCCTGGTTTAAAAGGAAAAAAATCAAAAATAGGAGTTTTACCCTAAGTTTCAGGATTAATACTTCATCAAAGGTATTGGACATATTTTATGCCATATACGAAAATCCTAAAGTCTTGAAACTATACCCTCGCTCTACATTTACTCACTCGACCCCACCATCCACTCACATCACATCACCGTTTAACCTCCAATCACTTTCCACCTCATCTCCACTCCATCCATCTCATCCAACGGCCCAAGATCCTTTCTGTTCCCCCCTAATCCTCCGAAATTTAAGGGGGGGGGCTCCGAAATGGGTAGTTTTTGAAACCGTCCTATATACTACGTGTCGGGTGCTGATCATTTCGCACCCCCTGTCCCTCTCCATTCCACATACCGGCCTACACCCCCTAAAAAAATTTATTTTCCTCCATTTCTAAACAATGCCATTAACCGTTGTATCCCTACCATTACCGTTATGCCACGACAACCACTCCTGTCACCTCCATCCAACCACCTACACTCCCACCTAAAACCCGTTAAACGTTTAATGGCTTAGGTCAAATTCATGCGCTCTGTGGTTAGAGGTGATCAAATTCCAAGACTTGCAAAGAAAAAGAAAGGCGCAGAGAAGATTTCAATTCTCTACAAATTTAACCCGAATTCCTCTTATGTAGTCCCCTCCTTCTCCCCATTTCCCATTCTGATCAGCAGAGCTCCCTTTCTTTATTACCCTCCTCTTAAAATTACTTTATGTAAATTTGCAATCAGTTTATTCTCAGTGAACAATTATGCCTCCAAAGAAGGAGCAGCAGCCAATTAACCTAATGGTTTATCCTCAGGTGGACTTGGATCATTTGGCCCTGGCTGAAAAGGACTTCAAAATACATGAGACTGATTCATAGTTTGACCTTTTTGATGTATACTATTGGCTAGAAGACAAACTCATCGATGAAGTTGATGATACAGGACTGTGGGAGACTAAATTAACCTATTATATATTCCCAAAATCCTATAGTTTCCCTGAGTTTGTTAGAAAATGTCTTTCCTTCTAAGATATAAACCAGAGATCTATTGTAGTCCCCATAGGAGAAGTCCTCTTTACCATCAATGCCTAGTCCATCATGCAAATGATGCAAGCTCCTACTGTTGAAGAAACAATACCATTTTCCTCTGAAGCCCTTAGAGAATTATACCAAAAACTAGATTTTTCTAGCAGAGCCAAAACACTGGAGTTATTCATGGCTACAGTAACTCCATTACCAAAGAAAAATCCTCCATATCTCTCATCTACTTTCCCTGATAGGACCCAACACATTGTCACTGTCCTTTCATACTTGTTAGGGTATCATTCAGATTAGTGGATAGATGAAGCAATGATAGGTCTCTTGTCCATAATTTCATCAGATTCCAAGCCTTCCATCATGTTTAACTTCATTCAATTCTTAGTTGATGCTATCCATGACTAGTTTGTTAAATTTCACATAGAGGAAGTGTTTAAATACACTTCAATCTTAGTTTAAATGTTTGTATATTTTTAGGCCAGCAGGTTTCAATTACGATGAGGAAAGTTAATGAAGACTCCTAACCTCAATTAGTAATATTTTGGAAAACCATGCTAATGAAGCAACAGAAGGACTACACCTACAAAATATTTGTTGAATCATTTTTGCATACATCAATGAACATCCTTAACAGCACAGTGGAACCAAGGATTAATGAAGAAATTAAGAAGATCATGCAAATATCAGACCAAGTAAGAACTAGAGTCTGGTACTTATACCAGAACTACACAGAGCTCAGAATTTATGGGTGTGATTTGTCCCCTTACAAGCTACCAAATTTCCTCCCAGTGAGGATATTTTCCCTCAAGTACATGAAGCAGATGATCAATGCAGGTGAGGTACAATTTGTATCTTCCAAAAAGAAGTCACAATTTAGGATCAAGTCTGAAATTGGTCCTTTCATTTGCAATAGCAGAGCATCAAGAGAGGAGGCTGACATAATGTTGAGGGATATGAAGTTTAATCATAGTTTCACTTGGTCTTATGACCCATTGGGCATCATCTCCAAGAAAAGGGTGGAGAATAAATCAACTCCATATATCCAAACCTACATGCCTGAAACTGTGCAGTTCATGAACCAAACAGAGTGGGCAGCAAATACATTGCAGGAGGCTGAAGAAAAGGTGATTTCAACCTCAAGCATACAAACCCCTACTCCACAAGAAAATCAGACTACAAAAGACAAAGAAGATAAAAGAAAATAACAAGAGAAAGAGGTAATAGGAAAGACACCAAGAGATGATTAGTCTACTTTGGAGACTGATACATCTAGCAGAGAATTCAAAATGAAGTATAGAAAGAGAGCTAGAATCCACATGGACATAGATCAAAGCAAGGAAACAGAACAGAAAATAATCATAACAATCAAGGATTCTCCTATTTCATCTCCAGTAGGTGGTCAAACTATATTTTCCACATATTCAGCCATAATTCCATTTCAGTAGCAAAATCTACAAACACCTACATCTATTGCTGCTACAGGGGAAAAGGAGGAAAATTATTTAGGACACCTTTAGAGAAATTAAAAGGGAGAACGAGATATTGAAAACCAGCACTTACAACCAGTTTTGGAAACAGACCAATAGTTCACAAAGCACGCTTTTATTAGCCTTTGGCTTAGAGAAAGGAAAGATGAGAATGGATTTCTTAGAAGCCCAAATTTCTCAGCCTAAATCACTTGCATATTTCAAGCATACTACTTTTGAATTTAATGTCAAGGACATCCATACAATAGACCAGATGGAGATGCACAATAAGACAGGAGAAATGATCTCCTCCACACTGACAAGCACTGCAATGAGCCTATCTAAATTGTAGTATCACTAGCTAACATTCAATCTTAGCTCAAAATGGAGAATATTTCTTCTCTTGCCAAGGATACCGAAATCAAATCTCTAGAGGATTTAGTTGTGAAGATTGGATATGATCCAAAAAATGTAGAAGCAGTGGAAGAGGTTCTAAAGAAGAAGAACGCTAACATAGAAGCCCTGAGAAAACAACATAAAATGTCAGCTACCGAAGACCTTGTAAAAAATGACATAGAGGAGAATGAAGCACAAAAACCAGAAATGATGAAGCTGATAATGGAGCAGTCAGCACAACTAAAGAAAATGGAGGCAGATATGGAGAAATTGTTCAAGGAAAAATAAAAAGTAGCAGAAATGGCCATTGTTCCTTTGCATATTTTTCCTATTGCATCCATCCCTACAGCTACTCCAGCAACTACAAGCACATCAGGTGGTGCAGAACAGCTGGCCAAAGCCCTGGAGAATATGACTATACAATCACAGGAGTTCAAAAAGCTAGAAGCATAAATCAATACCTTAAAGGATCTGAAGACAAGGTCTGAAAATGAACATGAAATAGAAATACAGAGAGCTCAAAAGCATATTGAAATATTGATAAAGGCAGAGAGCGAAGCTTAAATTGGTCATACCATTGGCCAAGCAAAAGAGATTATTTGGAAAAGCATACTAGATTCCATGAATGAAATATGGCCCTGTATTCAAATAATATTTGAACAGAAAAAGCTGATTGAACAAGTAAACGATGCTATATATAAAGAAACCAAGGAGCTTACAGGGATGCCTGAGACAACAAATAAAATTATCAGATTCTTGAATTCAAAGAACAGGTTTGAATTAGAGGCACTTGGAGTGGACAAAACAACAACAATCCTGGAAGTCAAAAAGGTGCTTAATAAGAAAATCTTGGTCACACAGTTAGAGGAAAATTTCCACAATTTAGAAGTTAGGGTCGGTAGATTCTTCAAAAAAGTTGAACTGACTAAAAAATTGTTACCCTCACTGTTTTTAATAAATGATAAGCTTGTGCCCAGACAATATTATGTGAAGAAGCTAAAAGAGATTGCCAAAGACACAACTAAGAATGCAGGGATTAAAGGATCAATTACTGGAAGAGATTTCCTTGAAGACATGGATAATTATTTATTCATACAACATGAAATCAAACACATTTTTGTGTTAAGGTTGAATTTTATGAAATTCACAGAGATAGATGAGATATACAGAAAGTTGATCAAGATCAAAATCCCAAATTGGCAGCATTGGGAAAAATTGTATGACTACCAAGAAGGATGAAAGCCAACGCATCAGCAAATCAACAAAGCCAGTGTATCAGCCAACTCAGCATAACAGCATCAGATCATCCAAATCTGCCAGCACAACAATAGAATCAAAGAAAGCAACAACAACCTTCTAGAGAATAGGGCCAGATGTCAAAGTTATTCCATCATGTCCACTTCGTGGTCACACCAGTCAAATTTTAATCATTATTGTAATTAATAACAAATTTCCCATGTAGATACAGAAATCACTGTAGAATTAGTTAAATATTGCACTCCTTCTCAGTATCAAGGGTTGGACCCTAGATTGTAAAAAACGTTTTTGTTGGAGTAGTGTATTTTTGGAGTTGGAGCATCAATAATAAAAGACCTTTTGCAAGATTCATGAGCTATATTTATCTAGTGATTTATTTCTTTGTTGTGTTTAATGTTTTCCATTGTTATTTATCTCAGTGCATTATTTAATGCTAATTGTAAAATAGAAATCTGAAGAATGAGATTTGCTGGTAGAGCACCTTAATTATGGCTGTGTTTACTATCTAAATGTTTTCCCTTTGAAGTCTGGTTAAGAAATACTTAATTTATTTTTAACCACTATTGAAATCACTCTTTCTTTCATCTCATAATTCATTATGTTTCAAAGATCCTGTAAGTCTAGTTAGCTTGCCTTGCAAATTCTCTTGAAAATTTGATGCAACAACCCAGCCTGTTATGAATCCATAGCCAAATGGAATTAGTTTAAGCGGATCTGCTAATCCAGCCAAATAATCAATCAAAAAGCAACCCCTATAATCATTATAACTAGTATAAAATCATATTCATAAAACAAAGTTAAATCTATAGAGAGATCCCTCTCTGGGTCTAGGAGGGCTAGATCCTAGGATCCAAAGTGGTTTTGATGTTGTCCTATATAATTCTTCTTGTCAATATTAAAATTATAAAATGATAACATAGTGGCGACCATACTGGGGAATAACTGAAAAACTTGTCTTTTCATTTGAATTCAGAAACCCCGATTAAAAGCATTGTATGATAGAAGTATTTTCTAAGATTGGTTTCTTTTAGTTTTTGAAAATAATCAGTTTTTATGTGCTTCTGATTTGAATTATGGCTCCTAAAATAATTTCTACTAAATCCCATCCTGATCCAAATCCTCCTCCTATAGTGGACAATCCTGATAAAATTTTAAGAAAAACCCCTAGAATCAAAAGTCAAACAAGTAACATATTTCTTCACAGAGCCAATTTGCTCCCTGAAAACTTTGTCACCTTACAGAACATTCAGTTTGATTTACATCTTGAACAAGGTTTATTCAGGACTAAATATGAGAATTGGACAGACTAGATGTATTTGATCCATCAATTGTACAACAAATTCCAGTGAGGGAAGATTACTCACAAATTCAATCTGATCTTCAGTTTCTCCAAGATTTGGTAACAGAGTTTACTTCAACTGTTGATGGTGCTTACCTTCAACAATCTATAGAATTAACTACATTGACTATAGAAACTTCTTCTTTTACCTCTCAAATTGCTCATCTTAAGTTAGCTAGCTATAGTCCTACCGCTTCCACATTCCCCACTACTTCTTTTATCCTTCCTCATAAGAGCACTCAAACCTCCACATGTACATCCCCTCCTATCATCCATCCCGCTTCATCCATTGTCTACCTTCTTCCATCACCTCCACCAATCCTGGCAGCCAGATATGCCTCATTGGTGTTTCCAGCACCTTTGATAGTTATGCCACATGATTACCTGTCTAAAATTACACTATATGATGGAACTGGTCATGTAAATGCCCAACAGTATGTTGACAAAATGAATGATTGTTTTGACCTTCAAGAGGTAGATGAAGAGAGTGTTAAGTTAAGGATGTTTTCTCAAATTCTTAGTAGAGAAGTTAGAAAATGGTTTAAATATTTACCTGAAAACAGTATCAATGACATCTTTGCATTTCATCAAACATTCCTCAATTGGTGGGAAGTAAAAAAGAACCCTCTTCAAATTTTATATGAATATGAAAATATTAGAAGGGCCCCAGCTGAAAGTGTTCAGGATTATTGCACCCAATTTAATATTCTATATAATGCAATACATGCTCATATAAAACCACCACAAGTTTTAGCCTTGGTTAAATTTCCAGATGTTTTTTAACCAAAAATGTCTTATCAGCTAAGGGAAAGAAACTCGGCGACATTAAAGGAAATGCAGAAGGATGCAATGAGTGTAGAAGCCAACATGTTAGCAAAAAGAGTTAGAATGAGAACTGAAAGAAGATAAGAACCTTCAACTTCAACATCTGATGCTAAAATTGACTCATTAGTTAGAAATATGGAGAAAATGATGGAGAGGATCAATCTCAATGAAAGAACCATTCCTAGGGAAAATAAAACAGCTCCACAAAACAAAAATGAAAATCCTAGAAGAAACCCTCTTCAGATAAGACAGAGAGAGCAAAGAGGTCCTGACCAAAAAATTAGGCCTCCATTCCAAGAGAATTATGTTGATGAGGATGAAGGAGTAGTTGAGGAAGTAGAATAAAATCAGATAAATTTGATGGAAATTAATGAAGATGACTCTGTTTTTCTCACCCTAGAAGAACTAGAATTATTTTCATGAACTCGGACAGAATTAGAATCTGAAGAATCTGATAATTATAAACAAGGATTTGAGAATGTTATCATGGAGGTTCACAGAAAGTATAACCTTAGAAGCAAGAAAAACTTTGACAATTCCAATAAAAATAATTTAGAAAATACTGCAAAAAAGGTTTCTCAACCTGATCTCAACAAAACAACAGAAAGTTTAACATAAATTGTAAACAATTCATAAAATAAAAACATAGTAGACATTACTAGAAGAACAGTCGATACCCTTGCCAACATTTCTCAAACTGATATCCCTAGTACAAGTCAACAAACAGAATTTACCCAAAAAATTGTGGTTGAAAGAACTGATTTTTCAAATATGCTCAAAGTCCAAACACCATTTAGCATTGGGAATGAACTTGCTAAACTAAAAATATCTATTCCCCTCACTAAATTGATAAACAAGAATGTGTATAGGTCTCAGGTCCTAAAGGTACTAAACATAGGGGAAATTTCTGATACTATTAATTTAAATGATGATCAGCCTGAACTTTTGTTTGGACTAGAAGTTGATGGTAAACCCCAAGAAGGAGGTGTCCCTCCATTTTATGTCAGTCTTAATGTCCATGAAAAAATTATCCATAATGCCATGTTAGATTCAGGTGCATCACATAATCTTATGCCAAAGGCTATTATGGAGAATATTGGCCTTGAAATCACTAGACCTTACAAAGATTTGTATTCACTTGATTCTAGAAATGTTAGATGTGTAGGTCTTATCAAAGATATTTGTGTCACTTTAGCTCAGATAACTGCAGAGATTCTAGTGATGGATATAGTAGTAGCTGACATCCCTCCTAAGTATGACATGCTTTTATCACGCTCATGGGGAGAAAACTTACAAGGGACCCTTCAAATGGATCTAACTTATGCTAAAATACTGGTGTTTGTTCAACTAAGAAGACTATATAGGGAAACCTTAATGAAGTACATGGTGAGTAATCAAGAGAAAACACATAACTAACCTCTCTACTCTGTTCATCCTAACCTTGACTCCTTCATTATTTATAATGATGGAGACATTGATTCACAGGTTACCCATGCAGAAAATGATCTTAAAGAAAAACATGACAGTCAAATACAAACTTTACAACAATACCCTGAAAATGAACCTCTTTGGAATATGAATTTTGATACCTCATGTGGAAAATCAGGCTCAGCATCAGGTATTTGGGTATATAATGCAAGGAACAATCATGCACAAGGTCACTCATACAAGCTAAATTTTCGGTGTACCAACAATATAGCAAAATATGAAGCCCTACTCTTAGGATTGCAATTGCTAAAAATATTAGGAGCTAAAATTATTTTTGTCCATGGTGATTCTGAATTAGTCATAAATCAAATAAAAGGACAATACGCTGCAAAATATCCTAGGTTGAGAGCATACAAAAATGTTCTAATTGATTTCTTAAGAACATTTGAAGAATATGATTTAGCAGTTATCCCCAGAAATCAAAATGTCCTAGAAAACGGCTTAGCCTTTTTAGCAAGTACATGTCAATTGCCTCACCCAAGCATACAATAAAAAATAGAGGTTAAACATCGTCCATTTGTGCTTGATAACATGAGATACTGGAAAGTATTCGATAGTGACAAACAAATTGAAACTTTATTACAATCAAAGGATGAATTTGAGGATAGCAATGTAGACTTAGATTGTGAAGAAGACAGCCACTCTAATGTAAAAATTAGTGTAGAAAAAGAATCTATTGTTTCTGATGTAAATAGTTCAGCAGATAAAATTGTTCATAAAACTGAAATACATAAAGGCTCGGAAAAATAGGAATTCAAAGTACTTCAACTCAAGGATAATATCCTACCTAGAGGGCTAGTCCCTTTAGAAGAATTGTTTGACTTTAATGACATGGTCATTAAACCTAAAATGGAACCAATAGGGGCAAACATTGAAGAGTGTAACATAGGCACTGAACAAAACCCCAAAATTATAAAACTGTCAAAATCACTACCTATAGTTACAAAAAAAAGGTATATAACTCTATTTAAGGAATTCATAGATGTATTTTCTTGGAGCTATGAGGACTTAAAATCTTATGATAATACCATTATACAACACAAAATTCAAATCAAGGAGGATCAAAAACCTTTTAAACAAAAACTGTGTAGGATAAATCTTGTTTTAATGCCCTTGGTTGAGAAAGAAATAAAGAAAATGTATGAACCCAGAATCATAGTTCCACTTAGATATTCTAAATGGGTATCTAATATTGTGCCTAGAAGAAAGAAAACATGTGAAATCAAACTTTGCATTGACTTTAGTAATCTGAACAAAGTATCCATTAAGGACAACTACCCTTTACCAAAAATGGATCATATATTGCAGAGGGTAGTAGGCCCCGGTAGGATTTCTTTGTTAGATGGATTTTTAGGTTATAATCAAGTTCTAGTACATCTTGATAATCAAGACAAAACATCCTTTACTACTCCTTGGGAGACTTTCATGTATGTGAAAATTCCCTTTAGATTCATGAATGTTGGTTCTAATTTTCAAAGAGCCATGGAAATTTCTTTTACAGATGAAATTGGCCATTTTATTGTGATCTATATTGATGACATTACTGTATATTCAAAAACTGATGAAGAGCACTTGGCACATCTGAGAAGAGTTTTTGAAAAATGTAGAAGGTTTGGAAATTCCCTAAATCCCAAGAAAACATTGTTTGGCCTTGAAGAAGGAAAACTTCTAGGTCAAATTATTTCTCAAGATGGAATTATAATTGATCCTAGCACGATTGATGGTATACTCAAAATTAGTCATCCCAGGAATCTCAAAGAACTTCAATATTTCATTGGTAAAATCAAATTTTTAAGGAGATTTATACCCAATGTTGCAGAACTTTTGAGAAGTATAACCAACATGCTTAAAAAAGATTCAGAAATAAAATGGAACATTGAAGCTAAACAATCTTTTGATCTATTCAAGCAAGCATTAACAAAAGCGCCAGTCCTAATCAGCCCATATTTTACCAAAGACTTAATAGTTTTTTCTTTTGCACCTGAACATACTATTGCTATTGTATTATTGCAGAAAAACAGTGAAGGACATGAACAGCCAATAGATTTTTTTAGCAAATCCTTGAGAGATGCATCTTTAAAATACAATATCATGGAAAACAGGCTTTTTATTTGGCTAAAGCATTAAATAATTTCAGATTTTACATTATACATTCACATATTATTGCTTATGTGCCAAATGCAGTAGTTAAAGACATTTTAACACAGAATGGAACTGATGGAAAGAGAGGAAAATGAATTGTTGTTATTTTAAAATATGATGTGGAAATCAAACCTACCAAATTGATTAAAGGGCAAGGATTAGCCAAATTGATGGTTGAATCAAATTTTCATGCACTAGATATCGACATGGTTTATTCATTGGATGATCAAGAGGAATTGGCGACTCCACAAATTGATGAAGCATCCCCAAATTCTCCCTTGTATGCAGACATCTTATATATTTTTTTTTTTAATTTGAATGCTCCTCCTAGTTTGTCCAAAACTAAAGCAATATTTATATAGTTGAAAGCTATCAAATTCTGCATTTTAGAAAATGTCTTATATTGGAAATATGTTGGAGGTGTTTTACTCAATTTTTTTCTAAAAGATGATGTAGATAAAGTTATGATGGATTTCCATGAAGGTGACTGTGGTGGCCATATTTATTTGAAAACCACTGCCAATAAGATTCTTAGAGTTGGTTTCTACTAGCCTACCCTTTTTCCTAACATCCAAAAGATGGTAACTTCCTGTCACAAATGCCAAATTTTTAAGGGAAAGAGAAAATTGTTGCCCTTGCCCTTAGAACCTCTTTCTGTTGAGAGCCCTTTCCAACAACGGGGATTGGATTTTATTGGTGAAATTCATCCCCCATCCTCTACCCAGCATAAATGGATTCGTACTTCCATAGACTACTTTACCAAATGGATAGAATCCACTCCTTCTAGAAATTCCAATGATTTTGTCACTATTAAATTCCTTGAAACCAATATCATTTCTAGATTTGGTTTTCCTAGAAAACTCATCACTGATAATGTTGAAGCCTTCAAGTCCAAGAAAATGATTGATTTCTATCATAGGTACCATATAAATTTGGAGCATTCAACAACCTATTACCCTCAGGGTAATGGATTGGTTGAATCTTCAAACAAAAGTTTGGTGAATATCATCAAAAATCTCTTGGAAGATAACAAGAAATCATGGCATAACAAGTAGGTCAATGCACTTTGGGATGATATACTAACTACCAAAAAATCAATTGGCATGTCTCCATACCAATTGGTCTATGGCATGGATGCAGTTTTTACTGTTGAGATTCAACAAGATGATGAGCTTAGTGAAAAGAGTCACCTTCACTAAGTGGGCCCGCAGGCTATTTTTGGTGCAAGTCTATTTTTAGACTATGTCTATTTTTAGACATGGTGATCATAATTCAGAAATTGCAGGATGCTATTTTTGGATGGTTGGTGAAGTTGGAAAAATAGATGAAATTCTATTTTTAGAATATTGGGCGAAGTCTATTTATAGATCGTCGATCTAAAAATAGAAGTGTTAATTATTATTAGCTCTTAATAATAATCTGACAGTAAACAACAACTTATTCTCTTGGAGCACTTAATTTTAGTGCACAGATTTGGAAAATCAGTGTGCTAAAGGAATTACATAATTCCTAGGGTTTACTGGTGGTTCATGCATGGAGGACTCAATTAGAACTGAAGTGGAAAAGTTATGACAGAGTTGGAACAGTAGTTCACTGAGTTGTTATTCAGTTTAACTCAGTGAATGGAGTTAAAATCAGTTGAGCTAGTTGTATCTAGTTAACTAAATGATACACTAGTGAGAGTGGAGTGAATTAATTATTTAATTAATTCTCAAATAATAACTCATTAATCAACTGAACAATATAGCAGTTAACTACAGTGCATGGCAGTTCCAATGGAGACCCAGTGGAAAGATAGGTGAAAGGGCAAGATGGACTATCTATTGTGACTATAGTGATGCATTAATTGCACCACACACACATTGGAGCTTCCAATGAGGATTTCACAGTCAAGGCAAGGGTAATTCGAATTCATTCAGATCTATTCTTTAGCAGGGACTGCGCAGTGCAAGCAGGCTAGCAGGTGACAAGAAATCGATGCATGGATTTGCAGATTTCTTCTGATTAGTGTGTGACAGTTGATTGTACTGAGAGCTTGATGTACTAAGATTTTTATGATATTGTTACATGATCTCCATGATACATAATATATGATAGCTGGGGTTTTCATCTTTAGGCTTTCCCGTTAAACAACTGTGTTATGTGTGATTGTTTTTATTGTTTCATGTGTTTGTAATTGATTTTAATTTCTGCAAAATATTAATAGTGCAAGGATTTTGTATTTAGCAAGAAGATAAAATATTGTTAGAACAAGAGAATTTGGATATATACATGCATTTTGTATATAATTTCTACATGGTATCAGAGGAGTGTTAATTCTTGAAGATTGCAATTGTAAATAATTGTTGAGTTTGTGCTGGTGGACAATTCGAATTTGCTACATAAAATTCTTGGTGCAGAAGTTGAGTATACATTGAAATGTCTTTCAATGGGTTGCGATTTGAGTATGCCCTTGATGGGAGCTCGAATTACATAACCTGGAAGGATAGTATGGAGGCGGTGCTGGAGGATAATGCACTGAAGGAGTTCATCGATAGCGATGTTCCTAAGCCGGGATCTAGCGATGCTGCATTACTTGACGCATGGCAAAAGAAGGTAGCAAAGACAAGAAGAATTATGTTGGAAGGTGTAAAGGACCATATTGTGTCTATCCTTCATGAGAAAGCCACTCCATTCTTAATGTGGAAGGCTTTGACAGATTTTTTCCAAAGCAACAGTGACCAGAGGAAGTTGGCACTAAAAGATAAGCTCAAAAAAATAAAAACGGAGAAGGGCGACAGTATTCCAAAATATCTCGCGAATTTTGTCCACTGTAGGGATGAACTGGGAGGTGTGGGGATTACTGTTGATGATGAAGACTTGGTGATCTTGGCTCTCCTTGGGTTTCCAAAGAGTTGGCATAGCTACGAAGACTCTATCAATGGACGGGAGAAACTGTCAGGATGGGAGCGGCTTTGATCGGATATTTTGCAGGAGGAGATAAGGTGGGGTACCAGGGATGGCTCTTCATCGAAGAATGAAGATGAATATAATTTCACTTTGGATTCCAAAGAAAGGAAAGGGAAGGGGAGGAAATTTCCTTTAAAATCGGAAGCTAAAGGCAAGAAGCAGGATTTGTCCAAGGTAAAGTGTTTTCATTGTCACGAACATGGGCATTTTGCCACTAACTACCCACAGAAGAAGAAGAACAAGAAGGTTACTGGAGCTAAATCTGGAGAGGCTTTAGCCTCGCAATTTGAACTTGATTTCTCTTTGATCGCATGCTTGGTTTCAAGCTATATGGGATCGGTGTGGTATCTTGATAGTGGTGCATCTTCCATATGACGAGAGACAAGGAGTTGTTTAGTGACTTGGAGGAGAAGGACCTCCAGATGCATATAGAGATGGGCGACGATGGTCGAAACAGTGTGACCGGCATTGGGACCATTACCTTTGAGAGGGATTTTGATAATCCATTCTTGTTGAAAGATGTTATGCATGTTCCAGGTCTGAAGAAGAACTTGGTCTCGGTCGCAATGTTGGAAGACAAAGGTTATGACAATGTTTTTAGAGATGGAAAAGCTTTCCTACGACATAAAAAAATGGGTCAAACCAAGAGGATAGGGATTCGAGTTAAGAATATCTACAAGCTGGAGGTAGATGGTTGCGCTGAAATGATGGGAAAAGTAGAAGAAGTGGTGAGACGGGATGAGGGCGAATTATGGCACAGGAGATTGGGCCATCTTCACCATGGAACTTTGAAGATTTTGCAGCTGATTTCTACTGGACTTCCCAAGGGTACTCTTGTGCAGTCAGATCAGTGCAAGGGATGTACTATGGGTAAGTTTGTGAAGACCAAGTTTCATGAGAAGGAGAACTGTGCTTTGGTGATCTTGGAGAGAATTCACACAGACGTGTGTAGACCTTTCTCGGTTTCTTCAACAACAAAACATAGGTACTATGTTATATTTGTTGATGAATATTCTTGTAGATGTTGGATCTTCTTCATGCAGAAGAAGAGCGAAACATTCTCAAATTTCTATGAGTTTAAAGCATTGGTGGAGAAGGAGTCAAGGAAGAAAGTGAAAGCTCTACATAGCAATAATGGTGGTGAATACATCTCGGGCGAATTCAAAGACTTCTGTAGAAAAGAAGGAATTCGAAGAGAACTCATAGCGCCTCATAACCCACATTAGAATGGGGTCGCGGAGAGGAAGAACAGAACGATCGTGGGTTCTGCACAAGCTATGCTTGAGAGGGAGCTAGAATTGCATGCAGTGAAGGAACTGGTTGTTCTGAAAGATGAGCCTCCAGATGTGGATCAGCCACAAGAGGAGATTCATGGAGTGGAGGAGTCCACTCATGCAGAACCAAACATCAAAAAAGGCAGAAAGCGTACCACAGAAGCTGAGAGATTAAAGCCTAATGCGGCACATAATGTAGGAGTCCCTACATCACAGCGCAGACAGAGACAGTCACCTGACTGATTTACTAGATACATGGCTCTAATAAGCAAGTGTACCGTGACAGAGCCATCTTCTTTTGAAGAAGCAGTGTAGGAGCCCACATGTGTAGATACCATGGTGGAGGAGTATGAATCCATTGTCAAAAATAGTGCTTGGGAGATTGTTCCAAGGCCGATGGGAAAATCAGTTGTAGAATCAAGATGGATCTAAAAGGTAAAGCAAGTTGCTGATGGGAGCGTCGAGAAGTATAAGGCAAGATTTGTTGCTCGGGTCTTCTCACAGATCAAGGGGATTGATTATGAAGAAACCTTTGCACCTATCGCACGGTATTCTTCCATAAGGACCATTCTTGCTCTCTCAATGCAGATGGGTTGGCACATTCATTAGATGGATGTGAAGACTGTGTTCCTTAATGGGATCATTGAGGAAGAGGTGTACATTGAGCAGCCTGAAGGATTTGAGATCTACAGCAGTGATTCACATGTGTGCAGGCTCAAAAGAGCGTTGTATGGGCTGAAGAAAGCACCACGTGCTTGGTACACACGGATCGCAAGTTATTTCATTGGACTTGGCTTCACCAAGAGTGAGGAGGATGGAAACCTATACAAAATTTTGGTTGAGGGTAAGCTTTTAATCATTGTTCTTTATGTTGATGATTTAATACTAACGGGTGATGAGCTGTTGATACACTCACACAAGGCAGATCTTGCAAAGGAGTTTGAGATGAAGGATTTGGGCCTCCTTCATTATTTCCTTGGATTGGAAATATGGCAGCGGGAAGGTGAACTATTTTTGTCTCAAGGCAAGTATGCCTGGGAGATACTGGAGAAGTTTCACATGCAAAGCTGCAAGCCTATCGACACTCCTCTTCTAGGAAATTGGATGAAAGAGGATGCTACATCGGCAGAGGTAGTGGATGCCACTTTTTATCGACAGTTGGTGGGTTCACTCATGTATTTAGTTAATACAAGACCATACATATGCTATGAAATGAACCAGCTTTCACAAGAGATGGTTAAGCCTACCAAGATCTTTTGGAAGGCAAGAAAGAATGTCCTGAGATATCTCAAGGTCACATCTAAGTATGGCTTATGGTAAAGACAGACGGATGAGGTGAAGTTGCATGGCTTCATGGATGCAGATTGGGCAAGCAGCCCAACGGACAGAAAGAGCACATCAGGCGGGATTCTCAGTATTGGATCTACGACAGTTTATTGGTACAGCAGGAAACAAATATCCATGGCACTCAGTTCAGCGGAAGCAGAATACATGGCAGCAAGTCAAGCTACATGTGAGGCTATCTGGATGAGGAAGATCCTGGTCTGTTTTTTCGGTTCACATTTAGATCCTACAGTGATACATTGTGATAATCAGAGTTGCATTAAACTCTCAATTAATCTTGTGTTTCATGATAGATCTAAACATATTGATATTCGGTATCATCATATCAGATATTGTGTGCAACGGAAGATCATGTTGCTTTAGTACATTCCTACGAAAGATCAGGATGCAGATATTCTGACGAAGGCGCTCACCAGGAGAAAATTTGAATACCATAGAGGCAAGATCGGGGTGAAGGATAATCCCTATCTTGTTGAGAGGGAGTGTTGAGATTCAACAAGATGATGAGCTTAGTGAAAAGAGTCACCTTCACTAAGTGGGCCCACAGGCTAATTTTGGTGCAAGTCTATTTTTAGACATGTTGATCATATTTCAGAAGTTGCAGGATGCTATTTGTGGATGGTTGGTCAAGTTGTAAAAATATATGAAATTATATTTTTATAATACTGGGCGAAGTCTATTTATAAATCGTCAATCTAAAAATAGAAGTGTCGATTATCATTAGCTCTTAATAATAATCTGACAATAAACAGCAACTTATTCTCTTAGAGCACTTAATTTCAGTGCATAGATTTGGAAAATAAGTGGGCTAAAGGAATTATGAAATTCCTAGGGTTTACTGGTGGTTCATGCATGGAGGACTCAATTAGAACTGAAGTGGAAAAGTTATGACAGAGTTGGAAGAGTAGTTCATGGAGTTGTTATTTTGTTTAACTCAATTAATGGAGTTAAACTCAGTTGAGCTAGTTGTATCTAGTATAACTGAATGATACACTAGTGAGAGCGGAGTGAATTAATTCAAAAATAATAACTCATTAATCAACTGAACAATACAGTAGTTAACTACAATGCAAGGCAATTCTAGTGGAGACCCAGTGGAGAGATAGGTGAAAGGGGAAGATGGAATATTTGTTGTGACTATAGTGATGCATTTATTGCACCACACACACATTGGAGTTGCCAATGAGGATTGTGCAGTCAAGGCAAGGGTAATTTGAATTCATTCAGAGCTATTCTTCAGCAGGGATTGTGCAGAAAAGGCAAGCTAGCAGGTGGCAAGAAATTGGTGCATGGATTTGCAGATTTATTATGATTAGTGTGTGACGATTGATTGTACTGAGAGCTTGATATACTAATATTTGTATGAGATTGTTACAAGATCTCCATGATACATAATATATGATATTTGGGGTTTTTAGCTTCAGGCTTTCCCTTTAAACAACTGTGTTATGTGCAATTGTTTTTATTGATTCATGTGTTTGCAATTGATTTTAATTTCCACAAAAGATTAACAGTGGAAGGATTCTGTATTTAGCAAGAAGATAAAATATTGTAAGATCAGGAGAATCTGGATATATCCATGCATCTTGTATATAATTTCTACATTTCCTTCCTCTTTATGAGTTCCAGTCATGAAGATCATTCAAGAGATACAAGCTGAACCAAATGATCTACAGAGAAGGATCAATCAAACTATTTAGTTGCAGTAGTCTAGAGAGGAAGTTTATAACAGAACTCAAGTGATTCAAGAATATATCAAGAAGATTTTTTATGAAAGAACAAAGGTTGATGATTTTAATCTAGGAGACAAAGTTTTGAACTGGAATTTTAGAAGAGAAGACAAAGCTAAACATGGAAAATTTGACAATATTTTTAAAGGGCCATACATCATTGATTCTTTTAGAGGAAAAAATGCATATTCCCTTAAAGGGTTAGATCGAACAGAGATAGTTGGAGGTCCTGTCAATGGCAGGATGTTGAAGCACTACTTTTCTTAAAAAATACAGTTTTCTCTTTCATCATTGTAAATACCACAGTTTTACAGTTTATGATTTGAATAATACATCAATAAAGGTTGAAGCCCATGGAGAATTCCCTAAGCTTGGTTTGATGAGCTGCCATAAAGCATAAAAAAAGAAATCAGATGAAAATTTTGCAGAAAATGGAGCACTCAAGGCTACTAGTCTTAGGTTCTTGACACTTCACTTGGAGAAGTTCCATCCCCAGCTGGAGCCACTGTTAGGGTCCTATAAATTATAGGATCTCAAGGTGATTGAGTATTTCATAAGTTGCAATTTCATATTGAGTATGATTTTCAATATTCAAATGATTTCCAAAAAAATATGAAAAAAGAAAAGAAAAGAGGGTATATTGAAAAACAAAAAATAAAAGAAAAAGAAAGAAAAACCCAAAAAAAAAGAATAATATTGAAAGTGCTGCAAATCAAAATGCCATTTCTGATTAGATTAGTTTGTTCAATCATACAATTTAAGCATGATTGAAAAATTTTAAATTTCTGTTGAATAGCTTAGAAAATAAGGATTTTCCAAACAGTTTAATCTTGGCAGATCAGTAGTTAGGTAGAAATAAAATTGACTCAACATTTTAAACTAATTCAATGGAGGAATAAGGGATAGAGTAGCTTAGATTTTTGTATAAAAAAAATAAATAAATAAAGTCATTTGGGTTTGCAAGCCTAAATGCACCCTGCAAAAGAATGAAAAATGTTAGTATAGTGAAATAGGTAGGTAGTAGTTGAAGAAGAAAAATAAAGCTTAAATTACACGAAATTTGTCCCAATACATCATTCAAAGGACTTCATATATTTCCTGGTTTAAAAGGAAAAAAATCAAAAATGGGAGTTTTACCCTAAGTTTCGGAATTAATACTTCATCAAATGTATTATTTTATGTCATATACTAAAATCCTAAAGTCTTGAAACTATACCCTCGCTCGAAATTTACTCACCCGACCCAGCCATCCACTCACATCACATCATCGTTTAACCTTGCATCACTTTCCACCTAATCTCTGCTCCCTCCATCTCATTTGACGGCCCAAGATCCTTTCTGCACCCCCCCCCCCCCCCCCCATCCTCTAAAAGTTAACAAGGGGGGGGGGTCCAAAATAGGCGGTTTTTTAAACCATCCTATCTGCTACTTCTCTAGTGTTGGTCATTTTGCACCCCCCCTCCTCTCCATTCCACTTACCAGCCTACACCCCCTACGAAAAGATTTTTTCCTCCATTTCTAAGCCACGGCATTAACCGTTGTATTGCCGCCATTACCATTGCGCCAAGACAACCACTCTTCTCACCTCCAACTAATCACCTACGCTCCTGCCTAAAGCCTGTTAAACATTTAATGTCTTAGGCCGTTACCCAACGGGCCCGCGCCATGTCAACGGTAACCCAGTCACCCTACAAAAGAACTCTTCATCGATTGATCAAAGGTTACTATGTTTTCATGCACTCTGTGGTTATAGGTGATCAAATTCCAGGACTTGCAGAGCAAAAGAAAGGCGCAGAGAATATTTCAATTCTCTACAGATTTAACTAGAATTCATCTTTTGCAGTCCCCTTCTTCTCCCCATTTCCACTTCTAATCAGCAGAGCTCCCTTTCTTTATTCCAATCCTCTTCAAATCCCTTTCTATACATTTGCAATCACTTTCTTTTCAGTGAATAGTTATGCCTCCAAAGAAGGAGCAACAGCTAATTAACGCAATGGCTTATCCTCAGGTGGACCTGGATCATGTGGCCCTTGATGACAGGGACTTGAAAATACATGAGACTAGTTCAGAGTTAGACCTTTTTGATGTATACTATTGGCTATAATAATAGCTCATCGATGAAGTCGATGATATAGGACTGTGGGAGACTAAATTACCCTATTATATATTCCCAAAAACCCACAGTTGCCCTGAGTTTATTAGAAAATTTCTTGCCTGCTATGATATAAACCAAAGATCTATTGTAGCCCCCATAGGAGAAGTCCTCTTTTCCATCAATGCACAGTCCATCATGCAAATGATGCAAGATCCTACTGTTGAAGAAACAATACCATTTTCCTATGAAGCCCTCAGAGAACTATACCAAAAACTAGATTTTTCCAATAGAGCCAAAACACTGGATTTATTCATGGCTATAGACACTCCATTACCAAAGAAAAATCCTCCATATCTTTCATCTACTTTCCCTGATAGGACCCATCATATTTTCATTGTCCTTTCATACCTTTTAGGGTATCATTCAGATTAATGGATAGATGAATTAATGATATGTTTCATGTCCATACTTTCATCAGAGTCCAAGCAGTCCATCATGTTTAACTTCAGTCAATTCTTAGTTGATGCTATCCACGACCAGTTTGTTAAATTTCACACAAAGGAAGTGTTTAAATATACTTCAGTCTTAGTTTACATGCTGTTATATTTTCAGGCCAGCAGGTTTCAATTTACAGTTAGGAAATTTAATGAAGGCTCCCAACCTCAATGAGTAATATTTTGGAAAACCATGCTAATGAAGGAACTGAAGGACTACACCTACAAAAGATTTGTTGAAGCATTTTTGCATCCAGAAATGAACATCCTTAACAGCACAGTGGAACCAAGGATTAATGAATAAATTAAGAACATCATGCAGCTATCATACCAAGTAAGAACTGGAGACTGATACTTGTACCAGAACTACATGGAGATCAGAATTTATGGGTGTGAGTTGGCCCCTTACAAGCTGCCAAAGTTCCGCCCCTTAAGTATCTTTTCCCTCGATTACATCAGGCATATGATCAATGCAGATGAGGTACACTTTTTATCTGCCAAAAAAAAGTCTTAGTCTAGGATCAAGTCCCAAATTGGTCCTTTCATTTGCAATAGCAAAGAAGTAGGAGAGGAGGCTGACAGAATGTTGAGGGAGATGAAGTTTAATCATAGTTTCATTTGGTATTATGACCCATTGGGCATCATCTCCAAGAAAATGGTGGAGAATAAATCAACTCCATATATCCACACCCATAGGCCTGAAATTGAGCATTTCATGAACCAAACAGAGTGGGCAGCAAATCCATTGTAGGAGGCTAAAGAACATGTGATTTCAACCTCAATCATATAAACCCCTACTCCACAAGAAAAGCAGACTACATAAGACAAAGAAGACAGAGGAAAAGAACAAGATAAATAGGCAATAGGAAAGAGGCCAAGAGATTATCATTCTACTTTTAAGTTCCCTGAAAAGGATGTCGATTGGAGGTTGTTAAGAGAACAGTTCTCGTATGCGATTCTCGTTTCCCTTGAACCATTTCAGTTAGCAACCCGACCTGAGCCTAGTGTTCCCTCTGACAATCCGCAAGTCAATGGTTGTTCTGACTTTGATTCTTTCACGTACCATGTCGAATCTGAACACCCCAGTGGCTCATTATCTCTTTTGGCTCATGAAACCTACCCTGAGCCCACTCGATGTCTCCCTAGACTTAGTCCTAAATCTGGTTCACATTCGAACTATGAATCAGATTCACATTCGGATGATGAATCTAGTTCACATTCGGATTATGAATCTGGTTCACATTCGGATTATGAATCTAGTTCATATTTGGATTACGAATCTGGTTCAAATTCGGATGATGAATATGGTTCACATTCGGACTATGAATCTGGTTCACATACGGATTATGAATCGACTCCTACCCCGCATAAAGTTGATTCCCTTACAAGGTCTGCCAGATCATTGTTTTCTCTGAATGACACGGATGCGCGGGTCGGAAAGCCTCGTATGGTTAACGCCCCTGCGACTCAATCTATTTGTTCATTACTCCCCGGTTGGTTTCCCGATCCCGGCACACCAGTAATTTCTTCGAGACATTCAAAATTTCCTTATACTGGTATTGGCGACAATCATAAGCACGCAGATGGTGTTCCACCATCGCAGATCAAAATCGATGAATCTTTTAGATCTAATCTTTCTTACTCGGAATCTTTAGATAGCCATGGGAGTGATTATCTGATTGGGCAACCTCAAGATGTCCTCTTTATTGATCCATCCCAGTCGGTAACTCTCGGGGAGCCTGACATGCCAGGTGCCCAACTCGACCACATCGATGGTTGTAGCGATCACTCCTTATCTGAAAACATATTCAATCATATCGCTGAGGATTGTCACTCACATATTTTTTTCGACCATATGGAGACACCAGCAGTCGATGATGCACTTTGGGAAGTTTCAAGTACCCATCAGAAAGTCGAAGCGCTTCAGCTTCTGCCAACCGTTTCTGAGATGACGATCCCCAAATACCACGCTCCTCCCAGCATAACCACGGTAAATCCACCCTACCTTGGCGAATCTAAAGAATCTGATATATCGATCTATCAATCAGTCAGCGTGCAAACATTTGACCAAATTGATACAAATCCCACTGACATTCTGCAACTCACCATAATGCATGATCACATCCATTCGCCTGTTGATCTCGCCCAACCGTCAAAGTTGGGAAGCGCTCCGCTCGAAGGTCCGTTGTTTTTTCAAGGCGGTGAGAAATTTCAAGCTCCACTAAACGTGGATTCAGATCCCCATACCCTTGACCAAACCCAGGAGCAACCCCGGACTAGGGTTTTCAAAACTAGGGTTCCTACGCTTGGATGCGCATGCATCTATAATTTTCCCGACACTTGCTTATTGTCTCCATTCCATAAAACTGATGGTCCTCAACACCATGATGAAATTTCCGGTCAACTCGACCAACTCCATCCGGTTGATGTGCTTGAAAATAGGCGGTGGCTTACCCAGCGCCCATCAGATCTAGGATTGTGCATGAATGAATGTGTGTCATTTATTAATGTTGAGTTTCAAGAACATATTTTTGTGTATCAAGATGAGAGTGGGATTCAGCCTGCACAATCTGTTCTGGAATGTTCTTTCGTAAGTATCTATGATCATCTTGCTGTTGCACCTGCTCCTCAGGTAAGTTTTGTTGCTGCTGCACTTTTTTGGGTACTAGCTCTGATCTTGATCGTTGTTATTCTTGCAGGCCAGGAACTAATGCGGTGGCTGCACTGGAAAGTTGATTTTACATAACCCCACCGCAGCATTAGTTAAACTAGGGTTTAGGCGTAGGCTAGATAGGACATCTTAATAAAATTTGTTAGTTGTTCATTAGGTTTACTTGCTAAATTTTTACTTCATGATTTAAAAGTGTGTTTGTTGTTTTGTTTACGATTAATATTGTAGGCATCATCATGTTACAAGTAGTTTCCTCTCATTTCCTTTTCAGCTGCTTGTTGTTGCATAAATAATCATTGCTTGTATTGCGCCTCTATGCCACCTACAACTGGTTGATCGTTCTCGCACATGGCATTGCATCGCATCCTGAGCCTCGCCTTTTACATTGCGTCGTACTCTCTCTTCCTCACATCAGTTCTGTCATGTCGCCTGCCCCTGCACGAGCCCTCATTACAACCCTATCACCTTGCAGTCTTGTTTTGCCCCAATTGCTGAAGCAGTAACTCCATTGTTTTGGCGTGAAGTGGTGGTGGCTATCTCAAGAGGCAGCTTTCTCTTAGGAAGAGTCATTGAAGTCACATTCTCAACAGGATGCCTATGAGTTTAAACTCATTTAGATAGGGAGATACGAGCCGGTTGCTTATGGGAGACCTAATGAGTTCGAATGACCCCTACCCGTAGCCTAAGCCTTGTGCCCAGCATAGTCTTGGACATCTTAATGATCTGTTTTGCACACTTCACCTATTGTGGTAGATGGGATGTGAAGGTTCGACACAAGGGCAAACCCAAATCAGGATATCTTTCAGTTTCTGTAACACGAGAAAAAACCTCTCTTGCTCGTAAAATAAGTCGGGATACCTCATCCGCCCATGAAAAATAAGTGCCATGAGCACATGAAAATAAGTGCCACGAGCACATGAAAATAAGTGCTATAAGCACATGAAACAAATAAATTAAGAGAGATCGAAAGGAAACTCTGCGCGGATCGTGGCTCACAGCGACTCCGACCGGGGAATGCCGAAAACCGGGCTTCCAATGACGGAGCAACGTTGTATGATTTCTTGGGAAGTGACTCCAGCCAGGGAATGCTTTATCCGGGGCACAACATGAGTGGAGCAACACCCCGAGCTTACCTTAAAAATCGGGAATAATAAATAATAAGCCCAGTGCCTTGCTCCTAACATCATCATCAAACTCTTGGCATATGTGACCTTTCTCTTTGATGTGTTTCGATTAGCGGGACTTAGTTGAGGCCTGTTTTAAGAGCATACTGTAAAAAGGGCTTAAGTAATACAAAGGGTAGGGGCTGGTTCAATATTCCCTTGCATCATTATGCGAGGACTCGGACTTGTATTAGTGATATTGACGGAGATCTTGGATTCTACCGAGTGGTTCACCATTTGTGCCAAACTGCTACAACACCACACCAAATTTTGGGTATATTTAAAATTTCGGGTTCCCCCTCTGCTCACCTAGGCGTTAAAGTCTTTCACCTGACCTGCAGTCAACGACATCCCGCTGACCTATCTCTAATCCCTCACGAGTTGTCTCATCACCATTATTTGATGTTGTCGCTGCAATCACGCCATATGTGGGAGGGATCATCTAGTGTACGCTCAAACATTCTTACCGTAGTCGCGCCATGTGTAATGAGATTGCCATGCATACGTTTGAATAGAAAAATTTTATGTATTGATGATTAGATACCCTCTCACCATGGGTCATTAATCATGTTGACTGAATGTGTATTTTAAACTCTTTAATCTCATATGTTTTATCTAGGGGAACCGTTCGCAAAGAATAACTGTGAACTAATTAATGTTATGTTGTTTATACAGGCCCATCCCATGACTGATCAACTCATCAATGATTGTCATGGCACCAAGAGAAAGCCTCTTACATCTAAAGAGATTAGTGTTAAGGAATTCAAAAAATAAACTTTTGGAACCTGGGCTTGTCGACCATGCTGTGATTTCAAACGAATATCTAGCTAAAGTTATGTTCAAAATCCACCAAATGATTCTACCTAGAATGAAAGCAATGATGTAGAGATATATGTCAGATGGACCTCCTCTAAGGGTGGCAGCCAACATAAATGTTCTTTTAATATCGGAAGTGTTGAGTCCTTTGAGCAGAAGTTGGAAGGCGAGTATTGGTCCTCATGATTACATTCGGTGACATATGTTTGAAATGAGTGGAGGTACCAAAGTTGTTGAGATACCTAAGTATATTGATTCCAAGGTCTCTTATTTACTTTGTGAAAGAATGCAAAGTGGCTTTGGTGTAAGGGAACCTAGAGGCAAAGGTGGCTGTGGACTCTTTAACATCAACAAAATTGTGTGAAAACATTATAAGAAGCACACATTCGATGGACCAAAATTATATTGCATATTTAAACCAAGGCGCAAGACCATGTGGTTTTCAAAACATATAAAATGGTGAGTTAAGACTATATGGAAAAATTACAAATGAGTTTAATACTCCCATGGCGGATATAGTCTTCAAAGTCATGTTTAAAGCATGAAGCGGGATGTTGTAACAAACCCATAGTGACATGTTATATGACCATGGCACGTTGCATGGGCACAAATATTCGATGATTTTGAGCAAATATATACATGTGGTGATCCAAAGTCTTGGTGTGAATTGCAATACTCGTCAAACCATCTAAGGTTAATGGAACGATAAGGTTACAAAAGGGTGCCGAGAAGACATGTATGGTGATCGTGCTTATACTACGGCATTTGGAGCATATGTTTAAACAGTCAAAGTTATGTTTAAAGCATGGTCGGAGTGTATGACCAACCCGTGGAGCCGTGTTATAATAACTTTGTTGTGTTGCTAATGGGTGCAAACAGTTTGATCCTGCAGTTTGAATCCACGGCATTGTGACATTCATGATCAAAGAGAAGGCATTACGAATGAGTTTTCGATAGCTGTTTTCGACTTACGTGAAATTTTTGGAACAAATATATAATATTCCATAGTCTAAAACACGTTTACGTTGCATGGAACTGAACGTGCAATGCTGACATTGCATGAAGCTAACGTGAATATTTATATGTATACACACAGCGATTGACTTTTCGACAAAGGCATGAAGCGTCATGCTATAATGATAATGGCATATTATAATTAAAAATCTGTAACCACGTTCAAAGCACGGAGCAATAGGGTATGTTGACAGCAAGGAGGAGTTTTCCACGTGGCTATCTCAAAATTTATGCGGAAACATCACAAAAGAACTGAGCTTTTCACGTAAGTATGTGGAGATATCAACATTAAAATGGAAAGAGAATATATTATGCGTTACAACTGAAACCAGCGCCACAAAGCATGTTGCGTTTGACAGTGAAGGAGCTATTTTAAAGGAGCAGGTAACAGCTGACTTCTGCAGCCCCAACGGCGATATTCCGGGAGAGAATCACTCTTTGAACCTGCTACGCTGATCACATTTAGTAACAGTCCATTATCACTGGATCAGTGCTTCGGTGGAGGCGGCAGTGTTTTCCATTACCCAGCGTGGATTGAGCTACAACAGCGTGGAAAGGGGCATGTAATCCCATCCTGAATGCATGCACATGGATTCATTTGTATTGGTTTTTTCATTACAGTAAGGTACCGGTGCGTCAGGGAAGAGCGAAACGTTCCATCGAACCAGCGTAGGAATGGATGTGGAGTATTGTTTCCAGAGCGACAAATCCCTCCATTACAGTAGATGTTCTATTACAGGATAAAGCTCCGTTTTCAAAATTATATAAAAGTGTTGACTCGAGGAGGTCTGGCGTTCGGTATTGAATCATTATGCTCCTATCCTATCCTGTTCGATGTTTTCTGACCCTGCCATGTCCACCAGCACCAACCTTCCTCCAACTGATGGCACATCTACTATAATCGTGCAATGGCTGCGAGAGCTCCGCTCGTTGCAATTGATACTCTGCACAGCGCGTTTTCTCCACCACTTCTTACCAGACCCTATTGCTCCATACATTATAATAGTGCATTTTCCTCCGCTCTTCACTTCTTCCACTCGTTCTTCAACGTACTTAATGTAAAACAGTGGCAGGGCCTCTCCACGCCAAGATAAGCCATCGAGACTAAAGCCTCTGCAATATCCTGAGCCTGCTCTGAGTCTCGTGTATTCCGCCATTCTGCTGAGCATGCCTCATGCATCCAATTATTTCCACTGGGTGTTCTTCTTTCTCCCGTGGAATTCGCCCCCCATTGTTGCTGCTGCTCATACTTCTGGCTCGGTTCCTGATTCAACTTTTGGCATGCTACCACCCTTTAGCTTATCATTTGATTTTAATGGTGTTTGTCTGCGTATAACCCGACTTTCCACCACGAAGACAAGCTGTTCAGAGGCATGCAGACTCATCAACCCCATTTCGAAGGGGCGTTCCCTTAGTAAGATCTTAGCGCAAACTTTTGAACATGATGAACGTATCATTGGAGCCCGGCATAGTTTTCGTTGTGGAAAACACAAGCAGTATGTTGCCCAAATCAACACTTACGTTCCATTGGGTCTGCATTCCAAACTCGGCCCATAGCTACGCTAATTGGCATTACGTTAACTGAAGAAAGGATACAGAGAAAGCTTACCCTAGCCATTCTCTCCGACGATTCAGTAGTCAACCACACAGGGGTCTAAGTTGTTATTTTCATTCTTACAATTGATTAAAAAGCCCTTAGCATTATTTATGTGACCTGTGTTATTTTATTGCAGGAGGAACCACTCTTTTTGCAGATCTGGCGAGGTCGCAGGTCGCACGTCTGTGATTTTTTTTGCCTTTTGCGACCCCGCGACCCAGTGACCCAGTCGCAAGGTCACAGGGTCGCACCTCTTCAGTTTTTTCGCCTTTTGCGACCTCGCGACCCAGCGACCTAGTCGCAAGGTCGCAAGGTCGCATTTCTTTGGTTTTCCTCCTTTTGCGACCCCGCGACCCAGCGACCTAGTCACAAGGTCGCAAGGTCGAATTTCGTCGATTTTTCCACCTTTTGCGACCCAGCGACCCAGCGACCTAGTCGCAAGGTCGCATATCTATGTCTTTTCCACCTTTTGCGACCCTGCGACCCAGCGACCTAGTCGCAAGGTCGCAAGGTCGCATTCTCTCATTTTCTTGCAACTTGCGACCCCGCGACCCAGGCAGGTCACAGGTCGCAACAACAGGCAGGTCGCAGGTCGCAACAGCGGCTCAGGTCGCAGGTCGCAAAAAGGACTAGGTCGCAAGGCAGCCCAACGGTCAGGAAGATGAAAGATCAAGGAAGCCCGAAGGGCAGTTTCTGCATTATAAATACTCCTACGGGAGCTTGTAAAAAGGCTTTTTCTTTTGGAAACTCAAGAGCTACATGGCATTGTATTGAAATATTATACTCTTGTGCATATGAATACAGATTCTTGTTAAAACACCCTATGGTTATGATGTGTTTTGCTGTGCGAACACTGTGTGTATTCCTTGTACAGTTTCAGAATATCCTATGATTAATGAATATGCACTCTTCATGTCATCATTTATGCGTCATGGCTATCTGTGTTGTATCAATGATGTTCAATTTATCATCTGCTCTATTAATGAATGTTAATGAACTATTTTGTTAGCATTTCATTTTAGCTTTCAGAAAGTAAAGGGATATCTCACCATAAAGAACTATTTCTTTTGTGGTCAGACTACCTTATAAGCATTACCCCCAAAGATGTGTTGCTAATGACATCTCCTGAGGTGTACATGTTTTATTTATGATATTGCTACGCATAGTGTTTGATTCGTGTTTAATGCATCAATCCTGTATTTTGTATCATGTGAATAAGTGTATGTCCGCAGGTTCAATCAGGTTCTTTTGAGACCGAATGGAAGGCGTCTTAAGCGGTAGCCGGACCCACACCCCGGACGGGATCCCTACTCCAAATAGTTCAACGTCTAATTGGGACTTTCTACCGGGGAGATCCCCTACTGTTGGCCGGACCAATTTTCCCGTCAACAGATTTGGCGCTAGAAGGAGGGCCTGAACCTCCGACCATATGTTTAATGAAAAGGGGGGGCTAGATGACAAACTAAGCCCTTAGAGCCTGCAGTTAATCTCATATCTGTAATGGCTCGTTCCCAAATCATTCTCCCGAGATGTTTGTCAGAGTTTTATGAGCCTGGATACTACATCTCCGATGAACTTATGTATCACTTGTCCCAGTTAAAATTTGATGGTGAAAATGGGGTGTCCATAACCCAACACTGTTCAGATTTTTGTGACTTTGGTGAGTGCTATGAAATTGACGATGAGGGTTTGTTTTGTTTGCTTTTCTTCCTCACCCTCGAATGTCGCGCTAAGCAATGGTGCTGCACTTTGCCAGAATCTTCCATCCATTCATTTGAACAAATCGCCAGTGAATTACAACAAGCTTTTCACAGGTATTATTTTCATAACGTTTTACTAAAGATAAATGACAACATAATGGAACCTCAGGAATATTTAGATGAGTTCTCTATCAGATTCGTTCATTATTGTTTTGAGTTCCCTGAAAAGAATTTCGATTGGAGGTTGTTAAGAGAACAGTTCGCGTATGCGATTCTCGTTTCCCTTGAACCATTTCAGTTAGCAACCCGACCTGAGCCTAGTGTTCCCTATGACAATACGCAAGTCAACGGTTGTTCTGACTTTGAGTCTTTCATGTACCATGTCGAATCTGAACACCCCAGTGGCTCATTATCTCTTTTGGCTCATGAAACCTACCCCGAGCCCACTCGATGTCTCCATGGACTTAGTCCTAAATCTGGTTCACATTCGAATTATGAATCAGATTCACATTCGGATGATGAATCTGGTTCACATTCGGATTATGAATCTGGTTCACATTCGGATTATGAATCTAGTTCATATTTGGATTACGAATCTGGTTCAGATTCGGATGATGAATATGGTTCACATTCAGACTATGAATCTGGTTCACATACGGATTATGAATCGACTCCTACCCCGCATAAAGTTGATTCCCTTACAAGGTCTGCCAGATGATCGTTTTCTCTAAATGACACGGATGCACGGGTTGGAAAGCCTCGTATGGTTAACGCACCCGGTTGGTTTCCCAATCCCAGCACACCAGTAATTTCTTTGAGACATTCAGAATTTCCTTATACTAGTATTGGCGACAATCATAAGCACGCAGATGGTGTTCCACCATCAGAGATCAAAATCGATGAATCTTTTAGATCTAATATTTCTTACTCGGAATCTTTAGACAGCCATGGGAGTGATTATCTGATTGGGAAACCTCAAGATGTCCTCTTTATTGATCCATCCCAGTCGGTAAATCTTGGGGAGCCTGACATGCCAGGTGCCCAACTCGACCACATCGATGGTTGTAGCGATCACTCCTTATCTGAAAACATATTGAATCATATCGCTGAGGATTGTCACTCACATATTTTTTCCGACCATATGGAGACACCAGCAGTCGATGATGCACTTTGGGAAGTTTCAAGTACCCATCAGAAAGTCGAAGCGCTTCAGCTTCTAACAACCGTTTCTGAGATGACGATCCCCAAATACCACGCTCCTCCCAGCATAACCGCGGTAAATCCACCCTACCTTGGCAAATCTAAATAATCTGATATATCAATCTATCAATCAGTCAGTGCACAAAAATTTGACCAAATTGATACAAAGCCCACTGACATTCTGCAACTCACCATAATGCATGATCACATCCATTTGCCTGTTGATCTCGCCTAACCATCAAAGTTGGGAAGCGCTCCGCTCGAATGTCCGGAGTTTGTTCAAGGCGGTGAGGAATTTCAAGCTCCACTAAACGTAGATTCAGATCCCCATACCCTTGACCAAACCCAGGAGCAACCCCGGACTAGGGTTTTCAAAACTAGGGTTCCTACGCTTCGATGCGGATGCATCTATAATTCGCCCGACACTTGCTTATTGTTTCCATTCCATAAAACTGATGGTCCTTTACACCATGATGAAATTTCTGGTCAACTCGACCAACTCCATCCGGTGGATGTGCTTGAAAATAGGCGGTGGCTTACCCAGCGCCCATCAGATCTAGGATTGTGCATGAATGAATGTGTGTCATTTATAAATGTTGAGTTTCAAGAACATATTGTTGTGTATCAAGATGAGAGTGGGATTCAGCCTACACAATCTGTTCTGGAATGTTCTTTGTTAAGTATCTATGATCATCTTGCTGTTGCACCTGCTCCTCAGGTAAGTTTTGTTGTTGCTGCACTTTTTTGGGTACTAGCTCTGATCCTGATCGTTGTTATTCTTGCAGGCTAGGAACTAATGTGGTGGCTACACTGGAAAGCTGATTTTACATAACCCCACCGCAGCATTATTTAAACTAGGGTTTAGGTGTAGGCTAGATAGGACATCTTAATAAAATTTGTTAGTTGTTGATTAGGTTTACTTGCTAAATTTTTACTTCATGATTTAAAAGTGTGTTTGTTGTTTTGTTCACAATTAGTATTTTAGGCATCATCATGTTACAAGTAGTTTCCTTTCATTTCCTTTTTAGTCACTTCTTGTTGCATAAATAATCGCTGCTTGTATTTGCACTTACTGCTGGATTGATCGTTCTTGCACATGGCGTTACATTGCATCTTGAGCCTTGCCTATTACATTGCATCGTACGCTCTCTTCCTTACATCAGTTCTGTCATATCTCCTGCCACTTCATGAGCCCTCATTGCAGCCCTATCACCTCGTGATCTTGTTTTCCCTAACTACTAAAATAGTAACCCCATTGTTTGCGTGAGGTTGTGGTGGCTATCTCAAGAGGAAGCTTTCTCTTAGGACAAGTCATTGAAGTCGCATTCTCAACAAGATGCCTATGAGTCTAAAATTATTTAGCCTGGGAGATACGATCCGGTTGATTGTGGGAGACCTAATGAGTTTGAAATGGCCCATACCCGTAAGTCTAAACTTTGTGCCCAGCATAGTCTCAGACGTTTTAATGATTTGTCTGCGCGCTTCACCTATTGTGGTCAATGGGATGTGAAGGTTCGGCACAAGGGCAAACCCAAATCAGGATATCTTTCAGTTTCTGTAACACGAGAAACAACCTCTCTTGCTCATAAAATAAGTCGGGATCCGTCATCCACCCATGAAAAATAAGTGCCATGAGCACATGAAAATAAGTGCCATGAGCACATGAAAATAAGTGTTGTAAGCACATGAAACAAATAAGGGTAAAGGATCGAGAAAGGCTTCCTGCGCAAAGAGGTAATGCGACGACTCCGCCGGGGTACTGACCAGGCTCGCTGGCAGCGGAGCAACGTTTGTGATTTCTTGAAGTGACTCCGCCGGGGTACTGTCCAGGCCTGCTGGCAGTGGAGCAACACCAGAAGCTTACTTTAAAAATCCTGAGAATAATAAACCCAGTGCCTTGCTCCTAACATCATCATCAAGCTACTGGCATATGTGACCTTTCTCTTTGATGTGTTTCTGATTAGCGGGACTTAGTTGAGGCACGAGGATTAGGCATACCTGTAAAGGGCCAAAGTAATACAAAGGGTACCCACGGAACTGGTTCAATATTCCCTTGCATCATTATCCGGACTCAGACTATTGTGGTGATATTGACAGAGATGCTGGATTCTACCAGTGGTTCACCATTTGTTGTAGCCGCTACAACACCACCCAAAATTTTGGGTATATTTAAAATTTTGGGTTCCCCCTTTGCTCGCCTAGGCGTTAAAGTCTTTCACCTGACCTGCAATCAACGACATCCCACCGACCTATCTCTAATCCCTCACGAGTTGTCTCATCACCATGACTTGATGTTGTCGCTGCAATCACGCCATATGTGGGAGGGATCATCTAGTGTACGCTCAAACATTCTTACCGCAGTCGCTCCATGTGTAATGAGATTGCCATGCATACGTTTGAATAGAAACCTTTTATGTATGGACGATTAAAGACCCTCTCACCATGGGTCATTAATCATGTTGACTGAATGCATATTTTAAACTCTTTAATCTCATATGTTTTATCTAGGGGAACCGTTCGCAAAGAATAATTGTGAACTAATTAATCTTATGTTGTTTATACAGGCCCATCCCACGACTGATCAACTCATCAATGATTGTCATGGCACCAAGAGAAAGCCTCTTGCATCTGAAGAGATTAGTGTTCAGGAATTCAAAAAATAAACTTTTGGAACCTGGGCTTGTTGACCATGTTGTGATTTCAAACGAATCTCTAGCTAAAGTTATGTTCAAAATCCACCAAATGATTCTGCCCAGAATGAAAGAAATGATGTAGAGATATATGTCAGATGGACCTCCTCTGAGGGTGGCAGCCAACATAAGTGTTACTTTAATATCGGAAGTGTTGAGTCCTTTGAGCAGAAGTTGGAAGCGTTGAGTATTGGTCCTCATGATTCTGTTCCGGTGACATATGTTTCAGAAATGGTCCGGTACCAAGAGTTGTTGAGATATGCACCTATATTATTGATTCCAAGGTCTCTTATTTACTTTGGGCAAAGAATGCAAAGTGGCTTTGGTGTAAGGGAACCTAGAGGCAAAGGTGGCTGTGGACTCTTTAACATCAACAAAATTGTGTGAAAACATTATAAGAAGCACACATTCGATGGACCAAAATTATATTGCATATTTAAACCAAGGCGCAAGACCATGTGGTTTTCAAAACATATAAAATGGTGAGTTAAGACTATATGGAAAAATTACAAATGATTTTAATACTCCCATGGCGGATATAGTCTTCAAAGTCATGTTTAAAGCATGAAGCGGGATGTTGTAACAAACCCATAGTGACATGTTATATGACCATTGCACATTGCATGGGCACAAATATTCGATGATTTTGAGCAAATATATACATGTGGTGATCCAAAGTCTTGGTGCAAATTGCAATATTCCTCAAACCATCTAAGGTTAATGGAACGATAAGGTTACAAAAGGGTGCCGAGCATACATGTATGGTGATCGTGCTTATACTACGGCGTTTGGAGCATATGTTTAAACAGTCAAAGTTATGTTTAAAGCATGATCGGAGTGTATGACCAACCCGTGGAGCTGCGTTATAATAACTTTGTTGTGTTGCTAATGGGTGCAAACAGTTTGATCCTACAGTTTGAATCCACGGCATTGTGACATTCATGATCAAAGAGAAGGCATTACGAATGAGTTTTCGATAGTTGTTTTCGACTTACGTGAAAGTTTTGGAACAAATATATAATATTCCATAGTCTAAAACACATTTACGTTGCATGGAACTGAACGTGCAATGCTGACATTGCATGAAGCTAACGTGAATATTTATATGTATACACACAGCAATTGACTTTTCGACAAAGGCATGAAGCGCCGTGCTATAATGATAGTGGCATATTATAATTAACAATCTGTAACCACATTCAAAGCACGGAGCAATAGGGTATGTTGACAGCAAGGAGGAGTTTTCCACGTGGCTATCTCAAAATTTATGCGGCAACATCACAAAATAACTGAGCTTTTCGCGTAAGTATGTGGAGATATCGACATTAAAATGGAAAGCGAATATATTATGCGTTACAACTGAAACCAGCGCCACAAAGCATGTTGCGTTTGACAGTGAAGGAGCTATTTTAAAGGAGCAGGTAACAGCTGACTTCTGCAGCCCCAACGGCGATATTCCGGGAGAGAATCACTCTTTGAACCTGCTACGCTGATCACATTTAGTAACAGTCCATTATCACTGGATCAGTGCTTCGGTGGAGGCGGCAGTGTTTGCCATTACCTAGTGTGGATTGAGCTGCGACGGCGTGGAAAGGGGCATGCAATCCCATCCTGAATGCATGCACACGGATTCATTTGTATTGGTTTTGTCATTACAGTAAGGTACCAGTCCGTCAGGGAAGAGCGAAACGTTCCATCGAACCAGCGCAGGAATGGATGTGGAGTATTGTTTCCAGAGCGACAAATCCCTCCATTACAGTAGATGTTCTATTATAGGATAAAGCTCCATTTTCAAAATTATATCAAAGTGCTGACTCGAGGAGGTCTAGCGTTCGGTATTGAATCATTATGCTCCTATCCTAGCCTGTTCGATGTTTTCTGAGCCTGCCATGTCCACTAGCACCAGCCTCCCTCCAAATGATGGCACATCTACTATAATCGTGCAATGGCTGCGAGAGCTCCGCTCGTTGCAATTGATACTCTGCACAGCGCGTTTTCTCCACCACTTCTTACCAGACCCTATTGCTCCATACATTATAATAGTGCATTTTCCTCTGCTCTTCACTTCTTCCACTCGTTCTTCAACGTACTTAATGTAAAACAGTGGCAGGGCCTCTCCACGCCAAGATAAGCCATCGAGACTAAAGCCTCTGCAATATCCTGAGCCTGCTCTGAGTCTTGTGTATTCCGCCATTCTGCTGAGCATGCCTCATGCATCCAATTATTTCCACTGGGTGTTCTTCTTTCTCCCGTGGAATTCGCCCCCCATTGTTGCTGCTGCTCATACTTCTGCCTCGGTTCCTGATTCAACTTTTGGCATGCTACCACCCTTTAGCTTATCATTTGATTTTAATGGTGTTTGTCTGCGTATAACCCGACTTGCCACCACGAAGACAAGATTTTCGAAGGCATGCAGACTCATCAACCCCATTTCGAAGGGGTGTTCCCTCAGTAATATCTTAGCGCAAACTTTTGAACATGATGAATGTATCATTGGAGCCCGGCATAGTTTTCATTGTGGAAAACACAAGCAGTATGTTGCCCAAATCAACACTTACGTTCCATTGGGTCTGCATTCCAAACTCGGCCCATAGCTACGCTAATTGGCATTACGTTAACTGAAGAAAGGATACAGAGAAAGCTTACCCTAGCCATTCTCTCCGACGATTCAGTAGTCGACCACATAGGGGTCTAAGTTGTTATTTTCATTCTTACAATTGATTAAAATGCCATTAGCAGTATTTATGTGACCTGTGTTATTTTATTGCAGGAGGAACCACTCTGTTTGCAGATCTGGCGAGGTCGCAGGTCGCATGTCTGTGATTTTTTTCACCTTTTGCGACCCCGCGACCCAGCGACCCAGTCGCAAGGTCGCAGGGTCGCACCTCTTCAGTTTTTTCGCCTTTTGCGACCTCACGACCCAGCGACCTAGTCGCAAGGTCGCAAGGTCGCATTTCTTTGTTTTTCCTCCTTTTGCGACCCCGCGACCCAGCGACCTAGTCACAAGGTCGCAAGGTCGCATTTCGTCGGTTTTTCCACCTTTTGCGACCCAGCGACCTAGTCGCAAGGTCGCAAGGTCGCATATCTATGTCTTTTCCACCTTTTGCGACCCTGCGACCCAGCGACCTAGTCACAAGGTCGCAAGGTCGCATTCTCTCATTTTCTTGCAACTTGCGACCCCGCGACCCAGGCAGGTCGCAGGTCGCAACAGCAGGTAGGTCGCAGGTCGCAACAGCGGCTCAGGTCGCAGGTCGCAAAAAGGACTAGGTCGCAAGGCAGCCCAACGGTCAGGAAGATGAAAGATCAGGGAAGCTCGAAGGGCAGTTTCTGCATTATAAATACCCCTACGGGAGCTTGTAAAAAGGATTTTTCTTTTGGAAACTCAAGAGCTACATGGCATTGTATTGAAAGATTATAATCTTGTGCATATGAATACAGATTCTTGTTAAAACACCCTATGGTTATGATGTGTTTTGTTGTGCGAACACTGTGTGTATTCCTTGTACAGTTTCAGAATATCCTATGATTAATGAAGCTGCACTCTTCATGTCATAATTTATGCGTCATGGCTATCTGTGTTGTATCAATGATGTTCAATTTATCATCTGCTCTATTAATGAATGTTAATGAACTATTTTGTTAGCATTTCGTTTTATCTTTCAGAAAGTAAAGGGATATCTCACCATAAAGAACTATTTCTTTTGTGGTCAGACTACCTTATAAGCATTACCCCCAAAGATGTGTTGCTAATGACATCTCCTGAGGTGTACATGTTTTATTTATGATCTTGCTAAGCATAGTGTTTGATTCGTGTTTAATGCATCAATCCTGTATTTTGTATCATGTGAATAAGTGTATCTCCGCAGGTTCAATCAGGTTCTTTTGAGACCGAAGGGAAGGCGTCTTAAGCGGTAGCCAGACCCACACCCCAGACGGGATCCCTACTCCAAACGGTTCAAGGTCTAATTGGAACTTTCTACTGGGGAGATCCCCTACTGTTGGCCGGACCAATTTTCCCATCAACAAGCACCTTTGGCAGCTATGCCACATGATTACCAATCTAAAATTATACTATATTATGGAACTGGTCATGTAACTTCCCAACAGAATGTTGACAAAATGAATGATTGTTTTGACCTTCAAGAGGTAGATGAAGAGAGTGTTAAGTTAAGGATGCTTTCTCAGAGTCTTAGTGGAGAAGTTAGAAAATGGTTTAAAGCTTTACCTTCAAACAGTATCAATGACATCCCTGCATTTCATCAAACATTCCTCAATAGGTGGGAAGTAAAAAATAACCCTCTTCAAATTTTATTTGAATATGAAAATATTAGAAGGGCCCCAGCTAAAAGTATTCAGGATTATTGCACCTGATTTAACAGTTTATATAATGAAATATCTGCTCATATAAAACCACCACAAGGTTTAGCCTTGGTTAAATTCCCAAATGGTTTTGAACCATAAATGTCTTATCAGCTAAGGGAAAGAAACTCGGCCACATTAGAGGAAATGTAGAGGGATGTGGTGAGTGTAGAAGCCAACATGTTGGAAAAAAGAGCTAGAATGAGAACTAAAAGAAGAGTTACTATAAGAGAAGAACCTTCAACTTCCACGTCTCATGCTAAAATTGACTCATTAGTTAGAACTATGGAGAGAATGATGGAGAGGATTAATCTAAATGAAAGAACCATTTCTAGAGAAAATCAACCAACTCATAAAAACAGAAAACAAAATTCTAGAAGAAACCCTCCTTAGATAAGATAGAGAGAGAAAAGAGGTCCTGATCAACAAATTAGGCTTCCATTCGAAGAGAATTATACTGATGAGGATGAAGGAGTAGTTGAGGAAGTCGAAGAAAATCAGATAAATTTGATGGGAATTAATGAATATGACTTTTTTTTTCTCACCCAAGAGGAACAAGAATTATTTTCATTAACTGAAAAAGAGTTAGAATCTGAAGAATCTGATGATTATAAACAAATATTTGAGAATGCTATCATGGAGATTCACAGACAGTATAACCTTAGAAGCAAGAAAAACTTTGACAATTCCAATAAAAAGAATTTAGAAAATACTGCAAAAAAGGTTTCTCAACCTGATCTCAACAAAACAACAGAAAATTTCAAAGCAAATTGTAAACAAATCAGAAAATAAAAACACAAAAAAAATTACTAGAAGAACATTTGATACCCCTACCAAAATTTCTCAAATTGATATCCCTAGTACAAGTCAACAAACTGAATTTACCCAAAAAGTAGTGGCTGAGAGAACTGATTTTTCAAATATGCTCAAAGTACAAACGCCATTCAGCACTGATAACGAAATTACTAAACTGAAAATATCTATTCCCCTCACTGAATTGATATACAAGAATGTGTATAGGTATCAGGTCCTAACGGTACTAAACATAGGGGAGATTATTGATACTATTAATTTAAATGATGATCAGCCTGAAATTTTGTTTGGGCTAGAATTTGATTGTAAACCCCAAGAAGGAGGTGTCTTTCCATTTTATGTCAGTCTTAATTTCCATGATAAAATTCTCCATAATGCCATGTTGGATTCAGGTGCATCACATAATATTATGCCAAAGGCTGTTATGGAGAAGCTTGGCCTTGAAATCACTAGAACTTGCAAATATTTGTACTCATTTTATTCTAGCAAAGTTATATGTCTAGGTCTTATCAAAGATCTTTGTTTCACTTTAGCTCAGATACCTGCAAAGATTCTAGTGATAGATATTGTAACAGCTGACATCCCTCCTAAGTATGGCATTTTTTTATCACGCTCATGGGGACCAAAGTTACAAGGGACCCTTCAAATGTATATGAATTATGCTACAATACCGGTGTTTGGTCAACCAAGAATATTGTATAGTGAAACCTTAATGAAGTACATGGTGAGTACTGTCCTCTCTACTATGTTCATACTGACCTTGATTCCTTCATTCTTTATAATGATGGAGACATTGATTCACAGGTTACCCATGCAGAAAATGATATTAAATAAAAACATGATAGTCAAATACAAACTATATGAGTTTTGATGGCTCATGTGGCAAAGTAGGCTCGGGAGCAGGTGTTTAGGTATATAATGCAAGGAAAAATCATGCACAAGGTCACTCATACAAGCTAAATTTTTAGTGTACCAACAATACACCAGAATATGAAGCCCTACTCTTAGGATTACAATTGCTGAAAAGATTAGGAGCTAAAAGGATTTATGTCCATGGTGATTCTGAATTAGTCATAAAACAAGTAAAAGGACAATACGCTGCAAATAATCCTTGGTTGAGAGCATACATAAATGTTGTACTTGATTTCTTAAGAACATTTGAAGAATATGATTTAGCAGTTTCACTAGAAATCGAAATTTCATATCAAACGGCTTTGCCTTTTTCAGCAAATACATGTCAATTGCCTCACCCAAACAGACAATACGCAATAGAGGTTAAACATCGTCCATCTGTGCCTGATAACATGAGATACTCGCAAGTATTCAGTAGTGACAAAAAAATTGAAACTTTCTTACAATCAAAGGATGAATTTGAGGATAGCAATATAGACTTAGATTGTGAAGAAGACAGTCACCCTGATGTACAAATTAGTGTAGAAAAATAATATGTTGTTTTTGATGTAAATAGTTTAGCAAGTAAAATTGTTCATAAAACTTAAATACATAAAGACCCAGAAAAAGAGGAATTCGAAGTACTTCAACTCAAGGATAATATCCTGCCTAGAGGGCTAGTCCCTTTAGAAGAACTGTTTGACTTTAATGATGTGGCCAAGAAACCCAAAATGGAACCAACAAGGGCAAACATTAAACAGTGTAACATAGGCACTGAACAAAACCCCAAAATTATAAAATTGTCAAAATCACTGCCTATAGTTACAAAACAAAGGTATATAGCTCTATTTAAGAAATTCATAGATGTATTTTCTTGGAGCTATGAGGACTTAAAAGCTTATGATACTACCATTATACAACACAAAATTCCAATCAAGGAGGATCAAAAACCTTTTAAGAAAAAACTGCGTAGGATAAATCCTATTTTAATGCCCTTTGTTGAGAAAGAAATCAAGAAAATGTATGAATCCAAAATCATAGTTCCACTTAGATATTCTAAGTGGGTATCTAATATTGTGCCTACAAGAAAGAAAATAGGTGAAATCAAACTTTGCATTGACTTTACGAATCTGAACAATGTATCCCTTAAGGACAACTACCCTTTACCAAAAATGGATCATATATTTGAGAGGGTAGTAGGCTCTAGTAGGATTTCTTTGTTAGATGGATTTTTAGGTTATAATCAAGTTCTAGTACATCCTGATGATCAAGACAAAACAGCCTTTACTACTCTTAGGGGACTTTCATGTATGTTAAAATGCCTTTTGGATTAATGAATGCTGGTGCTAATTTTCAAAGAGCCATGGACATTTCTTTTGCAGATGAAATTGGCCATTTTATGGTGATATATCTTGATGACATTACTGTATATTCAAAAATTGATGAAGAACACTTGGCACATCTGAGAAGAGTTTTTGAAAAATGTAGAATATTTGGAATTTCCCTAAATCCCAAGAAAACATTGTTTGGTCTTGAAGAAGAAAAAATTTTAGGTCACATTATTTCTCAAGATGGAATTAGAATTGATCCTAGCAGGATTGATGGTATACTCAAAAGCAGTCATCCCAGAAATCTCAAATAACTTCAATCTTTCATTGGTAAAATAAAATTTTTAAGTAGATTTATACCCAATCTTGCATAACTTTTGACAAGTATAACCAGCATGCTTAAAAAAGATTCAGAAATAAGATGGAACATTGAAGCTAAAAAATCTTTTGATCTAGTCAAGCAAGCATTAGCAAAACCTCCAGTCCTAATCATCCCAAATTTTACCAAAGACTTCATAGTTTTTTCTTTTGCATCTGAACATACTATTGTTGTTGTATTATTGCAGAAAAACAGTGAAGGACATGAACATCCAATAGCATTTTTTAGCAAAGCCTTGAGAGATGCATCTTTAAAATACAATATCATGGAAAAAATGGTTTTTTCTTTGGTTTAAGCATTAAAGGATTTCAGAGCTTACATTATACATTCACATATTATTGCTTATGTGTCGAATGCAGTTGTCAAAGACATTTTAACACAAAATGGTCCTGATGGAAAGGCGGGTAAATGGATTGTTGTTATTTTGAAATATGATGTGGAAATAAAACCTACCAAATTGATTAAAGGTCAAGGATTAGCCAAATTGATGACTAAATCAAATTTTCATGCACTAGATATCAAAATGGTTTATTCATTGGTTGATCAAGAGGAACTGATGACTCCACAAATTGATGAAGCATTCCTAAATTATCCCTGGTATGCATACATCTTATATGTTTTTTTTAATTTGAATGCTCCTCCTGGTTTGTCCAAAACTAAAGCAAGATTTATAAAGTTGAAAGCTGTCAAATTCTGCATTTTAGAAAATTTCTTATATTGGAAAGATGTTGGATGTGTTTTAATCAAATTTTTGCTAAAAGATGATGCAGATAAAGCTATGTAGTATTTCAATGAAGGTGACTGTGGTGGCCATATTTATTGGAAAACCACTGCCAATAAGATTCTTAGAGTTGGTTTCTGTTGGCCTACCTTTCTCCTGACATCCAGAAGATGGTAATTGCCTTTCACAAATGCCAAATTTTTGAGGGAAAGAGAAAATTTTTTCCCTTGCCCTTAAAACCTTTTTTTTTTAGAGCCCTTTCCAAAAATGGGGATTGGATTTTATTAGTGAAATTCATCCCCCATCCTCTACCCAGCATAAATGGATTCTCACTGCCATAGACTACTTTACCAAATGGATAGAAGCCACTCCTTCTATAAATGCCAATGATTTTGTCATTATTAAATTTCTTAAAACCAATATCCTTTCTAGATTTGGTTGTCCTAGAAAACTCATCATTGATAATGTTGCAGCCTTCAAGTCCAAGAAAATGGTTGATTTCTATCATAAGTACGATATAAATTTGGGGAATTCAACGGCCTATTACCCTTAGGGTAATGGATTGGTTGAATCTTCAAACAAAAGATTGTGAATATCATCAAAAAGCTCTTGGAAGATACCAAGAAATCATGGCATAACAAGTTGGTCAATGCACTTTGGGCTAATAGACTTACTACCAAAAAATCAATTGGCATGTCTCCATACCAATTGGTCTATGGCATGGATGCAATTTGTCCTTCCTCTTTAGGAGTTCTAGTCATGAATATCATTTAAGAGATACAAGTTGAACCAAATGATATACAGAGAAGGATCAATCAAATTATTCTGTTGTAGTAGTCCAGAGAGGAATTTTATAACAGAACTCAAGTGATTCAAGAAAATATCAAGAATATTTTTTATAAAAGAACAAAGGCTGATGATTTTAATCTAGGAGAAAAAGTTTTGAAATTGGATTCTAGAAGAGAAGACAAAGGTAAACATGGAAAATTTGACAAGCTTTGTCCAGGAACATACATCATTAATGCTTTCAGAGGAAACAATGCATATTTCCTCAAAGATTTGGATGGAATAGAGATACCTGGATGTCCTGTCAATGGTAGGATGTTGAAGCACTACTTTTCTTAAAAAATACAGTCTGGTCTTTCATCATTGTAAATACCACAGTTTTACAATTTATGATTGGAATAATACATCAATAAAGGTTGAATCCTGTGGAGAAGGCCCTAAGCCTAGTTTGATGAGCTGTCATAAAACAGAAAAAAGAAATCAGATGAAAATTTTGTAGAAAATGGAGCACTCAAGGCTACTAGTCTTAGGTTCTTGACACTTCACTTGGAGAAGTGCCATCCCCGACTGGAGCCATTCTTAAGGTCCTATAAATTATAGGATCTCAAGGTGATTGAGTATTTCATAAGTTTCGATTTCATATTGAGTATGATTTTCAATATTCAAATTATTTCCAAAAAAATATGAAAAAGAAAAGAAAAGAGGGTATATTGAAAAAGAAAAAAGAAAAGAAAAAGAAAGAAAAACCCCAAAAAAAAGAATAATATTGAAAGTGTTGCAAATAAAAATGCCACTACTGATTAGATTAGTTTGTTCAATCATACAATTTAATCATGATTGAACAATTTTGAATTTCTGTTGAATAGGTTAGAAAATAAGGATTTTCCAAATAGTTTAATCTTGGAAAATCAGTAGTTAGGTAGAAATAAAATTTGCTCAACAGTTTAAACTGAGTCAATGGAAGGAATATGGGATAGAGTAGCTTATATTTTTATAAAAAATAATAAAAAAATAAAATAAAATAAAAGGAATTTATTTGGGTCTGCAAGCCTAAATGCACCTTGTAAAAGAATAAAAAATGTTAGAATAGTGAAATGGATCGGTAGGAGTGAAAGAAGGAAAATAAAGCTGAAATTACATTAAATTTGTCCCAAGACATCAGTCAAAGGACTTCATGTATTTCCTGGTTTAAAGGGAAAAAAATAAAAAATAGGAGTTTTACCCTAAGTTTCAGGATTAATACTTCATCAAAGGTATTTGACATATTTTATGTCATATACTAAAATCATAAATTCTTGAAACTATACCCTCGCTCGACATTTACTCACCCAACCCCACCATCCACTCACATCACATCATTGTTTAACCTCCCATCACTTTCCACCTCATCTTCACTCCCTCTATCTCATATGACGACCCAAGATCCTTTCCGGCCCCCCCTCATCGACTGAAATTTAACGTCACAGGGGGGGTCCGAAATGGGCGGTTTTTGAAACCATCCTATCTGCTGTGTGTCGTTCATTGATCATTTCGCACCCCCCCTCTCCATTCCATTTACCGGCCTACACCCCCCATGAAAATTTTTTTTCCTCCATTGTTAAACCGCACCATTAATAGTTGTATCCCCGCCATTACTGTTGCGCCACGATAACCACTCCTATCACCTCCATCCAATCACCTATGCTCCCGCCTAAAGCCCGTTAAAAATTTAATAGCTTAGGTCGTTACCCAACAGGTTCGCGCCATGTTAACGGTAACCCAGTCACCCTACAAAAGCACTCTTTATCAACTGATCAAAGTTTATTGTGTTTTCATGTGCTCTGTGGTTACAGGTGATCAAATTATAGGACTTGCAGAGCAAAAGAAAGGCGCAGAGAAGATTTCAATTCTCTACATGTTTAACCAGAATTCCTCTTCTGTCGTCCCCTTCTTCTCCCCATTTCCCATTCTGATCAACAGAGATCCCTTTCTTTATTACCCTCCTCTTCAAATCCCTTTCTGTACATTTTCAATCAGTTTCTTTTCAGTGAATAATTATGCCTCCAAAGAAGGAGCAGCAACCAATTAACCCAATGGTTTTCCTCAGGTGGACCTGGATCATGTGGCCCTGGCTAACAAGGACTTCAAAATAAATGAGAATGATTCAGAGTTCGACCTTTTTTATGTATACTGTTGGCTAGAAGACAAGCTCATCGATGAATTCAATGATATAGGTCTTTGGAAGACTAAATTACCCTATTATATATTACCAAAAACCCACAATTTCCCTTAGTTTGTTATAAAATGTCATGCCTGCTATGATATAAACCAGAGATCTATTGTAGCCCCCACAGGAGAAGTAATATTTACCATCCCAGTCCATCATGCAAATGATGCAAGCTCCTACTGTTGAAGAAACAATACCATTTTCCTATGAATCCCTCAAAGAACTATACCAAAAACTGGATTTTTCCAGCAGAGCCAAAATAGTGGAGTTATTCATGGCTACAAACACTCCATTACCAAATAAAAATCCTCCATATCTCTCATCTAATTTCCTTGATAGGACCCAACACATTGTCACTAGCCTTTCATACTTGTTAGGGTATGATTCAGATCAGTGGATAGATGAAGAAATGATAGGTTTCCTATCCATACTTTCATCATAGTCCAAGCCTTCCATCATGTTTAACTTCAGTCAATTCTTAGCTGATGCTATCCACGACCAGTTTGTTAAATTTCACACAAAGGAAGTTTTTAAATAAACTTCAGTCTTAGATTACATGTTTGTATATTTTCAGGCCAGCAGGTTTTAGTTTACAATGAGGAAAGTTAATGAAGACTTCCAACCTCAATCAGCAATCTTTTGGACAACCGTGCTAATGAAGGAACAAAAGGACTACACCTATAAAATATTTTTTGAAGTGTTTGAACATCCTCAATAGCACAATGGAACCAAGGATTAATGATGAAATTAATAAGATCATGCAGTTATCAGACCAAGTAACAACTGGAGACTGGTACTTGTACTAGAACTACACACAGCTTAGAATTTATGGGTGTGAGTTGGCCTCTTACAAGATGCCAAAGTTCCTCCCCATGAGGATATTTTCCCTGGAGTACATCAGGAAGATGATAAATGCAGATGAGGTACACTTTGTATCTGCCAAAAAGAAGTCTTGGTTTAGGATCAAATCCTAAATTGGTCATCTAATTTGCAATAGCAGTGCAGCAAGAGAGGAGGCTGACAGAATGCTGAGGGAGATGAAGTTTATTCATAGTTTCACTTGGACTTATGACCCATTAGGAATCGTCTCCAAGAAAAGGGTGGAGAATAAATCAAATCCATATATCCACACCCACAGGCCTGAAATTGAGCAGTTCATGAACCAAACAGAGTGGGCAGCAAATACATTGCAGGAGGCTGAATAACAGGTGATTTCAACCTCAAGCATACAAACCCCTACTCCATAAGAAAAGAAAAATACATAAGACAAAGAAGACAGAGGAAAATAACGAGAGAAAGAGGAAACAGGAAAGAGGCCAAGAGATGATCAGTCTACTTTGGATACGAATACATCTAGAAGAGAATTCAAAATGAAGTATGGAAAGAGATCTTGAATCCACATGAACATAGATCAAAGCAAGGAAACAGAGCAACAAATAGTTATAACAATCAGGGATTCTCCTAGTTCATCTCGAGAAGGTGGTCAAACTATATTTTCCACATATTCAGCCACAATTCCATTTCAGCAGAAAAATCTACAAAAAACTACATCTACTATTGCTACAGGGGAAAAGGAGGAAAATATTTAGGACACCTTCAGGGAAATTAAAAGGAAGAACGAGATATTGAAAACTAGCACTTACAACCAGTTTTGGAAGTAGACCAGCAGTTCACAAAGCAGGCTTTTATCAGCTGTTGACTTGGAGAAAGGAAAGATGAGAATGGATTTCTTAGAAGCCCAAATTTCTCAGCCTAAATCACCTGCAGATTTCAAGCATGTTTCTTTTGAATTTAATATCAAGGACATCCATCCAATAGACCAGATGGAGATGCACAAGAACATTGGAGAAATGATCTCCTCCACACTGACAAGCACTGCAACGAGCCTATCTAAATTGCAGGTATCACTAGCTAACATTCAATCTCAGCTCAAAATGGAGAATATTCCTTCTCTTGCCAAGGATACCAGAGTCAAATCCCTGTAGGATTTAGTTGTGAAGATTGGATATGATCCAACAAATGTAGAAGCACTGGAAGAGGTCCTGAAGAAGAAGAACGTTGAAATAACAGTCCTGTGAAAACAAATTAAAATGCCAGGTACTAAAGACTCTTTAACAAAGGGCATAGAGGAGAATGAAGCACAAAAGGCATAAATGATGAAGTTGATAATGGAGTAGTTAGCACAGTTGAAGCAAATGGAGACAGAGATGGAAAAATTGGTCAAGGAAAAAGAAAAAGGAGCATAAATGGCCATTGTTCCTTTGGATGTTGTTCCTATTGCAGTCATCCCTACAGCTACTCCAGCAACTACAAGGACATCAGGTGGTGTAGAACAATTGGGAAATGCCATGGAGAATATGATTATACAATCACAGGAGATCAAAAAGATAGAAGCATAAATCAATACCTTGAAGGATATGAAGACAAGGTTTGACAATGCACATGAAATAGAAATACATAGAGCTCAAAAGCAGATTGAAAGACTGATAAAGGCAAAGAGCGAAGCTTTCATTGGTCAGACCATTGGCCAAGCAAAAGAGATTCTTTGGACAAGCATACTAGATTCCATGAATGAAATATGGCCCTCCATTCAAATAATATTTGAACAGAAAGAGTTTAGTGAATGGGTAAATGATACTATAGAGAAAGCAACCAAGGAGCTTGTAGGGATGCCTGAGACAGCAAATAACATTATTAGATTCTTGAATTCCAAGAACAGGTTCGAATTAGAGGCACTTGGAGTGAAGGATAGAACAACAATGATCCTGGAAGTAAAAAAGGTGCTTAATAAGAAAAGCTTGGTCACATAGTTAGAGGAAAAGTGCCATAATTTAGAAGTTGGGGTCAATAGATTCTTCAACAAAATTGAACCACTAACCAAAAGAGGGTTACCCTCATTGTTTGTAATAAATGATAAGCTTATGCCCCTACAAGATTATCTTAAGAAGCTAAAAGAGATTGCCAAGGACACAAATAAGTTTGCAGGGATTAAAGGACCAATGACTGGAAGAGCTTTCCTTGAAGCCATGGATAATGATTTATTCATACAGCATGAAATCAAACACATTTTTGTGTTAAGGCCGACTTTTATGAAATTCACAGAGACAGATGAGATATACAGAAAGCTTATCAGGATCAAGGTCCCAAATGGGAAGCAATGGGAAAAATTGTGTGACTACCAAGTAGGATGAAGGCCAGTGCATCAACAAATCAGCAAAGCCAACATATCAGCCAACTCAACATAACAGCATCAGATCATCCAAATCTGTGAGCGCAACAACAGAATCAAAGCAATCAACAACGACCTTCTAGAGAATAGGGCCAGATGTCAAAGTTATTCCATCGTGTCCACTTCATGGTCACACCAATAAAATTTTAATTATTATTGTAATTAATAACAAATTTCCCATGTAGATACGAAAATCTCTGTAGAATTAGTTAACTACTACATTCCTTTTCAGTATCAAGGGTTGGACCCCAGATTGTGAAAAAAAATCTTTTGGAGCAGTGTATTTTTGGAGCTGGAGCATCAATAATAAAAGAACTTTTGCAAGATTCATGAGCTATATTTATCTGGTGATGTTATTTATATTATGTGTTTAATGTTTTCCGTTGTTATTTCTCTTAGTGCATTATTTAATTCTAATTGTAAAACATAAATCTAAAGAATGAGATTTGCTGCTAGAGCACCTTAATTCTGGTTGTGTTTATAATGTAAATTTTTTCCCTCTAAAGTCTGGTTAAGAAATACTTAATTATTTTTTAACCACTACTGAAATCACTCTTTCTTTCATCTCATAATTCATTATGTTTTAAAGATCCAATAAGTGTAGTTAGCTTGCCTTATAAATGCTCTTGAAAAATTGATGCAACAACCCAGCCTGTTATGACTCCATAGCCCAATGGAATTATTTTAAGAATATCTTCTAACCCAGCCAAACAATCAATCAAAAATCAACCCCTACAATCATTATAACTAGCCTAAAATCATATTCATAAAACAAAGCTAAATCGATATATAGATCCATCTCTGGGTCTAGGAGGGCTAGATCCTAGGTTCCAAAGTGGTTTTGATGTTTTCCTATATAATTATTCTTTCCAATATTAAAATTCTAGAACGATAACAGGTTTTATATCACTGTCACAGATGAATTATTAACCATCCATACCATCATTTATGCCTTAGTTCCAACCCCATCAAGTTACGACTTTATCCATCTCTTATTTATGCATATCATTGCTTGGTGGTAGACCTTACCTACACATGGATACCCTAGTTAGCACCTCTTTTCTGTATTGGTGTCCACACATTCATTTTTACTCCTTTTCGAAATCCCCCCTTCTAACCCACCATGACCTAGAACCTGAGCCTCATTTCCTCTTCTTCGTCATATTTATGGCCATACCCCAAGAGGATTCCACACTTTATCCCTTGTGATTGCCACTTTTTATTAGCCTACTTTTGCGTGATGAGCCTTGGTTTCTTCATTCAATGTCATCATCTTCATGGCCTAAAATTGACTTTCACTTGGTGTTTTAACCTTTCTTCGATGAATTCCTACGATGCGTGGTCCTATTAGCTAGCCTCTTGTCCTCATTATGTCATGATAAATTCCATCATTACTGGAAGAAATTGATATCCTCTATACCACTCATTTGTTGGAAATACTGAGAGGGGGGGTGAATTAGTATTCCTTTCAATTAGAGCATTAGTTAATATTCAATTATTATCGGTGTTTGTACAATGATAATAGAAAACAAAAGGAACACAAATGCACACAGTTTTTAAGGTGGAAACCCACTCCGGGACAAAAACCACCTAATGCTTTTCTAATAATTCTTTAATATTCAACTCCAATTGAAAATAAAGCTCCAACTTCCTAGAATCTAGAAAAGCATTCTTCTCCAGCTCCCACTAGATGGATGCTCCAATGCCCAAGATTCTTCAGTAGTCAACTGAACGGATGCCCCAACACCCAATGAGCTACAACTCACCCTAGCACCACCCTACCACTCTATAGAAGAATAAAAGAAGAATGGACTCCCGTAGCAGGGAAAATGGTCCACTTTACAATGATATAGAATGATGTAGAAGAAGAAGACACACTAGACCATAACCCCAACTTATGACACAACCACCTAATGATGATCCTAGACCTCCCGACACTGCCTCTTCAACTCTTGGCAGATAGACACTAGAACAATTTTTACAATAATGTATTTACAATGACTTAGTACAATGATACCTTTACAGTGACTTTATGTAGTGCTGCCCACTTGAAGACTTCATGTGATGAAATTATTGTTGTTGTTCTGCACCTTAGTTTTTTCTCTTGTCATGCTACCCTCTATTGCATCTTTCTTTGCTTTGCTACCCTAGAAATTCTGGTCCTTTGTAGCCCTTGACAACACATGATCTAGCTTTTTCTTGCCTTCTAGGAGCTCGATATTGAATCTGGTGTATCTATGTTATTTCAGATCCCCAATATTTGATTTTCGGTCCTATAGTATTCCTCTAAGTCTTCATTCCAATTCCATAGGTCTAACCCAATTTGGATTCTTCAAGAGAGATTTATGGCCAATCTCTCACAATTCCCTAATTATGGATTGTTTCAGTAGAGCAAACTTATGCAGTGTGCCACGTGTCAATGTTTCTTCATTCGACACTTAAATTGATATAGAGAAAAATACAGTCTGTTTAATATCTGTCACTTTTTACATAATTCCAATCTGATACTCAGAGAGATATTTATAACAATTTTCCCAAGGTCACTTCTTTGAGATAAATTTCAGGAGCCTGCAAAAACACTGACTTCCACATATCATATCTCCGAAAATATTGTGCACCTTGACATGAAATTTTTACAAGAGCTTCCTCGGGATTTCGGCTTCGCCTCATAAAAAATTCAATTTCTAAACCTTCGTAGAAAAAACGTTAGAGCGGAAATTCCACGATGAACTCTTTCAGATGGAAAAATCCCTGAATAAGGAGGATATGAGGATCACAATTTATATAAATGCTTCTACTGAGAGGGGCTTCAACAAGTGAACGTGGGAGGGATTTTAGGAGCTTAAAAAATATTAATTATGACTTTTCAATGACCCATGCCACAACCCCATGGGGTTTTAGCCCACTAACTGGGGTTGCAAACTTCAACTATGAATATCTCTCAAACCGTGAAGAATTACGTGGCATGCCATGAATCATACGAAACATCTCGACAAGTAGAAACCATCAAAATCATCCTTGACCTAGAATATAGTAATTTAGTAGGTCAAAAATCCCATGCAATATTGGGGTAGCCCCTGGTGCTGCTTGGGTCGACATCAATGACAACCGCTGATCAACAATCTCCCCCTTTGGCATTGATGGAAAAACAAGTACTCCCCCTGCGATCATGCCACCTCTTCATACAAAATTATCTCCCCCTTTGACATCAATGGCAAAGGGTAGCTCCCCCTGACACACAACCATCTTGTGGACCTGTACACACTTCCACTCCCCCTGACACACAACCATCCTGCGGACCTATATACACTTCCACTCCCCCTTTATATTCAAAATAAGGAAAATCTAATGAGAACTTGGGAGAAACCCAAGCTTATGGTGAAGATATTTAAATGCTTCCCGAGGTAAAGGTTTAGTGAATATATCAGCGATTTGTTCTTTTGTACCAACATACTCAAGTTTTATATTCTTTTTAGCAACTTGTTCTCTAACAAAATGATATTTGACCAGAATGTGTTTTGTTTTTGAATGCATGACAGGATTCTTGGAGATACTGATGGCACTGGTGTTGTCACAGAATATGGGAATAGGCTCACTAAGTTGTACTTGAAGATCTTTCAAATTTTGTTTCATCCAAAGGACTTGAGTACAACATGATGCTTCTGCAATGTATTCTGCTTCCACCGTAGATAACAAGATTGAGGTTTGTTTTTTTCTCAACCATGATACGAGACAACCACCTAGATAGAATGCTACTCCACTAGTACTCTTACAATCATCAAATCTTCCTGCCCAATCTGCATCTGTAAAGGCTTGAATAATGAGATTGTTACCCTTGGGATACCACAAGCCATATTCTTTTGTGCCCTTTATATATCGAAGAATTATTTTGACGACAATAATATGTGATTCTTTTGGTGTTACTTGGAATCTTGCTACTTGTCCAACTGCTTGCATAACATCTGGCCAGGAGGTTGTTACATATAGAAGACTACCAGTCATAGATCAATACAGCCTTTGATCCACATCCTTAGATGAGTTTTCTATGCTCAATTTGAAACCTGTTACCATCGGAGTAAGGATGGGTTTGCAATCTTCCATTTTGAATTTCTTGAGAATTTCCTTGATGTACTTGGCTTGACATATAAATATTCCTTTCTCTTGCTGAGATATTTGGAGCCCTAAGAAGTATGTTAGCTCACCAAGTAAAGACATATCGAACTCACTTTGCATCTTTGTAGAAAATTTTTTACTTAGTCGATCATCATTGCTACCAAATATTACATCATCCACATATACCTCAACGATTGCTCAATTATCTTTATCTATTTGTACAAAAATATTACTATCAACATTACCTTTCTTTAACCCTTGTTGACGTAGATATCCATCAAGACGAGCATACCATGCTCTGGGAGCCTGCTTGAGACCATATAGAACCTTCTTTAACCTGCAAACATAGTCTTCTTTTTCTGATAGTAGAAAACCTTCAGGTTGTTTGATGTAAACTTCTTCTTCTAATTCGCCATTCAGAAATGCTTACTTCACATCCATTTGGTAGACTTTGATTTTTCTTGAACCTGCATAGGCTAGAAACATTTAGATGGCTTCCATTCTGGCAACTGGTGCAAATGTTTCATCGAAATCAATTCCTTCCACTTGTGCATAGCCTTTGCAAACCAATCTTTCTTTGTTTCTAGTAACCTATCCATATTCATTTAATTTGTTCCTGAACACCCATTTATTCCCAATGACATTTTTATCTTTTGGTCGTGGAACTAATTCCCAGGTTTTATTCTTCTCGATTTGATCCAATTCTTCATTCATAGCTGCTACCCAATGCTCATTCTGGCTAGCTTCCTCAAAACTACTAGGCTCAAAGGTTGCTAGAAAATAAATGTCAGCTTGTTGTGATGAACGAAGTTGTCGACCTTCATTTATGTCACCAATGATTTGATTTGATGGATGGTTCTTTTGAATCCATTCTTTTGTTCTCTTTGGAGGAGCTTCTTGCTATTGTTCTGGTATATATTAATGATCATTATTTACTTCTTCCTGGTTGATAGTTTCTTCTTGTTATAGAATTTTATTTGTGTCTTTTTTAGACTCTGTCTCAAGTTTCAAAGATTATAGATACTCATCATTATTTGTTAGAACACCATCTTCGTCAAATGTAACATTTATGCTCTCCACTATCTGTTTTTGTCTTAGATTATTACATTTATAGGCCTTTCTTTTGCATGAGTAACTGGAGTGTAAAAACTCTGGTAAACTTGAATAAGTATATATTATTATTTATAAAAGATGAGATATGAGATATTATTACAATGGGGAATCACCGAGGCTTTAAATATAGCCTCACGGTGTCCCTTGGTGAAGAGGCATGATCTTTGATCATGCCCTTTCACTTAATAAAACCTAATATAACTATATCTAACTAATAATTAATAAAACATACATAACAGTAACCAACAAAGATACCTTCATCAACACGTGATTCAAACTTACCCAAATTTTGATCTTCTCTTTTGATATAGAATTTGCTTCCAAAGATTCTGAAATTTTTTACATTAGCTGGTTTTCCTTTCCATAATTCATATGGGGTCTTGTTGCAATTATTTCTGAGAAGACTTTGGTTGATAATGAATACTGCCATATCAATTGCTTGAACCCAACAAATTTCATCCAATTTTGATTCCTTCAACATTTTTCTACCCATTTCTTATACGGTTTTGTTCTTTCTTTCAGAAACTCCATTTTATTGAGGTGTTCGTGCTATTGAAAATTGTCTTTTTATTCCATTTTCGTCACAGTATTGTTGAAATCATTTGGAAGTGAATTCTCCACCATTATCTGATCTTAAACACTTTATTTTCAAATCAGTTTCATTTTCGACCAACTCCTTGTAGATCTTAAAGCACTCAAATGCTTCAGATTTTTTCTTTAGGAAACTGACGGCTGTCATCCTGGTATAGTCGTCTATCATTAACATGAAATATAATTCTCCATCTAAGCCTTTTTTTCTCATAGGACCACATAGATCATTATGTATCAATTCCAATGGATGTGATGCAAAGTGTTCTTTTGTTCTAAATTGTACTTTTGTCTGATTTCTGTGCCGACAGGCCTCACATAGTGTGTTGAAAGGTTTTGAGATTTTCGGCATTTCTCGTACTGCTTCCTTTTTGCTTATCCTGACAAGATTGTAAATTGTGAAGATTGTAAAGCTTATATGACTTGTTGCTTATATGACCCATTTGTTTGACACCTGTGACTTTCATCTTCTTTAGCTAGTGATGAACATCCTTTAGTTGCTTCATCTGCTACTTATATGTTGTTTGGAGCTCAACAGAATGTAGCCACAATTTTACAATACACCTTTCTGATTTCACATTTTGTGGGATTTAATACTGTTGTGTGTCCTTGATCACACATTTGTCCAACACTGAGCAGATTGTGATTCATGTTTTCAACCAATAGAACATTCTTGGCTATAACATCTTTGCTTCTGAGAGTGACGGTGCCTGATCCTATAACATTTGAAGATCCATCATTTCCAAAGGATATGATTCCATCCTTATTCTCTTTTAGAGATACAAATTTCCTTCTATCTCCAGTCATATGCGTTGAGAAACCGCTGCCAACATACCACACATCTTTGTTGTTTTGAGCCTTGAGAGTGAGATCACAATTATCAATCTTCTTCTCCTTCCATGTTCGTTAATTCTGTGGCTTCGAAGATTCTTCTGGAGGATTTTCAAGTTTGCAGTCTCTGGCTATGTGTCAAAAGTTCTGACATTTGTAACATTCCATATTATTTCTTAAATGTTCAAATCTATTGATGTTTCATTGAGCCTTGGGAGGTTCATATTTGAAGGATCTCCTAGAATTGTATTGGTTCTTAGGGTGCGTGCGACATTCTACAGCTTATGACCAAATTTTCCACATGAATAAAAATAGCCATAAAAAATATGTTGGTACCTGGATGGAAATCTTCATTGAGGAATCGTCTTCCAAGGATGTTCTTGGGAATCTTGTCCAATGAAGTCTACATGCATGTCAGATCTCATAGGTTCATTGTATTTTTTTGTAAAAGGTCCTGCTTCTTCTTCTTTGTAACCGAGGCCAGTTCTGTCATTGTAAGATCGTTGATTGTTGATGATTTTTTCCAATGCCCTTGAGATGTTGGCATAGTTTTGGACAATTTTTCCCTTCTTCACGTCCTTATGCAATGAGACTACTTCGGCTTCTAATGCTTCCCTTGCTTGGTTTCTTCTTCCAACTTCTTTTGAAGTGACTCTTCAATACATTTGTGTTCTTCAACTTCAATTTTGAGACCTTGAACTTGTTCTTCAAGAGTATTGGAATGGATTTTCTTAGCCTTGAGCTCTTTTATAAGCCTGATTTCCTCCTTATAAAATTCTTCTATGGTCAACCCTTCTTCTTCATTGTTTTATACCTCTTGTTTATTGTGCTTGGCCATAAACAATACTCTCTCATCAGCTTCTTCTTCGCTATTACTATCTTCATTAGATGATGAGCTATCTTTTTTAGAGAGAAATTCCCTTTTGGATCCTTTCCTTTTTTCTTGCTTGTTGAATTTCTTAAAGCCTTTCTTTCCTTTTGAGTTTCCATCACTTCTGTTTGAACATTTTGCTGCGAAATGCCCAACCTCACCACCGCTGAAACATACCAATGGAATTTTACCTTTGAATTTTCCCTTACCAATTTTTAGTGTTCTCGTAAAGTAATCATATTCTTCATCTGAAATACCTTCTCCATCATCTCCCTTTTCTTCACACTTGTAGGTGTGTGTCTTTTCAATTGAAGGTTGTTTGTCCTTATTGGTTTTCTTAGATGCAATGAACGCAGTTTCTATATGCGAAGTACCCTCTTCTTCATCAAGTCTCATTTCATATGCTATGAGAACTCCATGTAATTCCTCTTTGCTGAGTTTTTCCAGATTTGCACTGTATTCTAAGACTGATACCTTTGGGTTGAATCTCCCTGGTAACATTCTAAGAATCTTTCATATAATAGTCTTCTCGTCAATTGGCTCTCCTAATCCTTCTAGAGTATTGGTTATTTCATCAACGTATTGGAAGTATGCAGCAATGCTGCAATCTTCTTTCATTCTGAGTTGCTCAAATTTTTCTCTATAGATTTGAAGCTTTGCTTCTTTGACATTTGAGTCACCTGCATATATATTCTCAAGCTTGTCCCATAATTTTTTGGCAGTTTTGCAACCCAACACCTTATGATAAGCAGATTCAATAAGTCCACTGATAATAATATTCTTTGCTTTTGCATCATTTACCAAATTCTTCTTACCTTGTTCATCCATGGTTGATGTAAATCCATTTTGAACAGTGTCCCATACTTTGTAACCTTGCGCCAAGAGATAGACCTCCATTCTTCCTTTCCAAAGTGCATAATTATTTTCATTGAATAGAGGTACACCATTCTTGGTATGCTCCATGACCTCCTTCCAGTTGTTAAACTCCTATTGAAGGAACCAAGCTCTGATACCAATTGTTGGAAATACTGAGAGGGGGTTGAATCAGTATTCCTTTCAGTTAGAGAATTAGTTAATCTTCAATTATTATCAGTGTTTGTACAATGATAGCAGTAAACAGAAGGAACACAAATTCACACAGTTTTTAAGGTGGAAACCCACTCCAAGCAAAAACCACCTAATGATTTTCTAATAATTCTTTAATATTCAACTCCAATTGAAAATAAAGCTCCAACTTCCTAGAATCTACAAAAGCATTCAGGATGCTCCCATGCCCGAGATTATTCAGTAGTCAACTGAACGGATTCCCCAACACCCAATGAGCTACAACTCACCCTACCACCACCCTACCACCCTATAGAAGAATAAAAGAATAATGGACTCTCTACTAGGGAAAATGGTCCACTTTACAATGATATAGAATGATGTAGAAGAAGAAGACACACTAGACCATAACCCCAACTTATGAAACAACCACCTAATGATGATCCTAGACCTCCCAACACTACCTCTTCAACTCTTGGCAGAAAGACTCTAGAACAATTTTTACAATAATGTTTTTACAATGATACCTTTGCAGTGACTGTATGCAGTGCTGCCCACTTCAAGACTTCATGTGATGAACTTCTTGCTTCTGTTCTACACCTTGGTTGTTGCTCTTTTCATGCTACCCTCTGTTGCACCTTTCTTTTCTTTTCTTCCCTAGAAAGTCTGGTCCTTTTCAGCCCTTGACAACACATGATCTAGCTTTTTCTTGCCTTCTAGGAGCTCGATATTGAATATGGTGTATCTCTATTATTTTAGATACCCAATATGTGTTTTTCGGTCCTGTAGTAGTCCTCTGAGTCTTATTTCCAATGCCACAGGTCTGACCCAATTTGGATTATTCAATGGAGAGTTATGCCCAATCTCTCACAATGCCCTAATTATGGACTGTTTCAATAGAGCGAAGTTGTACAGCGTGCCACGTGTAAAATTTTCTTCATTCGGCTCTGAAATTGATATAGAGAAAACATTAGTCTGTGCACTATTTACCACTTTTTACATAATTCCAATCTGATACTCAGAGAGAGAGTTATCAAGATTTTCCAAGGTCACTTCTTTGAGATGAATTTTAGGATCCTGGAAAAACACTGAATTCCACAGTTCATATCTCCGAAAATGTTACGCACCTTGATCTGAATTTTTTACAGGAGCTTCCTTGGGATTTCGGCTTCACCTCATAAAAATTTCATCTTCTGAACCTTCATAAAAAAAAAATTACAGTGAAAATTCCACAATGACATGTTTCAGATGGCGAAATCCCTGCATAAGGAGGATATGAGGATCAAATTTTATATAAATGCTTAGATTGAGAGGGGCTTCAACAAGTGAACATGGGAGGGATTTTAGGAGCTTAAAAAATATTAATTATGACTTTTCAATGACCCATGCCACAACCCCATGGGGTTTTAGCCCACTAACTGGGGTTACAAACTTCAAACATGAATATCTCTCAAACCGTGAAGAATTACGTGGTGTGCCATGTATCATCAGAAACATCTCAACAAGTAGAAACCATAAAAAGAATTCTTGACCCAGAATATAGTAATTTGGTAAGTCAAAAATCCCATGCAATATTGGGGTAACCCCTGGTGCTGCTTGGGTTGACATCAATGACAACTGTTGATCAACATCGTTCCTCCAAGAGGAATCTCCTTTAATTTCTTTTTAGACTCCTTAATATAGAAAATATTTTCGAGTGAAATTATCTCCTTCACGCTCGTAAAAGTACCACAAGGTTCATGTACCTAGTATAATTTTAACCCTTTTCTGGATTGCGATAGACTAGTTACGAAAAAGGAATACCCTAGTCTATTGTGGCTAGTAGGTTCCCCCTTGTATGCTTTTATCTCTCTTTCAGGCTTGGGGGACAAATTTACGAAAATGGAACTTATAAAAGAGAAGGTGTTGAAGCCTCGAAAATCGCTGCAACAACATTGGGGAATAACCACCCGGTCCGGACCTTAAAGCAGCTCCTTTTCCGTTTGGTGTGGTGGCTCCGACTGGTTTAACTAGGTCCAGTTACCTTCTCCCTATTTGCTATTGGTTTATAATGTGTCTTTAACTACCAATAGACAGGGATATCAGATCACTTCTTCTTGCTGATCAGGCAAGAGAATGACCCTTAAGCTGATTTGGGTTCAGCCAAGCCACAACTAAAATTTTGCCTCTTTAAGGAGTGGACTTAAAAGAATGTAGAATTTACTCTAAATGCAAGCTTATTCTATAATGTAAGCAAAAGAAACTAATCTAAATCCTATCTCAATTAGGTAGATGAAAATCTAACCCAACTAAGAGCAAGATGATTAAATAATGAGAATTAAAATATGTCTAGTTTTAAATTAATGTTAAGCTAACAAAGAAATTCAATTAGCTCACATTTGTGAGTACCAAAACACATTCTATTGAGACCATTTGACTGAAATAATAAATCAACAACATTCCGGAAGAAATTCACAAAAATTGATATCAATTATCATATCAGTCAAACTACTAATTAAACAATAACATGTGGAAGAAATTCACAACACATTACTATTTAATAAATCAGTGTTATAAGACAGATTTCTGAGTAATGGTTACTCAGAAATCTGAGTTTAATTCATAAGAGCAGAGATACTTAACAATTTAAGACAAATTATCCATATCAACAGAAATGCCAAAACATGAATAAAATGAAACAACAATTTTATTAACATAAAAATGAAACTGGTATTTGATACAGAAATGCCAAAAATATCAGTTAATTGAATCTGCTTCTCTGATCCTAGTCTCTAACAGTACTTTACATTACTTGAATTTCTGCTTTCAAGACTAGTGCTGCAGAAATGCAAACTCTGCCCATCATGCATAATAAAAGACATAAAGCATAAACCATCAATAATGTTCAGATCTAAAACTTTCTCTCCTCCCCATCTACAATTCTAAATTCCTATTACAGAAATGCTTCTAGAAGTCTGGAATTGCAGAGGCGAGCTCCCTTTTACATTTTGCAATCTGCAATTTATAATTCCTCCCAAAACTATTTTTAGAAGAGAGTTTGTTTGAAGAAAAATCTGCCCAATCCAACTTTAATTGCTCAAAAATTCCAATCTTTAATTGCTGGAGTCTTCTCATTGATTGAAATATTTTTCCTCAATATCTCTTCTATTGTTTTTCCTGCAAAAAGAAATTAAAAATCATTTAAGAAGCAAAAATAAAATCCAGATATTATTTCTATCATTAATCAAATTCTATTTAAATAAATGAAATTTGAGCTTCTTATTGATACTCATAATGATTTTAATTAAACCAGGATATTATTGATGCATGAATCTGCAATTAGAAGAGGCTGGACAAATAAAAATGAAGAAAACAAAGCTCAGAAAATTGATTTCTTTTTAGAAATTCGGAGCTTGATCTTCTGCCAGATTTTTTACTCAATAAATGACCAAATCTGTTAGTGAAACCTCCTCATAAATATTCTCCTTGATTTTCTCTTTCCAATGAGCTGTCCTAGGCCTCATTTGGCCAAGTAAAACTCAATCTATGAGCCTCCAAAGTTGATAAGTCAAATCTGATATAATTCTGGAAATTCAGTTGCTCCTCGTGACTCAATCGGATCGGAAGTTTTGAACATTGACTCAATCGGATCGGAAGTAATGAGCTCAATCGGGGCTGACAAGCTTAATCGGATCGGAGGTAATGAACTCAATCGCATCGCATAAGTTCAATGTGACTCAATCGGATCAGAAGTAATGAGCTCAATCGGGGCTGACAAGCTTAATCGGATCGGAGGTAATGAGCTCAATCGCATCGGGGCTGACAAGCTTAATCGGATCGGAGGTAATGAACTCAATCGCATCGGGAAAAATCATTGCATCGGGGTTTTTAAAAGGATGTTCGCATGAATATTTCCGATGCGATGTGTTTTATGCAAAAATTTAATTTAGTTTTTTGTTTTTTATATATTTGTTTTTAATATAAAATTTTAATTAAATTAAATTAATTATATTTAATATAATAATTAATTTAATTAATTCAAAATTTTATGTTAAAAATTAATTTTTTGTTTTTTGATCTTATTTTAGAGATGTTAAATTAGACTACGAATTTATCTAAAATGATGATTTACCTAAAACAACCATTTTGACATTTTGGATTTTTTTTCGAGATTAGAAATTTATTTGAAAATTGGAAAATTGGAATAAATGACTGAAATCCCGATGCTTTATGATTTGGCTGTATAAGTAAAAATAAAAATTGTTAGTAATAATTAATCTAGGGGTTAATATTTAAACTAAATGCATTATTAAAATTCGCAATTTTTTAACCCAGGTGACATAATTGATTAGACTTCAAAGGAGTGCTATTTACAAACCGATTGACCAAATGAGACGAAACAAGCGTCAACAGGAAGCTTATAAAAAAACGATTTCAACCAAGCAATCAAAACAAGAATCTAAAGAAAATGAAAAATTAACAAAATCGTAAGATAATTGACTTAATAAAATCATAAAAGGTGTTTAGCTAAATTTTTTATAAAAAGGGTCCCCATTATTTGATGTGAACAAGTTAAAAATGGGGGGTTGTTGTACCGTACAACAATTGGCGATTCACTGGAAGAAACAGTTATCTCTATTTGATAAAAATGAAATTTTCCTAAAATTAAAGTAAAAATAATTAAAGAAGAGAAAATTATTTTTGGAATGTTTAACTAGGTTCATTAATCTGAATAAAAGCAACAATCACCTCACTGTAATTTTCTTGAAATTCCTCATAAATTAAAATATCTCATAACTCTATATCAGTCCTTAATTAGTTCTAGAGATAAAGCAGGGGTCACTTTACAGGCGAGCTTTTAAAGTGTACTCATTTGTCACAGGTAGAGCCACTGCTGCTAGCAAACATCTATAGTCTCGACAGGGTTACCTTTTAATCATCAATGATTCAGAATCCTATCTATTTAAGAATTATTGACCTAGAGATAAATCCATTTATATATGCTTATTTTTTTTTATTTTTATTTTTTCTTAAAAGCCATTGTCCTGGTTTGGTAGCCAGATAGTTGACAATACCATTCACTGGTTATAATTCGACTGAACAAGCTGGCTCGTGATGAGACCCCTTGTCTTACAATTGTTTGAAATTATAAGCCATTACCCTGGTTTGTTTAGCAGTGTTGGTAATGTCAGCCTATTTTTCCCCTATGATCATGGTAAGCGGGCTCGTGATGAGACCACTTATCTTTTAAGTTTTAAATATATTTTTGGATTACACTCTAGAAAAATAAAACTCTTTTTAAATGGGGAGAATCATTAACTCCTTAAGAGTTCAGAATGACAATTTCAGAGTTAAAAGTGCTTTGTTGTAAAGTGTCTTTACTTGGTTAAAAATAACTTTTCTTGACTGATAATAGAATTTTGAAAGATCTTAATAAAGTATTGAAATCTCAAAATAATTACAATTTTGATGAAAAATAAATTTCTCAGATTTCACGATACTTCGTCAACTTTTCTTGTTTTGTAATCTCTTCCTTAAGTATGTCTACCTTTATAATAAGAAAAACAAATTTTGCTAAGAGATTTTAAGAAAAAGCTAATAGGAGACTATTAACAATTTTTCCCATGTATGCCAACCATTGTTAAGTAACAAGAAGGCCTTCCATATAAATCATGACAAAGTCACAAAAAACTGAAAACCAAAGGAAAAGAATTCTTAAACTAAAGTGAGAAAAGAAATCAGCAAACAAAATTAAAATGAAGCAAAAAGTGGAAAGGAAAATCCAAGCTTTGAAATACAAACTCTAACAAAAATGCTTATATCAATGTCTCAACAACATGAAGTAAAATAAAATAATCATGTAATCATTTCTTCTTATGTCGAGATCCATAAAACTTATACCTTGCAAGGTTGTAAATGCTTTAGGTTTCAGATAGCAGTGATGATAAAATTCAGCCACAATGAAAAAATTCTGTTTGATGTCAATCTTGTCGTTTTCAAAGCATTATCTTAATCATTTTCTAATAAAAGAAATGCTTTAAAGAAATATATTAAAGGTTCAGAAACTTCCTAGTGTAGCTGTTTCAATGAAGACTATCGTTGCTTCTTGAAAATAAAACCAGGAAAAGAGCATACGGCTTCCAAAATATGATTTGGCAGATGATGGAAAGCTTTTATGAAGAGCTGCAAAACAGATTCAAATATTAAAACAAAACTGAAACTAAATTAATGAAATGGAAATTATTGAAAGTGGGACATGAATCTTACCATTGGATGATTGCATTTGATCTTACCTGAAGGTATCAATTTCTCCAATACTAGCTGACTTCTTCTTTTAGTTTGACATAAAAAATATGAAGAAGGCAAACTAACCAAAATCCTATAACCCAAAATCATTATTTATTTTATTTAATTTAAAGCAAGCAGTAAAATGTAAAAACGAAATGCTTTGTGTTCAAGGGAATTGAAATTAAAACAATTGCGATAGCAGCGATGCGATTTTTATAATAATCGGTGATGAGAATGATAAGCGATGAAAAATCGGCAATTAATGAAAAGCGATGAGCAATGAGCATTCAATGATTAATAAAAATCGATAGCGATAAGCAATTGGTGATGAATTATTGCATCACAATTTTTAAAATGAGCACACAAGGATGTATTCAATTTTCCTCCCGATTTGCGATTTGCGATTAGACTTGTTGCATCGGAGGTCTTTCAAAATTAATCCTTGACTAATTTAATAATTTGCGATTGCAATTTGAACTTCATCGCATCGGAGTTTTTGCAGATGGATATGTCAAAATGAGGTCTCTCCGATTTGCAATTGCCGATTGGGTTGATCGCATCGGAACTTTTGAAATGAACGAATCAACTGTCATAGGTCTCTGTCGAAATGCGATTGCGATTAGACTTCATCGCATGGGAACTTTTTAAAAGTTGACCTTTTAATCAATTGTGATATGACTTTACCAATTCGCAATTGCGATCAATTTTTTATCGCATCGGAGTTTTTTGAATGGAAGAATTAACCTTATGCCTAATGCGATATGTGCGTTTGTGATTTGACTTATCGCATCGGAACTTTTGTGATGAAAAAAACAAACTTTTAAATTTATTCCAATGCAATATGCGATTTGGTAAAGATTGTATGAGGTAAGACATCGGAAGACTCACATCAAAAAATATGAAAATCAAATTGAAACATCTCTAATATGAATCTTGCGATATTGTTTTAAATTTCAATTGGGTTTTCTAAATGAATGAATGAAAGCAAAGTTAAAGAATGCTTTCAAATTCTAATGAATCACAAAATAAAATTTCCCTGAACTTGTTGCGAACTTGAAATGGATTTGCTGCTTACTTCAAGTTTTGAAAACAAATGAAAACCTGCAAATAAAACAGAACAAGAATTAAAAATAAACTAAGTAAAAGATAAACTAATAATAGATGAAAATGAACTTGTAAATACATACCTGGAAGAAAATTGTCTGTAGATTTACCTCATGAATCTTCCAATTCTTCTTTCGATTTATCAAAATTCTAACTTTGTTCAAACTCATCTCTTATTTATTCTAAATCTAAGTGTGCAATCAGCCTGAATGAAATCAATCATTCATGTTCATAAAACATAAAATTTACCAGAAATAAATATAAAAATAGACTCTCCTTTTGAATTGAAACAACAATTTATTATCTCTGCTTATTCTGAATAACTTGAGAAGAATCCGTATTGTTATAGCGACTGTTAAATAATGTCTTTTAGTGAATGAATGTATTACAGCATCAAATAATAAACTAAAGATTAGAATGGAATAAAGCCACTAATTGTAGAAAAATATCAAAACAGATTTGAATGTGTGCACTCAGCAAAATTGACATCCTTAAGGTCAACTTTAGCAAATTCCGAGGAAGATAATATGAACTTCATATGATTATCATGAAAGGTTAGACTGACTACTAATGATTGAGTCAGAATTAAGCTTATCATAGACAGTCATACATTTCATGGGATAATGAGATCATGAAGCTCTTACATCTTCAACCTTTATCATATAAATTCCAAAAGAAAATCTTAGAAGGAAATCTCGAAATGAAGAAAAGTGGCTTTGAGGCGATCGATGCCAAGTGCAACCTTAATTGAATTTAATCAAGACATTATTCAAAATAAGCAGAGTAGAGGTATTGATGCAAGAAATTTAAAAAGGAAAGCAAGAATTAAAACTTTCTGATAAGGAGAAAATGTTTCAGTGAACATGCATGAGAAGGCTGATTGCTTTGTTTTATTTTTTAATCTACAAAACTATTAAAACAAATTAACTATACAAAACAAACAAACTAAATTAATTCTACTCCTATTCTAACCATATACATGAAAATGACTAGGTATAGTCATATTTCCAGTGTAGCCATTTTCTCATTTTAATTGCTGCATATATGTACAGTTCAAATGTTAGTAATAAAAATACAAATCTAACTAAACTGAGGAAAATAAATCTGAAATCAGAATGTACAGTTATTGTTAGCAACTTAATTAAAATCTCTTTCTCTTGAAATTTCCTTTCTAATTGAATACCAATTGGATCATAGAAATCTGGATGGATTTCTATTAAAATTTGGAAAATGTTCAAAGGAAGAGATAACAGGCCAAATTGTGAAGATGAGCTTTTAAATTCAAAGGCCTGGAAAGAATTGTTAGTATTATGTACAAATGTTAAATTATTAACAATCTCCTTTGAGAGAAAAATTTCCAAATATTTTTCAAAAGAATTAATGAAAAATGAATGGAAATCTTTCAAATGAAATGGAAAATTATTAATTGAATTGAATTGCTGGCCAGATTGCAAAAATACATTCTCTTGTCGACATTGCCTTTGAAAAAATAGAAGCTTTTGATGAAACATTAGCATTGATTGAAATTGAAATATTAATATCTTTTGATGCTCATGATTATAATATGAAACTTCAATTTCCCAATCGGGCAATGCATCAGTTGAGTGTTTGATAGTAAGGTGTTCAATATGCCAGCGAAAAGTGTGAAAATTTTGCAAAATAAAATCAAAAAATAAATCTAAATTTAAACAAAATAATTGTGACAGAAAAACTAAAATGAAATCACTATTTTTACAACTAATGTTACAACACAATTGGGATCGTTTTGAAATAATTTCATTTTCACAAGGATTGGCCAGAATTATGGAATTTGAGTAATTTTGAATTCCAACTTGTGAATTAGAAAATGAATTATGATTATGAGTAGGAATGAGAGCTTGATCACGATACGAATCATAAATTGGAAAGTTTTCTCGAATAATGAAATCATGAAGATAATTTGCTGTTCTAAAATGAGGATTGGTTGGGATAATTTCTAAATTGAAGCGTTCTTCATTCTCAGATGTTATTTGAATTTTATCATGAGGATTCTTTTGAGAAAAATTGAAATCAACATCCTCAATATCAGAGTAATCATCATAAATGACCTCACAAGATTCTCTAGAATTCCCTTCAATCTCATCCAATATATCCAAACAAGGAGGAACAGGAATTTCATGTTCATTAATGGCAAAAGAATGATCGTTAATTGCTTCTCTATCTTGATAAAAACTTAATAGTAATTCATTTAGATCAACCTCTATATTTTCTGAAATATCATTAATATCAAGAGGGGAAAAATTACCATTATTAAAAATATCAGGATAAAGGGAAAAATGTGAACCTGAAACAATGCATTTAAAACTGTCTCTGTTTGAGAACTCTTGTGCATTATGCCCATTATAAATCTTAGATTCTAAATCATTCCTTTGTATGCTCATTCTTTCTTGAAGAAGGCTACTTTGTTGCTTTGCGATCTGATTTTCTGAATTGACCGCAGAGTAATTTTCAGATTCCAAAGCAGTTTTTTCTCCAAAATTGCTGTTGTTGTCTTCTTGCATTTGATTAGAAATATTTTCCAAGCTTTGTGAAACCACTTCATCACAATTTATTTGCACATCCAAAATGGGATTCTCATTTATATTGTAATGGGATGGAACAAAGCTTGAATTAATTTCATATGGATTGGGAATGGGTGGAAGAGAACAAATATATTCAAACCAATCTAATGATTCTTCTTCCGTAGGTTTATCTTCGTCTTTAAATCTTAAACAATTTAAATGAAATCGAATATTAAAATCATTAACAGACTCATTTTCAAACCTTCGTAAATATTCAATTTCTTCACATACCTGTTCATAATCATAGCCGTCAAATTTACAAATGAAAATTGTAACAAATTGATCCCAGATGTGGATTGAAGCAACTGGAAGAGTTCTACACCAGCTTCTGGCTTTTGCCGCAAATGTGAGAGTAAACATTCTGCATAAAATGCCTTCATCAATCCCTTGAAAATCATAATTTGAAACATTTTGAATAAATTGAAAGACATGATTAAAAGCAGAAGAATTTTTCTTACCATCAAACTTTACCTGAGACAAGAGTCTTACCACTTCGGGTGGAGTATTGGAAGATGCACGTCCATGTATACAACTCCAAATTGGAAGTTTTAAAGGAGCCATTGTAATAAAAATGAAATGTTAGAATTCAAAGACTCCAAAGTAAAACAAATCTCAGGCCCTCCTTCTAGCGCCAAAAATGTTGAAGCCTCGAAAATCGCTGCAACAACATTGGGGAATAACCACCCGGTCCGGACCTTAAAGCAGCTCCTTTTCCGTTTGGTGTGGTGGCTCCGACTGGTTTAACTAGGTCCAGTTATCTTCTCCCTATTTGCTATTGGTTTATAATGTATCTTTAACTACCAATAGACAGGGATATCAGATCACTTCTTCTTGCTGATCAGGCAAGAGAATGACCCTTAAGCTGATTTGGGTTCAACCAAGCCACAACTAAAATTTTGCCTCTTTAAGGAGAGGACTTAAAAGAATGTAGAATTTACTCTAAATGCAAGCTTATTCTATAATGTAAGCAAAAGAAACTAATCTAAATCCTATCTCAATTAGGTAGATGAAAATCTAACCCAACTAAGAGCATGATGATTAAATAATGAGAATTAAAATATGTCTGGTTTTAAATTAATGTTAAGCTAACGAAGAAATTCAATTAGCTCACATTTGTGAGTACCAAAACACATTCTATTGAGACCATTTGACTGAAATAATAAATCAACAACATTCGAGAAGTAATTCACAAAAATTGATATCAATTATCATATCAGTCAAACTAATAATTAAACAATAACATGTGGAAGAAATTCACAACACATTACTATTTAATAAATCAGTGTTATAAGACAGATTTCTGAGTAATGGTTACTCAGAAATTAGAGTTTAATTCATAAGAGCAGAGATACTTAAAAATTTGAGACAAATTATCCATATCAACAGAAATGCCAAAACATGAATAAAATGAAACAACAATTTTATTAACATAAAAATGAAACTGGTATTTGATACAGAAATGCCAAAAATACCAGTTAATTGAATCTGCTTCTCTGATCCTGGTCTCTAACAGTACTTTGCATTACTTGAATTTCTGCTTTCAAGACTAGAGCTGCAGAAATGCAAACTCTGCCCATCATGCATAATAAAAGACATAAAGCATAAACCCTCAATAATGTTCAGATCTGAAACTTTCTCTCCTCCCCATCTACAATTCTAAATTCCTATTACAGAAATGCTTCTAGAAGTCTGGAATTGCAGAGGAGAGCCGCCCTTTTTACATTTTGCAATCTGCAATTTATAATTCCTCCCAAAACTATTTTTAGAAGAGAGTTTGTTTGAAGAAAAATCTGCCCAATCCAACTTTAATTGCTCAAAAATTCCAATCTTTAATTACTGGAGTCTTCTCATTGATTGAAATCTTTTTCCTCAATATCTCTTCTATTGTTTTTCCTGCAAAAAGAAATTAAAAATCATTTAAGAGGCAAAAATAAAATCCAAATATTATTTCTATCATTAAAACAAATCCAATCAAATTCTATTTAAATAAATGAAATTTGAGCTTCTTATTGATACTCATAATGATTTTAATTAAACAAGGATATTATTGATGCATGAATCTGCAATTAGAAGAGGCTGGACAAATAAAATTGAAGAAAACAAAGCTCAGAAAATTGATTTCTTTTTAGAAATTCGGAGCTTGATCTTCTGCCTGATTTTTGACTCAATAAATGACCAAATCTGTTAGTGAAACCTCCTCAGAAATATTCTCCTTGATTTTCTCTTTCCAATGAGCCGTCCTGGGCCTCATTTGGCCAAGTAAAACTCAATCTATGAGCCTCCAAAGTTGATAAGTCAAATCTGATATAATTCTGGAAATTCAGTTGCTCAACGTGACTCAATCGGATCGGAAGTTTTGAACATTGACTTAATCGCATCGGAAGATTTGAACATTGACCTCATCGCATCGCATAAGTTCAATGTGACTCAATCGGATCGGAAGTAATGAGCTCAATCGCATCGGGGCTGACAAGCTTAATCGGATCGGAGGTAATGAACGCAATCGCATCGGATGAAACTAATGAGCCTCAATCGCATCGGGAAAAATCATTGCATCGGGGTTTTTAAAAGGATGTTCGCATGAATATTTCCGATGCGATGTGTTTTATGCAAAAATTTAATTTAATTTTTTGTTTTTTTATATATTTGTTTTTAATATAAAATTTTAATTAAATTAAATTAATTATATTTAATATAATAATTAATTTAATTAATTCAAAATTTTATGTTAAAAATTAATTTTTTTGTTTTTTTATCTTATTTTAGAGATGTTAAATTAGACTACGAATTTATCTAAAATGATGATTTACCTAAAACAACCATTTTGACATTTTGGATTTTTTCGAGATTAGAAATTTATTTGAATATTGGAAAATTGGAATAAATGACTGAAATCCCGATGCTTTATGATTTGGCTGTATAAGTAAAAATAAAAATTGTTAGTAATAATTAATCTAGGGGTTAATATTTAAACTAAATGCATTATTAAAATCCGCAATTTTTAAACCCAGCTGACATAATTGATTAGACTTCAAAGGAGTGCTATTTACAAACCGGTTGACCAAATGAGACGAAACAAGCGTCAATAGGAAGCTTATAAAAAATCGATTTCAACCAAGCAATCGAAACAAGAATCTAAAGAAAATGAAAAATTAACAAAATCGTAAGATAATTGACTTAATAAAATCATAAAAGGTGTTTAGCTAAAATTTTTATAAAAAGGGTCCCCATTATTTGATGTGAACAAGTTAAAAATGGGGGGTTGTTGTACCGTACAACAGAAGGGATGGAACATTTATTTCCATTAATCATCAAATGGAAACATTGTTTGCATTACCCTTGAACACAACACCTGTTGGTTTCATTATCTCACAGTTAGGTTATAGCTTTCCTAGGAGTCGTACCATACATATGAGTTTTGTCTACTCCTCCAGATGGTTACTCTTCCAGTCATATGGAGCATCCCAAAATGCGTCATGTGTTGTTGCATGATATAATTTGGTGCTCATTAGTCATGTTTCCAAGTCACTCTTGTGTTGTGTGTTGGAATTGTTGTCATTGATGGAAATATAACTATAGGAGACCAGTAAGGAAAATGAACAGCAAGCAAAGGAGCAGAAAAAGAGAAGCAAGGTATGCAGGAAAAATAGAAAGGAAATAAGGAAAAAGTATACGTAAAGGAAACGATGGCAAAAGAGAAACGAGTATGTAGGAAGCGACGAGAAAAAGAGGAAAAAGAAACGGCGAAGTGTTGGGTGTGGAAACGATTATCTTGTTTACTTTGTATCCCACCAACATTGGACACAGCCTTAAAAAGGGCGGCAACGCCTGCCAGGTGTCGGCTGAGTAGGGGGGGCAGGGGAGCGAGGGCGCGGGGCCCACGGCGGCGAGTTTTTTCGAGGGCGGCGTCTGGTGACTCAGATGTGGGGCCTGCTTGTAAAAGTATAGTAATTTCTAGTCAATCTGGGCCGTTCATTAGGCAAATGATCTGACGGTAGAAGTTATGTTTAGATTAGGGTTTTTTGCCCTAGAAGGCAACCCCTCGTTTTTATGAGGGCATTGTATTGCGGCTGTGCATTTTATGTGTATTCTCGGAGCGAGAAACAGAGAGGGAGACTGTGAGAAAGAACAGAGGATATTACAGCGGATCTGTTGTAGGTTTTGTCTTTTCATTTTGCTGGATAATAGAAAGGAAGGACTGGCTGTTCAGGGTGGACATAGCCCAAACTGGGTGAACCACGTATATCTGTGTCTCTCTGGTTTTATGTGTTTTTGTGTGCTTGTATTTTCCGCATATTTTATGTGTTTCATTGCTCTGTAATATTTAATTTTCTAACACAAAGAAAGCAATAAAGAAAAGGAGAAGCAAGGCAAGGATAAATGAGCAAAGGAGCAACAAACAAAGGATCAACACAAGAGAAGCAAGAAAAATGGTAGAACAAGACCAACAAAGGCATAGGAGCAGCGCAATACCAACAAGGCAAAGAGAATCAGCAAGATATGTAGCAACATTGAAGATATGCAGTAGAAACAAATCAAAGGAGCAACAACAGGTGATATGGCATGGTGATATGTTGATACGTTGATGGCTTGATGCTCGTGTTCATGGCTTTGATAAGTCATGTTGATTAGATGTAAGTAAAAGCATAAAGGAGTTGGGATATGCTTGGATAATGTTCCAGAGATTGTTTAATGAAGAATTGTGGTGACACTAATTTATTGTTGAGCTGAATTGTTATGATGCAAAGGAAATACTCCAAGGAAAAGACAAGGATGTTGCAAATATTTTTCTGATGCATTAATGATAAATATTTTTATTTGATGTTGGCATTAGGTTGATGCATTTAATCATTACATGTGGCTAAAATTAATATTGGATGGATTATATATTTTTGTGGTATAATATTCAAGATATGAAGAGTTTGGAAACAAAGGAACGGAATGAAAAGGAGCAACAAGGCAAGGAGTGTTGAGATTTTGAGTGTTGGGGTAGCATCGAGTGTGCTCTAGCCCTGAATTTTTGTGAGGGGCTAAGACACACAAGACCTCCAAAACCCAGAAAGAGTTTGGAGAAAATTCATCTAATGGGTGAGATATTAAAATAATTAATTTTTTTAATGAGGACCCTAAGTCTAACTTAGGGAATTAGAAAAATTAAAGTGAATTAATTAAACACGTGAAGAAATGTTCCTAAGTGACACAGATATATCAGTATTTTAATCTAAGTTTTCGATAAGAGATTAAATCATGGTTGTTGATGTCTCAACAAAAAAAATATAAGAGAAAGGCTTGGGGGTTAGATGGAGACACATAAACGGAGGCAGAGCTGAGAGACTAAGCTGTAATTCTAGGGAAGGTTTGCTAAGAATTTCCAGAAGAGTTTCAGCTACAGCGATGGGTAGTATTGGCTAAGGGGGTGATTTGATCCTGGAGGCAAGAGTCAGCAAGAGGCAGAGGAAAAAAAATCAGGAGCAGCACACAGGAATTTGAGGCTACGTAGCAGTTGCACAGTGCAAAGGGTTTCAACCACTACGCAGACCCAGGAGGGGCATTGCTGGAGATTCACGAGGCTATCAGGGTTACGTAAAGGCCATTCAGGGCAGCGTAAGGGCTGCGTCACCCATTCTGGGGCTACGCAGTCCCCTTCTGAGCAACGCAGCGGCACACATAGGCTATCAAGGCTGACGCAGGCAGCTTCAAAGCAGTGCTAGGGTTTCTAGAGGTAGAACATGGTTGAGTTCTGTAAATCATGTTTGAGGGTGTCAATCATTCCAGTCCAGAACAGCAGGTATTGCTGCAGATCTAGTTTTTCTCTGTCGAGTTAACCAGTAAGGTGCCCAGATTTGTTGTACTCGGATTCTACTTAATAATAATAAACCCTCATATCTATTGCACCGGTTTTCCCGCATTGGGTCTTTCCTAGGAAATTCGTCCAAAAAATCTGTATGTCACTTTGTTGAATGAGCGTAATATTCAGTAAATTATTTGTATGTGTGTAGGCTGTTATTTTTGTTTGCTTCGGTATTTTCTGAAAATAACTTGTATAATTTAATCAGAAGTAGGAGAAGTAAACCAAGATACTACAATAGTATTTCTATATTATTATATTCGGAAATGTTCACATGGTATCAGAGCGATTGCAGATCAAGTTGAATCTCTAGCAAATCAACTAAAGATATATTTTCTACATGGTAGCAGCTAAAGCAACAGATCTAGAGAGGGCAGCTTAGTAGGAGGAGGACGCAGTCTCAGCAAAGGCCACGTAAGGGCTCATGCAGTCCCATCTAGGTGACGCAAAGACAACACAGTGCCTTCCAGAGGGACACAGGAGTAGCCTACGCTACGCAGCCACTACGCCGAGGCTGCACTGGGCCACTCTACTCATGCAGAGGCCAGCTAGAGTGACGCAATCCAGAATACTTTTCTGTTGCTAAGAATTATTGCCGATATCCAGAAGCAGTGCTTCAGATCTTCAGCAGTTGTTGGTGTGGTGGAGATTATGTTGGTGCAAAATTGTGCCTATCTAAGTTGACAAAGAGTGGGAGGAAGACAATCACTCAGCAGATTTGAGCCAAATAGATCTGAGATTCGATCAGGAAGGTGATCGTAGAGAATTGTTCGATTGTTTTTAGCTGAATATTTCCAGGAGGGAAATCAATTGACAGAGGGAGAAACTACTATAGAGGGTTTCTAATCACCAAGAAACCTAGATCCATCATTTCTATTGAGTTTTGCAGCAAAAAGAGGGAGAAGAGTATCGTTTCATCATATTTGAGCCAGATGGCTTCTCATGGGCTAAGAGATCAGGAAAGGTTGAATAATGTGTCCAACTTCGTCATCTGGAGAGTCAGGAGACTGACAGTCTTGGATGAGTACGACATCAAGAACCATGCAGAGAATGTCCTAGTTGAGCCTGCAGATCCTCTAAATAAATTCAATGAAAATCAAGCGCAGGCTAAGAGTTTGATTATGGATGGAGTAAAAGATCATGTTGTGCCACATATTGTCGGGGAGAAGAGGGAAAATGAGATGTGGACCGATTTGGAGAAGATGTATCAGAGAAGCACCATTCAAATAAATATGCTTCTAGAGAATCAGATGAGGATGTTCTAGATGCAGAAGGGTGAGGAGATAGATCCCTTCCTTTTCTAACTTCAAACTATCCAAGATCAACTGATTTCCATGGATGCGACTCTGGATGAAGAACTCTTGGTAAGGACTGCCCTGAATGTGGTCATCAAGAAGTGGGAAACATTTGTATAGAGCATACTAGGCAAGGCAGCATCACCATCCTCAGCAGACATGTGGGCAATCCTCCGTCAGGAGGAGATCATGAGAATCACCAAGAGGAAAAACAACAGCAGTGGAACTGTCAGGGTGAAGAAAGAAGAGGAAGATGGTTCAACCCTTGCATCGAAGGAACAAAGGTAGTAAGGGAAGAAGAAGAGGGACCTATCCAAGGTATGGTGCTTTAACTGTGGTGAATTTGGACACTTCGCAAACACTTGTCCTAAGAAAAAGGACAAAGGAACTTTTGATTCCAAGGCAACGACAACAAAGACGATGGGAATGATGATGACATAGCCATGAGTGCTCATGAGCCATGTAAGTGGGGTGATATGGATCTGTAGAGAAGCTACAGATGGGAGGCATGATCATTGAGTAGCCCAACTCTTGGATCACATACGAGCTACGGGAGCCTTAAGATGGTAGCAAGACAAGTAGGGACATGGTTCCAGAAGATAATAGTGAAGCAGAGGGCAAAGTTGAAGCATTGTAGAGGTAGCAGCACAGTGTATAGGTAGCAGCATCGTAGAGGCTGATGGGACTTCAGCAGTGTAGAAAGGTTTTGCTCACGTAGAAAAGAGTTGTAGCAGCACAGTGGCTTCAGGAGGATAGCATAAAGCAACATCCAAGAGAGCTTCAGTGATGAGATGCAACCTGACTTGTCTGTTAATGATTGGGCAAGCGTCCTTCAGTTGCTTACTTCTTAGCAACTGAGTTGTAGTGCAACAGTTAGTAGTGGCAACTCTATGGGCAGCATGATGCAACAATTTGAGAGGGAGTTGAAGTACAGATGTAGCAGTGTTAATGGAAGCGATAGGGGCAGCAGTACAGAAAGCAGTAGAGTAGTGGTTGGAGGGAAAAAGGCCAAGCATCAGCAGTGCAAAGACCAATGTTGAGATCTTTTGATACATGGTGTGGGTGTATTACTAAAGCACACTCCATGCTAAGAGGGAGTGTTGAGATTTTGATTGTTGGGGTAGCATCGTGTGTGCTCTAGCACTAAAATTTTGTGGAGGGGCTAAGACACACAAGACCTCCAAAACCCAGAAAGTGTTTGGATAAATTTCATCTAATGAGTGAGATATTAAAGTGAATTAATTAAACACATGTGATGAAATGTTCTAAGTGACGCGGGTCAAGAAGTCTTTTAATCTAAGTCGTCGATAAGAGATTAAATCATGATCGTTGATGTCTCAATGAAAAAGTATAAAAGAAAGGCTTGGGGGTCAGTTGGAGACACACACACAGAGGCAAAGCTGAGAGACTAAGTTGGAATTCTAGGGTGGGTTTGATAATAATTTCCATAAGAGTTTCAGCTGCAGTGAGGGGTGGTATTGGCTAAGGGGATGATCTGATCATGGAGCCAAGAGTCAGCAAGAGGTAGAGGAACAGTAATCAAGATCAGCGTAGAGGAAGCTGAGGCTACACAGCATTTGCACAGTGCAGAGGGTTCCAGCCGCTACACAGGTGCTATGCAGACCTAGGAGCGGCATCGTTGGAGCTTTAGGAGGCCATCATGGTTACGCAGAGGCAATCCAAGACAATGTAAGGACTGTGTCACCCTGTCTGGAGTTACGTAGTCCCCTTCTTAGTAGCGCAGGGACACAGAGAGGCTAGCAAGGTTGACGCAAGCAGCTTCAAAGCAGCGTTGGGGTTTCTAGAGGTAGAACAGGGTTGAGTTCTATAAATCTTGTTTGAGGATGTGAATCAATCCAGCCTTCAGTCTCCAAAACAACAAGTATTGTTATAGATCTATTTTTTATCTGTCGAGTTAACGAGTAAGGTGCCCAGATTTTTTGTACTCATATTCTACTTAATAATAATAAACCCTCATATCTGATGCACCTGTTTTCCAGCATTGGGTTTTTCCAGGGACATTTGTCTGAAACAATTTTGTGTCAATTTGTTGAATGAGTGTAATATTTAGTAAATGATCTGTATGTGTGTAGGTTGTTAGTTATGTTCGCTTCGGTATTTTCTGAGAATAACTTGTATAGTTTAATCACAAGTAGGAGAAGTAAACCAAGATATTGCAGTAGGATTTATGTATTATTGTATTCAGAAATTTTCACAAGGAATAGCAAGCAAAGGAGCAACATAAGAGAAGAAAGAAAAATGGAATCACAAGACCAACAAAGGAATAGGAGCAATGCAAGACCAGTAAGGCAAAGAACAACAGAAAGGTATGCATGAGTATTAAAGATATGGAGTAACAACAGGTAGTATGGCATGGTGATATGTTGTCATGTTGATGGGTTGATGCTTTTTTTTATGGCTTTGATAAGTCATGTTGATTAGATGTAAGTAAAAGCATAAAGGAGTTGGGATATGCTCAGATAATGTTGTAGAGATTGTTTAATGAAGAATTATGGTGATACTAATTTTTTGTTGAGCTTAATTGTTGTGATGCAAAGCCAAGACTCCAAGGCAAAGGAAAAGTTGTTGCAAAGATTGTTATGATGCATTTGTGATAAATATTGTTATTTGATGTTGTCATTAGGTTTATGCATTTAATCATTGCATGTGGTTGAAATTAATATTGGATATATTATTTATTTTTATGGTCTAATATTCAATATATGAAGAGTTTGGAAATGAATGAGTGGAGGGAAAAGATTCAAGGCTATTCACGTCATATTCATATGTGGGATACAAACAGCCAGTAAATTATCTTTATAAAATATGTTATTTTGAAAGGCATTGTCAGGTTAGAGAGTTGGAGAATGTGAGAGAGTTTATTGAGATGTTATGCATTAATTACCTAGCACATATGGAGCTTATGTGAAGCAAATTTGAATGGAAGAAGAGGCAGAAATGAATATGGAGAGATGCATCATTTATGACCAGGTAAACCAGCACATTGTTGTTTCTTATTTGCATCAGGGGATTTAGTCTCCTTTCAATTAGTGGCTTGATAAATATCATATTGGATCTTGTTAAGGTAGGATCCTCCTGTGGGTTGTAGCCTACAGAAAACATATGGGAGTTGGAGCTTCCTTGCATGTTGCATCTTGTATAAATTTGAGGTAGTAGCCTCTTGTAGGTTGGAGCCTACCAAAAATCAGATGTAATAAGGAGTAGGAGATTGCCTTTGCATCACAACAATAATAAATTTGTGGTTTTCTCCCTTATTGGTTTCCACTTATATTTAGTGTCGATATGCATTATTATTATGTGTCGATGTGATGCGTTGGTCTGCTTATTACTCGTTTTTCACATTTTCAATTTGCTGGTCATTATTTTTTAAGCTTCTCATGTAATGTTTCAGTTAATGATTTTAATGAAAATAATTTCAATGACCATAAATGGAATAAACTAATTCACCCCCATCTCATTTTAGTTAATTTTTCATCATTGTGTCATAATTATGTATTCAAGGGAAGTCTCATCCTGTGTTGGCCATATGCAGTATCCTATTGAAATTTTTTATTCGACCATCCCTATGCCAGTTCTACTTTATTGCTTCATGACTTCATCCATACATCACATCATCCTGGTCTATTCCATGTCGATTGATGGGGGATACATCAAGGCCCTCCTTCAAAGGATCTTCTCCTATTGACTTCAACTCATTATAGAGGAGCTTGATCTAGGAACCAGTAGTACCTTGGAGCTTGCAGACCTCAGTGGCAGGCTTCCTCATGATTTAAAGTGGGTTTACATAATTTTCACTTGATTGGTATAATTCACTGGTGTTTGACACCATCTCATATATTCACACTTAGTGGATTGTACTAGTAACCTTGGGGTCCATTTTCCTCATTGGTGGCTTCCCTCGTGTATGTTAAGGGTTAACCTCATTAGTTAGTAATCAGACGGTTTCTACCATGCTTGACATCATCTAATATATTCGCATGATGTAGATCTATACCATCAGGGTTATGTCAAAGACCCTGGGTTAGGAACATCTCACTTTTATATGACATCCTTCCCAGGCTATGTTGGAGTTATGTATCATTCATGTTCTTTGAGGGCTATCTAAGACACTTTCTTGTCTGTCATGTCTCCATAGTCCTACTGATGTATACTGTGACATATATCCACATTGTATTTGTTGTTGGCTATGATCTATTTGATTAGTAACATGTATCCACTATGTATTGCTTCATGGCCATGTTTTAGCATCTCATTTCATGGATCAACAACGTATTTTTTGGCGGCCATGTTCAGTATTTCTTTATGACTGAGCATGTGTATGCCCACCTCAGGGATGTTATCAGCACATATGAGACTTCAACATTTGGTGTCTTCCAATCCAATCTCTTGTCTTTGTCTCTTCCTCCTATTTTTACCTCTGAGCTTTATTGTAATGCACTTAGGCCATCAGTTTCTCTTATGGCCTCATGCATTAGGGGGAATATGTTATAACCCTATTTTCCACCCCATTATAGTGAGAGAAACCCAAGTTCAACTTACCTTAGTTCCTGGCTAAAATGCATCCTCTTTCAACCTTTTCTTTTTATTATGTGATATTTATCCCACTTTAAAAGGTTGAAATTACATAATTGAGAAATTTATCATAATTATTTTTCCATAATATTATAATTATGAGATAATAATTATTTCATAATTGAGATAATTGAGAAAAAACTCGTGAGTGAAAAAGGTTTCTAGAGTTTGTCATTCCCAGTAGATCAACTTGACCCATTTGTGTATGAGTTGGCTAGGGGTCCATTATTGTAGAATTTTCTTAACTTAGCAAGCCCCTAGGTGTCTAGATACATTCTCCCAAAGGATATAATAAACCAATATAATCTCACCAAGAGGAAAGGGAGAGGAGAGTGGGAATTCTATCGAGATGTTGCTACCTTGATTTATAGATTGAAAGACATACTTTGTTTTAAGGCCATATTCCTCAGAGTGGGGGAGACTCTATCAGGTTTTGGGGAGGAGATATTATGCTTGAAGCTATAATTGTACCATTTGATTATTTATTAATAAGAGATATATGTTCCTTTATTTTCAGATCTATACTTGTAGTTATTTGTTCATATTATTGTTTATTTCTTTGAGCTGAAAATATTCTACAGAAGATCACCTATTGTCCTTATTTGTTTGTGCTTATGTGCAGGCTTATATTGGTGGTAGAAGAGCGGGATATCCTAGTTAGAGCGAGAGGATTCTACATCAAACTCGAGAGCCATCACCAATCTACAAGGATACTAAGTGTTGGTTCAAACCCTATAGAATTAGGGAATGCATGATTACTTTCTTGTATGATCATATGTTTGGGGATTTTCTCTTATATCAGTTAGCCATGTGTTTTGTTGCCTAGTAATCCTAATAGGGAATAGGATTATAGAACAATAGCTCCTTGCATGTAAATTTCATCGCAACAAGGATCTTTTCAAAAGGAAAATTTATTTTCTTCTTCATGGAGCTCATTGGTAATGTATTTATGTCACACTCTGAATTCCATAGAAATGACTTTGATCTGAACTGGAAAGTCTGCTGCAAATTGCATCTTCACCTCTAGTGCTTATGTCAATATACATTTGGATCTTGATTGTACACTATTCCATAGCCATGATAGTTTCACGTGGCATTAGCTAGTGAAATGGAATATTGTATAATAATGTCTTTAGTGATATCTAGGCCTTCTTGTGTTGATGTCTGCTGGATTTTCTCGATGTACTATCTCACTGCCTGAAAGATGATTTCCCTACCTCTTATCTCTCCAAGTGATCCCACTAAAGGAATCTCGTGTTTCTATGCTAGAGACTCTAAACCATTCTGCAGTCGAATATAGGAAGCAATAGTGTTGGTCGACTATTCTCCAAGACATGTATAATTCTGATGGTGGAGCCTCATTTGTACTCTTTCTATTACTATGGAAATCCTATCTTTTATAACCAACTATTGTGCAACATCTAGATATTTGGTAACCCATTCCTAGAGTTGATAAACAACTTTGTTTTCCACCTTGAGGAGTTTTATAACTTCTTGCACTTTCTTATGTATACCAACAAGGGGTACCACTACTTCATGTAGAAGTATCATTTCATCTTACAATTTCACCATGGTATCCTCCATTTTCCCCAATTCCTCTTATATGTGTTGTAAAATAGATCACTAATGAGACGGGGTAGGGGTGAATTAGTAGTAAGAGCACATATAAACTTCTTCTCCAAATATTAATATTTTAATCCATTCACAAAATAAAACATGCAACCATTGATTAGAGCATAAAAATAGACAATAAATGATAAAATCAATCCACAAAATTGACACAAGTATGTCTAGTGGAAAATCCTTCATCGGGAAAAAAACCACCATGTTTATACTGCGTTGCTCAATATTTTATTCTATGTTGAAAAAATTATACATGGATAATATTACACCCATAAGTCAGAAGACTCGGCTTCTTTCATGTATGTTGGCACCTATCATATAGGAAAATGTTTCTCTCATGGATCTACGGATTACCATCCGTTGAAGGCCACCAGGGTCAAAATCCTCACCCTATCACCATTGGACTATCCAACTCCTATTGGATGGAGAAAATTATTCCTTCTACTAAATCCGCCAAGTCATTGTCTACTATGAAGCCTCCATGCCTTCACTTCCTCCATGTGAGTATCATTTCTTATATTTTAATAATGGACTCCCAATTCATTCAACATGAAAATCACAACAACACCATTGTTTTCAATCAAAAGATCCAACAAAAACTGAAGAAAAAAATAAGAGAAGACAATATTCAAAATCTCCACTAGTTGCCACACAATCTCATAAACCACTACTCCAATCCACCTTTCATCTTCTCACACACTACACCAATCTTATGGCTGAAACATACTTCAACTCACTGCTGGTACAACTGCAAACTGCTTCAGAAATTCTGGAATACAATCCTCACATAGCTCACATACTCTTCTCCAAGCTCACACTCACTCCACATAACAAAACAATCAACCATACTAGTATTAAGCTTCCTCCAATATGTAGATGAACTCAAGTGCTCAACTTAATAATTACACAGAACCACTGGGCTTCAAAACTTTGTTCATATGCTTGATTTTATCTAGATTCAACTCATTGGCTCAGTCAACCACTAACTCCACTTGCATTTTCTATATTTTCAACTTTATCCAAATTTTTGAGGTCCCATGAAATTTTTCGACCATAAACCGAAAATTTTCTATCAAGGATGTTGCCACAACACAAAATTAGTTGATTATCATGAGGAATGTAGAGAAATTCTCGTGAAAAACCTTGGTCACATGCACAACATTGAGCATATCCGACTGGTCACTCACACAACATAGCAAGCCAACGGCTAGATCTTTTCATACATTCCCACAAGCTTGGATCCATGCAACTGAGGCTAAATAAGAAGAAAACGAATGGATCTTCAGTTCAAAACTTTTGCTAACTAATGGGACACCTTATTCAGCGTCTGATTACTCCTCCAAACCTCTATTTCAAGTCTGCAACTGATGAAATAGGCTAAGAACAATTCAATTACATGCAAGTCCTATTTCGTTAACCTTAGTACCGATACCAATAAATCCATCTCCTAAAGCAACAACCACAACATGTCTAAACATCTCCAACACTTGTAACAGCATCTCTAACTCCTGTAGCAACAGCTCTAACCCCTGCAACAGCACCGTCACAGAACTACCTCCATCACTAGTAGAAGCACCTCCAACACAAAAAACCACAACTCAACACACATAGTAGGAATCTAATGTCTCCAAGACATGTAGATACATATGCAACACCTAGAGCAGCACTACAACCACTTGCAACACCATCATCTCCTCCAACACAACATGCCAACCTCAATCTACAATCACACGTAGAATCCATCTCTAATTCACCTCCATTGGGTCTAGTCATAATTATGTTGACATCAACGCGAACTAACAAGACCATCAAGCCAATCACGCAAACACTTATCACACATCATGAGGTAGACATAGGCATATGATGAACAAAACCAAGACTTGTTGACATCAATTCCAACACTACAATTCCAACAAACTCCTCCTTTGGCATTGATTTGAACCTCAATACAACATGTGACACATAGTTGATGCCCCAAAAATCGGTGCAACAACATTGGGGAAAACCAGCCTGTTAGGGACTTAAAAGTCGTCCCTTATCCGTTTGAGATAGTGGCTTCAACTGGATTTATGGGACCAATTTCCCAATGAAATATAATTTTGTGGATGGGTGGTATTTTAACTAACTCTGACTTGATAAATGGGAGTGATAACAATCTTAAATAAAATATATATATACCTATCTCTATCCCGAGACGAATTATCTTTCTATTATATGTGATTTCAAGAGATGATCTTTCAGTGAATCCAAATAAAGATTTAACAAACACTTAGAGAGACGATTTTTTTTTTAAGATAATTGATTTGATTAAATATTTAATCAAATCAATTGAATAAGAATATATCGCATCTATTTATTGCATGTATTGAATATGAATAAAAAATGGCAATCGAACATGTTTAGAAGTGAATTAATGCTAGATTGTGTTAAAAAGATACATATAACAAAACATCATAAGAATAATCAAATATTTCTCATTTGAAACATAATATCAACATAAAGATAAAAGTACCATATATATGCTAACTCTTCTAATTTGAAAAACAGTGTCTGGTCAAGCCTTTTCTATTAAGAAAAACTTCAAGAGTACAAAAGTGAAACTTTTGTAAAGTCTTATTTTCAAAATTTCAGGACCCCTTCTTACAAGACATGAAGGGATTTATATAATAAAATAAAGTGTACAAAAACAGAAATTACATAAAGAGCTGAGGAGGTTTAAACAACTCTCCTTAAATTAAGTGAAATTAAAACATAAACATAATTTGGTGGGATGACTCACTTCGGGATTACATCATTGTCTCTTTGGCCATTCGTTCCTTTAGTTGAAGGATGTTGGTCATAGGTTGAACCTACGGAGGTTGGCCTAGCCTAAAGCGAAGTTTTCTTGTATAAACTTCATCTAAAAGTGGAGGCATAATGTAAGAGGAAGTGTCTTTTAGACAATGCAACATTAGCCATTAGCTATGCGGCTTAACCAAATACTTCCAATACTTTTCCCAGTCTAGCTTCTCCAATTTTTTTATGCTTTCATCTTTTACCTTGGAAATTTCCTGCCATTGTCTTATTAAATATTTTACAATAGGTAGAGAGCCAAGGGGGCATCAATCAATCAAATTAGAAACAATGAGATTCTGGCTAACTGTTTCAACAATGTCATTACAAACATCTCTAGCTCTTCAAATTTCCCTTTTAGCTTGTTTTAACTATATGTACCAATCAGCAAATAAGATTTATTGTTTGTAATCTTCAATCCTAGGAAGATTTTCCTTTCAACCTTCATTAGTATCTTTCCAGTTGACATATTGTGATACTTTTTCATCGATTTCATCAAATATGATCCTTTGGTCAGCTACTTGATTCATCAGTGAATCACTTTTTTCACATAGTTCAATAATACTAGACAATTTTTGGAAAAAAACAACTTGTTTTTGGGCCAACAGGGTATTTAATTCCAATGCTTCCTTCCTGAATTCATCTACTTTGGGATTGTCTTTCAATTTCTCAACAATGAATTTCAATTGATGTATCTGAGTAACCTTATCACCAATTTCATATTTGTGCTACAACTTTAATTGATCTAGGCTCCGTTGGAGCTATGATACTTGTGATTATAATTGTTGATTAACAATTTATTTCTTTTCTTGCAATTCCTATTCCAATTGAAGGATTTTTTCATCCTTTTCCTTGACTACTTGTTGAACTTCAGTGGCCTTGTCTATAGTGGCAGATTCGTATGCTCCTGCAAACTGAGTCAAACGATTTATATCTTGAGATGGTCTACTTGCGAATCTTTCCAAACTACTTCCATAGGAACATCTTCGGAAACAAGGATTTGTGACTTTTTTGTTCTCCTTCTTTTATTTTGCATGCTCATGGAAGATTTATGTCTGGGACTATAAAATATATCTAAAGGAGGAATTTATTCAATTTTCAACACAATCTCTGAAACACGGTAGGCCGAGATAAATTCTACTTGTTTTGTATTAACTAATTTGTCCAATTGACCTAACGGTGAATTAGAAGTTTTAACTTTACCATTACGAGTTTCTTTTTTGAATTTTTCATTAATAATATACTTCAAAATATTAGATAACATGTTTCAAAAAATATATTAATTCACATATGTTTAATGTTACGCGGGGACTACTTGACAAAATGAATGTTGTTCACAGAAAAGAAAAAAATAGAACATGCAAATGAAAATGAATTAACTCCTTAGCTCATCTGGGGTAGTGTTGGAGGTTAACGAAAGGGGTAAATACTTTTATGAAACTTTGAGGGATCTAGTGGAACGAATGTATAGATGTTCTTTCCACTTACAATACAAAAATCAATCCAATGATTCGAAGAAACAAATTTTATTTAAACTATAGGAAGAGTTTCAAGAGAATTGGTCAATGAGACATGTATGACTTTTAATAGCAAAAACGTACAAAAAAATAAAATAAGGAATGAAAACATAATATTATTTTAAATGTTTTTCTAGAATTATATGTATACATTACAAGAAAGTAATAATTTATAAATATCACTTTTGTTATATTTACTTTTTATATATCAATATAAAAACTAAATAGATTATTGTCATGTTACATTTTTAGGAAGATTATGAAAATCTCAAAGGATGAACGAGTTGATATCAGAAATATGCTAGTAGGAATGTCCAAAAAGGTGTAAAAGGATATGGTCAAAGAAATGGACATAATTGCATCGCATGAGGAGCCATCTCAAAAACAACGTGCTTCAAATGTCATATGTAATCTTTGAATTTTTTGATTAGGTACAATAAATAAACAATTTAGCATTAAATATTAATTTCAAGTATTTTCTTGCAGAAAAGAAAAGAAAATGGAACCCATTCAACATATAAAATAGGACGACAAGGAAGAAAAGGGTTGATATCTGTGTTTGTGAGTAATTGTTACTTCCTTCTAACAGCTTAACTAGATTTCATTTTTGTATATTTTAAGTTGTTGTACAACAATCAGCATTGAATGTCTTCAAACAGGTTCTAACATACAAAGAAGAGCCATCAGACGAATTGATTGACATTGGGTTAAATATGTGTTGTCAGTTTATGTTGGCATATCAAAAATTAATTGTAGAATTTGTAAGCATCTATCTTGTTTTACTTAGCTTCGTCTATAATTAATAGAACAAAAAAATCTTTTATATTAAATATATGATTTTTTATGGGGTATAAAACTTGCAGGAAACAAAGTATGGAACTGCGCCAACAGATGAAATTTTGAAAGATGGCATGGTACATGGTTTTGAAAGAATGTGTATAGTCTATGAGTCAATTGTTGCTATGTTATGTCATTTTTCTTTTCGATTTACATTGATGTATATTATTTTATATTTCAATTTTCATTATTCTCACCAATGTATATGCACTCATTTCAATTTATTTTTATGTTTGTAGATGGAAGGTGAAGAAGAAGAAAACAATCAACGTCATGAAAAAAACATTCCTGAAAATAACCCAAGTCATGCAAGTAGCTCTAACAGTGACAATAGTTCAAGCGAAGAATGATGATCAATATATTTGGATATCAAAGCAAGGCGTTTTATTTTTTGAAATATGTCTGTGAAATCAGACATTTTGTTTAATGTAATGGACATAATGTCCCAATTGAAAGACAAAGGGATACAAATAACTGTCCCATTTTTTCCGCAGAGTGTCTTATATATATATATATATATATATATATATATATATATATATATATATATATATATATATATATGTTTATGTTATTCGAATGTGTTCTCCAACGTTGCTTTGAATGTTACACCACCCATTAAATATTATAATGAAGAGATGTGAAATTTGATGATATGATATAACAAATTAATTCAAACATCACATTCAAATGCACTAATAAAAATTTAATTCATATGAATATTGTTATAAGATATATATGTGTCAACCTTTGATGAATAATGAATTTTAAAAATCATAATAATTGCACCATCACAGTCGATGTTTCTAAAATACAAAATGAACACCTACACAGCACATCGTATAACTTGTGTTTATATGACAATGCACTGTTAGCCATAATATTCGTGGGCACTGTGTGACAAATACCAATACCAATTAGAATGCCCAATGTGCTTTATCAAAGGCTACCACCTGAGCGGTCCGTTAGGCGTTGCATGCACCATTGCAGTTTGCCTTTAAAACGCTAGTATGTTTTTATAACTTAACAACTCGATGCGTTTTATAACCTACAGGGCCTGGTGCGGTTTTACACCTTAACGGCCCAATGCATGCACCTTCCATCGGCCCAGTGCAAATGGCTGGCTGACACGCACCGGGTCGTTGCTAAAAGCCTCGGGGCATCTGAAATTTATTTTCCATCCCAGTGCTTGGTAGGTTTACAGTACCGGTGCATTCACAGTACGACGCACAAGTGCGTTAAAACCTGATGCGCACACCGATGAGAAAAAACATCTGTAACAACCTCCGGCCGACCAGTTTTTTTCAGTTGTGTTGAAATTCCGTTAGAAGCTCCACAAAAACCTCCATTACCGAAAATGGATGTTGTAGCAAATGTTTTTTTGAAAATTTTATAACACTAAAAACCTCCTTTATAACATTCGCTAGAGGGTCCTTTCCTTGTAGTGATTGGGTTAGCAGCAAAAGGAGAACATTGGTTGAGGTGCCAAGCCATTTGCAAGGCAAGGCATGTCAGTGAACCAAAGTGGTTGTCACGGAGATTTTTCCAAGTAGAATAAAGTTGATAGAGCTTGGGAAAGAGGATAGTATTCATCTCTCATCAGATAACCAACTTTTGTGGGACCAAAAGCCTGTCCGCGGGAAGGAGCGATTAGAAAATGAATTAGGGGTAAAAATTTACTAAAAAATAAAAGTTCTCAGAATCACTCCAAACTAGAATGGCCAGATTGGTATCTTCACTAGGAATTCGGTGCACTTCGTTTCATCAAAAACCGACTCTATATGTGAAAGTTAGAGCATGATGTCTGCTTGACCAAACAGGCAAATTTTCAAAAAAAAAGTCAAATAGGGTCAAAGGGGTCAATTTCTTGGTCAAAAGTGGTTTTTCTTCATCCAATAGAATGCTGACAAGTGTCAAAATATGGTTGGCCCAAATTTCTGGTCTATGTGGAATTTTATGGTTGGTTTGTGGAGAACCAATGGGATGTTGACACGTGGCCAGCCTAGAGGCCGCGATGTTCCCCTCCTAAAGGCCGAATTTTGACTATGGTGTGGTCGAATTTTATTTTATGTCGTGTGACAAAAATTTAGGGTGGAGTTCCGGCTCGACTCTGTGACCTCCCCCACACTACGCACAAGCCTTACCAACTACACTATGCATTGATTCTTATTATATATGTAGAAATTTAATACAAAAATATGTATTGCCTAGATTCTCCTGATCTAACAATTATATGCCATGGTTAAATACATAATCGCTTCTACAAAATCTTTTCAGAATTTAAAACACAATCGCCAATTACAATATCATGAAGAAAGATCAATCACACATTACACAGATAATTTATCGGGAAAGCATAAAGCTAAAAACCCCACTATCTTCTATTATGTATTATATCATAGATATGAAACAATCTCATACAGAGCTCCAATCCAAGAGCTCTCAGTACATACTACAATTGTCTCACACTTTCATACAAAAATTGGCAAGTTCCTTAGCCAATTTACTATCTCCAGACAACCTGCCTCTTCTGTGCAATCCCTGATGGTCAAGAACCCTTGAATGAAAGAATGCTTGCTTGCCTTGACTGCGCAATCCTCATAGGCACATCCAATGTGTGTGTGGTCGCATGTGTGCAACCACTAATGTCACAACTGATATTTAATCTGTCCCTTTCACCTACATCTCAACTAGGTCTCCACTGGATCTGACATGCATGTAGTTAATAGTAATAAATCTTCAGTTGCATGTGAGACCACTGAATGTGAATTAATCAATAATTAATTCACTTGATCTCTCACTGGTGTATCTTCAATTACAACTAGCACAACTGAGTCTAACTCACTTAACTGAGTTAAAATACTTTACAACTTTCATAACTACACTTCCAACTCTGTTACAACTTCGAATCACTCAGTTACCAATAAGTCCACTTGCATGTCCCACCAACCAACCACTCAACTCGAAATTCCTATAGCTAACTGATTTTCCACTTAAGTTAACTATTTCCAAGTGCTCATTGAGAATAGATTATTATTTATTGTCCAACTAATATTAAGGGATAATAATAGTCGACATGCATCTATAAATAGACATGCAATCTATAAATAGACCTAATCTATAAATAAAATTTTCTCATGCATATATAAATAGACATCCACCTAAAAATAGCCTGTGTGGGCCCCACCTAGTGTAGGTGCTTAATTTTCACTAGTATCAAGGATGTTGTTTCTGGATGCCAATTTCATGGTTTCTTGTTGCAAACTTCAACAATATATGCATTCCAACTTTTATTTAAAGTTCGGTTTGGTATGCGGAGAGGTTAAAAGGGCCATCCCCAATGCATAGGACCAATGCGCTATGACCGTGGCAGAGTCCTAATATATTATGGCAGAGTTTAATGTCTTAAATCCATTTTATTAAACCATAAACAATGTTTAAATGCACTAATCCCAAGTTAATGCAAATTTACATAAAACGCGCCATTAGCGCCTAATATTAAATTAAATTGTGCTTATATTTAATTAATCACACTTATCTCGGTAGATTAGTTTGGCGGAGGCCTCTAAATTTGACGCGACCTCCAGTTTTGTCGGGGTTAACTGGAGTTTCTCCATATTTGGAGGGTTTTCCCAGCCCAAAATTGAGGAAACCATAACTGGAGCATTATTTGACCACATTAGGCTCAGAAAGAGTCAATCCTAGATGATTTGGATGCTCTGAGCATGATGGTGCAGGTTGCAGAGGTCGAGGAGCACTTATGTAACTATTTTTTTTCACTTTTAAGATTAAAGAAGCCCAAAGCCACCAGGAGAGAAGGCCATGTCTAGATCACCTAAAGACCATTTACAGAGCCATAAGAGGCTACCTAGGGGTCTTTGAATCTTCTAAATTCAATGGAGCATATTGCAAAGCCATTGAAGCACTGTAGGTGCATGTAATCAAAGAATTTACCATCAATCCAAAGAGGGCCAAGCCATTGAAGTAAGTCCATGGAGATGTAGCCGAGGAGGGGTGAAATTCATTATCAGCTACTATGTAATGTGTTTTTTGTGTATTATTTCTTCAATTTACTTGTTGTACATGTTTTTTTAACATCTAATTTACTTAATGAATTTCTCATAAAAGACACACAAAACTTGACACATAAACCCTCTCATAACTTACTAATTTGAGATGATCCTTAAGCACACTTTTATTATATTGGTGAGGAAGCTAGCACAGCAAAACTAGTTTGTCCATATTCAAATCAAGCATCTACAACTGGTTTTGAGTGTTTGTACCCAGTTGCATGTATGTTTTCCTCACTAGTTTTAGCATGCATGGCTATGCATATGGATTTTCCTAGCCTTTCCATTTCCTTGATAACCATGGTGATTGTAGGTTTATTTCCCTTGATTATTTAATGGTTGGTTCTCATGATTCATTTATATTTTGGGTTGAGTTATTAGTTCCTGGAAGACTTGGTTGGACAAATGCTCTGGAAGCCCGGCAGACAACTGTGGGATGAGTTACTAGTCTTGGAAGCCTTAGTTGGAAAAACGATTTGGAAGCCCTAGGTGGGTTGAGTTACTAGTCCTAGAAGCCTTGGTTGGAAAAAACACCTTGGAGCCCTAGAGCAACTTGGATAGAGACCAATCTGTGATGGTTAGTGATTTCCGACCATGAGGTGGAATCACTGATTTTGGGTTGAGATGGTGTGGTCTCTAGAGCCCTGATTTTGTGTTGATTGATGTGTTTGATAAATTCCCACATTTGTGCTTGGAATATGGTCCGGGGGTGACTAGCTGAAGTGATATTTGGCTCAACCATGTCTATGCTCGGGTGGAACGCGGAAGTCCCATTCCGGGTTGGTTTTTACATTCAGTAATGAAAGGCTCAATGCCTTGGTATTTGATGAGTATATGCATTGGTTTATATATGGATTCTATTGCTAATGTCTCCATGGTATTTATGTTGGTATTATGTTGGTTATAAACATGTATTGTGACAGTGATGAGGTATGGCTCTATCCATGCTTTTACTTGTAAATGAATCCACAATGTATCTATGGTACAATATAGTATATTGTAGCTTATGATTTAGGGTAGCAAGGCTTTTTAGCCATTCTCAGATTTGTAAGAGACCCCCTTTTTTTAAAGCTAGTGTTTATATCTGTGGATGCTATGTTTGTGACATGTTTGACGAAATTCCTATCATGGTTGGGTGGGGTCGGATGAGTTCATGATGATGTGATTTCTTCCATATGTTTTTCTTAATGTTAGTTACCCTCTCTTGAAGTTACAGGAAATTTTAGGTAGTGACCTGGGCTCAGGGACTGAAAAGGTGGCACAAATCCGAGAGCTACAGGCATAAAATTTGTTTTTTGGGTATGAGTCACTACCTTGACAAGGATAGCTCACTGCTCTAGGGTCTAGAGCCACTCCCTTGCCCTTACAAGCATGCGGCTCAGCCGTAATGGGGATAAAAATTAGTCCCCCCTCTAGGAACCGGGCCCTGGAAGGTTGGGTTACCCCCTGGGGATGTCAATGATGCAGTGTAAGGTGTGTTTTTGGTGTTTTCGCCGGTTCCACTTCTTTAAGGTCATCTAGGAGGTTGAATCTTATATTAGTAGCCTCTTGTCACATGTTTACCCCAGTTGGTTGGTTACTTGGGTAGATGTGGGAAGAGGATGTTACAACACCAATAGGAGAAAGTAAGAAAGCAAGCAAGGAAAGGAAAGGAAAAGCAAAGGAAAGGAGAGGAAAATCAAAAGGAAGGACAAGGAAAGAAAAGGAAGGTAAGGATCAAGCAACTTCAGCGGGAATACTTTTAGGTGACAGATTGTATGTGTGATTTCCTATCTGGTTTTTACATGCATGGTATGTGCATGTTGGTATATGGTTATTTTGTTGTAATTAGCATGTATTTTGCCGAGATTCGACATTTTATTTATCCTAGCCTCTACATTTCTTGATAGTTATTGTGTGTTTGTATTGTTCTCAGTTTTGAGCTTTGGATTGTCAGATGGTTTTAGAATCCGAGGTGAGGTGGTCTCAGGAAAAATCCCATAGGCCTAAGAATCCCTTGATCGGTAATGGAGGGATACACGGAAAGCCTGAGGGTGGAGACAAGAAAATTCCTTAACGATGGTGAAGAAATTTGAGGCATCCAAGCTCATTTTAGTTTTATGATCTTGGCACCAGTTTAGGTGTGATCATGGTATGGAGAGGGATGGAGGTGGTTTAACCTATATTTTCCCTTGGTTGTCTTTGGATTGGTTTATCCCATGATATCCCACATTCATGCTTGGAATATGGCACAAGGGTGATTAGCTGAAGAGAGATTTGTCTTAGCTAATCTATGGTCGAGTGGAATGTGAAAGTTCCGAACTTGGTTGGCATTTTCCTATGGTTAATAAAAGCTAAGTTTCTCTTGCTTTTGGTAAGGAAATTTATTGGTTATTTTGTGTCTTTAATAACTATTCTCTTATTGTTATTTACCTGGTTATATGTTGGTTATAAGCATGGTTTTATGACAGATCTTAGTCATGGATCTATTCATGTTTTCACTCATAACTTAATAAGTAATGAATTTAAGAACTAATTGACGTTAAGATAGCTAATTATAGAAGGTAGTGACCCTTCTTGTTAAACCTCAGAGGATTTTTCAGTCCCTCATGTTCAAAATTGCATTCATGACCTGTAGGTTGCAAATCTACCAAGTGTTTGACAAAATTCCAGTCTCGGTTGGGGATGGTCAGGTCAAGTCCTAGTTCTAGTTTTTGTTTACATGCATTATCTTCATGTCTTTTATGAGTTCTGGAAGTTTCATATATTTTTGTGCAGAGGCCTAGCTCCAGCCTCGGAAAATAACCTTAATTCTCGCAGTTGTTGGCACAACACTAGCAGAAAAAGGCCACAGTCGCATTGATGCAAGCCTATGGGAGTGACTAGGAACCCATAGTCACTTGGAGGCCTTTTCAAGGGAGCAAACAGGGCTCTAAGTCAAGAAAAAGGTGATTTTTCACAGGGGTTGGGTACCTGGAGGGATTGGGTTACTCTTGGAGGGCCCATGGCACCTAAGGGAAGTAAGTAATATATTTTTGTGTTGACTCCATTTCCTTAGAGTCCTCTAGGAGGTTGAGTCATATCATAGTGACCCTTAACTCATGTTTACCTCGGGCAAGCCTGTGAAAGTGGGTAAATGTGGGAGGAGGTGTTACAGTAAGAGTGGAAGAGTTTAGAATAGATTTGTGACATATTTGAAGACATTGCATGAGCTGCATTCAAATGAAGAATGATTTCTTATTGATGTTATGCATAAAAGCACGATGAAGTACAATGAAAGCTATCTAGATGATAAATTGAAGTCGATTTTGTTGTGTCTGCACTAAAACGAAAATGAAGATATCAACTACAAAGCTATAGGGTCAAATTTGTGACAGGGTTGAGTTTTTTTTGTGATAGGGCCAAGGTTTTTTGTATAAGCCCGAGGTTTTTTTGTGACAGGGCCAAGTTTTTGAAATGGTTGAGTATGTTGTTATATGATAGGGTCAAGTTTGTTGATGTCAAAAGGGCCTGAAGAGTGCAGAGAAGAGTAAGTTGGGTTGAAGAGCCTAGAATAGATTTGTATGTCGATTTGATATCTGAGTTGTAGCAGAGGAGTATGAGAAAAAAATAATTATAGGAGTTGACTGTAACATCTAGACCTAAGGAAGAATATGCAAAGTGTAGTAATGTTGTTATATAGTGGAAAGGTTGAGCAAAAGTATTGCAGATTAGATTTTTCATAATAGATCTGAAAATTTGTGATCAAATTTGTGCTCGAGGAAAGAGTTGCAAAGAAAAGAATTATTTGGAATCAGAAGTGTTGTTAGTCCAACTATGCTTGTAGTGCAATGAAATATCTTGTTGATTTAGAGTTGAAGCAAGGAGAGAAGCACATATAAATATGAAGTTTAAAGTGAACATAATGCCTATGGATTTCAGTTTGAAAATGAATGAATGATGGATCTAGTAGGCTCAACTGGTTAATTCCTACACATTAGGGAGTAGGTGATTCCTTCAAGTTGGATCATGTAAAACATCAGGTATTTGGTGCTTCGTCCAAGTTGATGCCTAAAAAGAAAGGGGGTTGGTGCCTTCTGCAAGTTGGTGATTGAAAATCAAGGATTTGGTGCTTCCTTTAGGTTTATTCTTATAAAATATTATGGAGTTGGTACTTCCTTCAAGTTGGAGCCTGTAAATATCAAGGAGTTGATGATTCCTTCAAGTGGGTTCTTGTAAATTTAGAGGATGGGTGTATCCTTTTTCTTGGAGCCATAAAAGTTGATGTAACAATAGGTAGAAACCTACAACAATATTCAAACATAAGTTTTGAGTTTTTCTCCCTTTATGGGTTTTTGCATAAATATTTGTGTCCCATATGCGTATGTTATTTGATTTATGGTGATGTTGTTTGATTTATATGTTTCTTACATAATTGATTGTTGAATGAATGTATATTTTTAATAATTGGCCATAATAACGATTCACATTATTTTAATAGGAAATTCTTATGGAGGTTTGAAAAAGTTTCCTCAGTGTCCACAACAATACTCCCAAAATCCACAAAATCCACCATCTTTTCCCTAACCTTAGCAATATTATCAACCTCTTCAACCAATACAAATCTACATCCATGGTAGTTTTTTACACAGTAATTTTTCACCATGCTCACTTCCCATCCCTGATCCTAAGGTGCCCCGTGACAGGCACTGTGCAATGTTTCCACTATGAAGAAATATGTAAAGAAATCCCCCAAAGACTCAAAGAAAACTTCCTTGGAATATTACTGAAGAAACTTGGTCAAAACCCTTGTTTTTCTGGGTCAGCGTGTTTCCTAGTCTCATGCTTGCGCTAATGTCAGATTGACAGTTTTGTCTTAGTGCTACCATCGCCCTTATTTCTTGGAAAGCTATGATGATCCCTTTCTGGCAGTGTTTCCTCAAATGGAGGATAAGCTTCAACCTCTATAAGTTCCAGGGCGATGAGTTGGTTGTTAAACAATGGTGATAGAGTCGAGCTCTTTGATTTTAGAGCTTTGATCTCATCCATGGGGTTTTATCCCTTAGAAAGTGGACCTTCCTCCTCCTTTTATGGGCTCCCAACCTCTTCTCCCTTCCTATAAATTGGTCCCCATCCTTCCACTATTGGTTGGTCATTGTTGGGCTAGTCTAAACTCTCGTTCCCTTTACATTCTTGCACTATGATAATGCCTAAGTTGTTCGGGAGAAGGAATTCTTTATATCTTCGGTGAAGGACTCGTATTTTCACCAAAGGGAGGCCTCCAACATCAAGGCCTAGGTTGTAGGCTCTTCCTTTCATATTTATGAATAAAACATCTGATGTTTTCTTTCTATATTTGTCTAATATTTTATGAAAATATTCTGGTACTCCTTGATCTGCTAGATAGCTAATGTTTAATGATTATTAAGTATTGAATTATGTTTGTTGTTGCCTCTTAATCATTCGTAGGTATTTGAAGCACTACTTTTCTTAAAAAATACAGTCTGGTCTTTCATCATTGTAAATACCACAGTTTTACAATTTATGATTGGAATAATACATCAATAAAGGTTGAAGCCTGTGGAGAAGGCCCTAAGCCTAGTTTGATGAGCTGTCATAAAACAGAAAAAAGAAATCAGATGAAAATTTTGCAGAAAATGGAGCACTCAAGGCTACTAGTCTTAGGTTCTTGACACTTCACTTGGAGAAGTGCCATCCCCGACTGGAGCCATTCTTAGGGTCCTATAAATTATAGGATCTCAAGGTGATTGAGTATTTCATAAGTTTCGATTTCATATTGAGTATGATTTTCAATATTCAAATTATTTCCAAAAAAATATGAAAAAGAAAAGAAAAGAGGGTATATTGAAAAAGAAAAAAGAAAAGAAAAAGAAAGAAAAACCCCAAAAAAAAGAATAATATTGAAAGTGTTGCAAATGAAAATGCCACTACTGATTAGATTAGTTTGTTCAATCATACAATTTAAGCATGATTGAACAATTTTGAATTTCTATTGAATAGGTTAGAAAATAAGGATTTTCCAAATAGTTTAATCTTGGCAAATCAGTAGTTAGGTAGAAATAAAATTTGCTCAACAGTTTAAACTGAGTCAATGGAAGGAATATGGGATAGAGTAGCTTATATTTTTATAAAAAATAATAAAAAATAAAATAAAATAAAAGGAATTTATTTGGGTCTGCAAGCCTAAATGCACCTTGTAAAAGAATAAAAAATGTTAGAATAGTGAAATGGATCGGTAGGAGTGAAAGAAGGAAAATAAATCTGAAATTACATGAAATTTGTCCCAAGACATCAGTCAAAGGACTTCATGTATTTCCTGTTTTAAAGGGAAAAAAATAAAAATTAGGAGTTTTACCCTAAGTTTCAGGATTAATACTTCATCAAAGGTATTTGACATATTTTATGTCATATACTAAAATCATAAATTCTTGAAACTATACCCTCGCTCGACATTTACTCACCCAACCCCACCATCCACTCACATCACATCACTGTTTAACCTCCCATCACTTTCCACCTCATCTTCACTCCCTCTATCTCATATGACGACCCAAGATCCTTTCCGGCCCCCCCTCATCGACTGAAATTTAACGTCGCAGGGGGGATCCGAAATGGGCGGTTTTTGAAACCGTCCTATCTGTTGTGTGTCGTTCATTGATCATTTCGCACCCCCCCTCTCCATTCCATTTACCGGCCTACACCCCCCATGAAAAGTTTTTTTCCTCGATTGTTAAACCGCGCCATTAATAGTTGTATCCTTGACATTACTGTTGCGCCATGATAACCACTCCTATCACCTCCATTAGGTAGCTGCTACCCAATGTTCATTCTGGCTAGCTTCCTCAAAACTACTAGGCTCAAAGGTTGCTAGAAAATAAATGTCAGCTTGTTGTGATGAACGAAGTTGTCGACCTTCATTTATGTCACCAATGATTTGATTTGATGGATGGTTCTTTTGAATCCATTCTTTTGTTCTCTTTGGAGGAGCTTCTTGCTATTGTTCTGGTATATATTAATGATCATTATTTACTTCTTCCTGGTTGATAGTTTCTTCTTGTTATAGAATTTTATTTGTGTCTTTTTCAGACTCTGTCTCAAGTTTCAAAGATTATAGATACTCATCATTATTTGTTAGAACACCATCTTCGTCAAATGTAACATTTATGCTCTCCACTATCTGTTTTTGTCTTAGATTATTACATTTATAGGCCTTTCTTTTGCATGAGTAACTGGAGTGTAAAAACTCTGGTAAACTTGAATAAGTATATATTATTATTTATAAAAGATGAGATATGAGATATTATTACAATGGGGAATCACCGAGGCTTTAAATATAGCCTCATGGTGTCCCTTGGTGAAGAGGCATGATCTTTGATCATGCCCTTTCACTTAATAAAACCTAATATAACTATATCTAACTAACAATTAATAAAATATACATAACATTGCCCCTCTCTTAAAGATGCTTTGTCCTCATAGCATATGTAACGATGGACAATGTTGACGAATGCCTGGGTTTCTTGAGCGGCGGGCTCTTGCTTCCCACATTTTAAAAAGATTGTGGAGCATATTCTCGAGTTCAATCTTTTGTTGATCTGGATAGTGAAAATATCTGATATCGACAGGGTCGGATGTCTTGACTTCTGGTGACTCTTCGTGGCTCCCTTTTGAAGATAACATTTCTAACTGATGACATTGTACTGTAGATGTTGGCGCTCCTATTTGAATCATCTTTTTCATCAGAGATGAAGATGCGACTTGATTTTCTGGTAAACTTGAATAAGTATATATTATTATTTATAAAAGATGAGATATGAGATATTATTACAATGGGGAATCACCGAGGCTTTAAATATAGCCTCATGGTGTCCCTTGGTGAAGAGGCATGATCTTTGATCATGCCCTTTCACTTAATAAAACCTAATATAACTATATCTAACTAATAATTAATAAAATATACATAACAGTAACCAACAAAGATACCTTCATCAACACGTGATTCAAACTTACCCAAATTTTGATCTTCTCTTTTGATATAGAATTTGCTTCCAAAGATTCTGAAATTTTTTACATTAGCTGGTTTTCCTTTCCATAATTCATATGGGGTCTTGTTGCAATTATTTCTGAGAAGACTTTGGTTGATAATGAATACTTCCATATCAATTGCTTGAACCCAAGAAATTTCATCCAATTTTGATTCCTTCAACATTTTTCTACCCATTTCCTATACGGTTTTGTTCTTTCTTTCAGCAACTCCATTTTATTGAGGTGTTCGTGCTATTGAAAATTGTCTTTTTATTCCATTTTCGTCACAGTATTGTTGAAATCATTTGGAAGTGAATTCTCCGCCATTATCTCATCTTAAACACTTTATTTTCAAATCAGTTTCATTTTCGACCAACTCCTTGTAGATCTTAAAGCACTCAAATGCTTCAGATTTTTTCTTTAGGAAACTGACGGCTGTCATCCTGGTATAATCGTCTATCATTAACATGAAATATAATTCTCCATCTAAGCCTTTTGTTCTCATAGGACCACATAGATCAATATGTATCAATTCCAATGGATGTGATGCAAAGTGTGCTTTTGTTTTAAATTGTACTTTTGTTTGATTTCCGTGCCGACAGGCCTCACATAGTGTGTTGAAAGGTTTTGAGATTTTCGGCATTTCTCGTACTGCTTCCTTTTTGCTTATCCTGACAAGATTGTCAAAGCTTATGTGACCCATTTTTTTGTGCCATAACCAGCTTTCATCTTCTTTAGCTAGTAGACATGCTTTAGTTGCTTCATCTATAACATATATGTTGTTTGGAGCTCAACTTGTTGTAGCCACAATTTTACCATACCTGCCTTTCCTGATTTCACATTTTGTGGAATTGAATACCATTGTGTGTCCTTGATCACACATTTGTCCAACACTGAGCAGATTGTGATTCATGTTTTCAACCAATAGAACATTCTTGGCTATAACATCTTTGCTTCTGAGAGTGACGGTGCCTGATCCTATAACATTTGAAGATCCATCATTTCCAAAGGATATGATTCCATCCTAATTCTCTTTCAGAGATACAAATTTCCTTCTATCTCCAGTCATATGCGTTGAGAAACCGCTGCCAACATACCACACATCTTTGTTGTTTTGAGCCTTGAGAGTGAGATCACAATTATCAATCTTCTTCTCCTTCCATGTTCGTTAATTCTGTGGCTTCGAAGATTCTTCTGGAGGATTTTCAAGTTTGCAGTCTCTGGCTATGTGTCAAAAGTTCTGACATTTGTAACATTCCATATTATTTCTTAAATGTTCAAATCTATTGATGTTTCATTGAGCCTTGGGAGGTTCATATTTGAAGGATCTCCTAGAATTGTATTGGTTCTTAGGGTACGTGCGACATTCTACAGCTTATAACAAAATTTTCCACATGAATAAAAATAGCCATAAAAATTATGTTGGTACCTGGATGGAAATCTTCATTGAGGAATCGTCTTCCAAGGATGTTCTTGGGAATCTTGTCCAATGAAGTCTACATGCATGTCAGATCTCATAGGTTCATTGTATTTTGTTGTAAAAGGTCCTGTTTCTTCTTCTTTGTAACCGAGGCCAGTTCTGTCATTGTAAGTTCGTTGATTGTTGATGATTTTTTCCAATGCCCTTGAGATGTTGGCATAGTTTTGGACAATTTTTCCCTTCTTCACTTCCTTATGCAACGAGACTACTTCGGCTTCTAATGCTTCCCTTGCTTGGTTTCTTCTTCCAACTTCTTTTGAAGTGACTCTTCAATACATTTGTGTTCTTCAACTTCAATTTTAAGAACTTGAACTTGTTCTTCAAGAGTATTGGAATGGATTTTCTTAGCCTTGAGCTCTTTTATAAGCCTGATTTCCTCCTTATAAAATTCTTCTATGGTCAACCCTTCTTCTTCATTGTTTGATACCTCTTGTTTATTGTGCTTGGCCATAAACAATACTCTCTCATCGGCTTCTTCTTCGCTATTACTATCTTCATCAGATGATGAGCTATCTTTTTTAGAGAGAAATTTCCTTTTGGATCCTTTCCTTTTTTCTTGCTTGTTGAATTTCTTAAAGCCTTTCTTTCCTTTTGATTTTCCATCACTTCTGTTTGAACATTTTGCTGCGAAATTCCCAACCTCACCACCGCTGAAACATACCAATGGAATTTTACCTTTGAATTTTCCCTTACCAATTTTTAGTGTTCTTGTAAAGTAATCATATTCTTCATCTGAAATACCTTCTCCATCATCTCCCTTTTCTTCACACTTGTAGGTGTGTGTCTTTTCAATTGAAGGTTGTTTGTCCTTATTGGTTTTCTTAGATGCAATGAACACAGTTTCTAGATGCGAAGTACCCTCTTCTTCATCAAGTCTCATTTCATATGCTATGAGAACTCCATGTAATTCCTCTTTGTTGAGTTTTTCCATATTTGCACTGTATTCTAAGACTGATACCTTTGGGTTGAATCTCCCTGGTAACATTCGAAGAATCTTTCATATAATAGTCTTCTCGTCAATTGGCTCTCCCAATCCTTCTAGAGTATTGGTTATTTCATCAACGTATTGGAAGTATGCAGCAATGTTGCAATCTTCTTTCATTCTGAGTTGCTCAAATTTTTCTCTATAGATTTGAAGCTTTGCTTCTTTGACATTTGATTCACCTGCATATATATTCTCAAGCTTGTCCCATACATTTTTGGCGGTTTTACAACCCAACACCTTATGATAAGCAGATTCAATAAGTCCACTGATAATAATATTCTTTTCTTTTGCATCATTTACCAAATTCTTCTTACCTTGTTCATCCATGGTTGATGTAAATCCATTTTGAACACTGTCCCATACTTCGTAACCTTGCGCCAAGAGATAGACCTCCATTCTTCCTTTCCAAAGTGCATAATTATTTTCATTGAATAGAGGTACACCATTCTTGGTATGCTCCATGACCTCCTTCCAGTTGTTAAACTCCTATTGAAGGAACCAAGCTCTGATACCAATTGTTGGAAATACTGAGAGGGGGGGTGAATCAGTATTCCTTTCAGTTATAGAATTAGTTAATCTTCAATTATTATCAGTGTTTGTACAATGATAGCAGTAAACAGAAGGAACACAAATTCACACAGTTTTTAAGGTGGAAACCCACTCCGAGACAAAAACCACCTAATGCTTTTCTAATAATTCTTTAATATTCAACTCCAATTGAAAATAAAGCTCCAACTTCCTAGAATCTACAAAAGCATTCAGGATGCTCCCACGCCCGAGATTCTTCAGTAGTCAACTGAACGGATTCTCCAACACCCAATGAGCTACAACTCACCCTAGCACCACCCTACCACCCTATAGAAGAATAAAATAATAATGGACTCTCTACTAGGGAAAATGGTCCACTTTACAATGATATAGAATGATGTAGAAGAAGAAGACACACTAGACCATAACCCCAACTTATGACACAACCACCTAATGATGATCCTAGACCTCCCAACACTACCTCTTCAACTCTTGGCAGAAAGACTCTAGAACAATTTTACAATAATGTTTTTACAATGATACCTTTACAGTGACTGTATACAATAATGTTTTTATAATGATACCTTCAAGACTTCATGTGATGAACTTCTTGCTTCTGTTCTACACCTTGGTTGCTACTCTTTTCATGCTACCCTCTGTTGCACCTTTCTTTTCTTTTCTTCCCTAGAAAGTCTGGTCCTTTGCAGCCCTTGAAAACACATGATCTAGCTTTTTCTTGCCTTCTAGGAGCTCGATATTGAATCTGGTGTATCTCTATTATTTTAGATACCCAATATGTGTTTTTCAGTCCTGTAGTAGTCCTCTGAGTCTTATTTCCAATGCCACAGGTCTGACCCAATTTGGATTCTTCAATGGAGAGTTATGCCCAATCTCTCACAATGCCCTAATTATGGACTGTTTCAATAGAGCGAAGTTGTACAGCGTGCCACGTGTAAAATTTTCTTCATTCGGCTCTGAAATTTATATAGAGAAAACATTAGTCTGTGCACTATTTGCCACTTTTTACATAATTCCAATCTGATACTCAGAGAGAGAGTTATCAAGATTTTCCAAGGTCACTTCTTTGAGATGAATTTTAGGATCCTGGAAAAACACTGAATTCCACAGTTCATATCTCCGAAAATATTACGCACCTTGATCTGAATTTTTTACAGGAGCTTCCTCGGGATTTCGGCTTCACCTCATAAAAATTTCATCTTCTGAACCTTCCTAAAAAAAAAAATTACAGTGAAAATTCCACGATGCCTGTTTCAGATGGTGAAATCCCTGCATAAGGAGGATATGAGGATCACAATTTATATAAATGCTTAGATTGAGAGGGGCTTCAACAATTGAACATGGGAGGGGTTTTAGGAGCTTAAAAAATATTAATTATGACTTTTCAATGACCCATGCCACAACCCCATGGGGTTTTAGCCCACTAACTGAGGTTACAAACTTCAAACATGAATATCTCTCAAACCGTGAAGAATTACGTCGTGTGCCATGTATCATCAGAAACATCTCAACAAGTAGAAACCATCAAAAGCATTCTTGACCCAGAATATAGTAATCTGGTAGGTCAAAAATCCCATGCAATATTGGGGTAGCCCCTGGTGCTGCTTGGGTTGACATCAATGACAACTGTTGATCAACATCGTTCCTCCAAGAGGAATCTCCTTTAATTTCTTTTTAGACTCCTTAATATATAAAATATTTTCGAGTGAAATTATCTCCTTCACACTCGTAAAATTACCACAAGGTTCATGTACCTAGTATAATTTTAACCCTTTTTTGGATTGCGATAGACTAGTTACGAAAAAGGAATACCCTAGTCTATTGTGGCTAGTAGGTTCCCCCTTGTATGCTTTTATCTCTCTTTCAAGCTTGGGGGACAACTTTACGAAAATGGAACTTATAAAAGAGAAGGGATGGAACATTTATTTCCATTAATCATCAAATGGAAACATTGTTTGCATTACCCTTGAACACAGCACCTGTTGGTTTCATTATCTCACAGTTAGGTTTTAGCTTTCCTAGGAGTCGTACCATACATATGAGTTTTGTCTACTCCTCCAGATGGTTACTCTTCCAGTCATATGGAGCATCCCAAAATGTGTCCTGTGTTGTTGCATGATATAATTTGGTGCTCATTAGTCATGTTTCCAAGTCACTCTTGTGTTGTGTGTTGGAATTGTTGTCATTGATGGAAATATAACTATAGGAGACCAGTAAGGAAAATGAACAGCAAGCAAAGGAGCAGAAAAAGAGAAGCAAGGTATGCAGGAACAATAGAAAGGAAATAAGGAAAAAGAGTAGCAAATCAAAGGAGCAGTAAGCAAAAGAGAAGCAAGGTATGTAGGAGCAGCAGCAAGGAAAAGAAGGAAAAAGAGCAACAAAGTGTTGGGTCTAGAGCTTGATTATCTTGTTTACTTTGTATCACAACATTGGACCCATGTACCTTAAAAGGGGCGGCAACGCTGCCCGTAATTAATCGCTGCCGTGGGGGGTCCAGGGGGGGCGGCAACGCTTTTCAGAGCCCCCCCCAGCGGGAGTTTTCGGGGGCAGCATCCCCGAAGCTAAAAATAGATGTAAAATTGCCTTGTAAAAGTATAGTAATTTCTAGTCAATCTGGGCCATTCATTAGGCAAATGATCTGACGGTAGAAGTTATGTTTATATTAGGGTTTTTTTCCCTAGAAGGAAACCCCTCGTTTTTATGAGGGCATTGTATTGCGGCTGTGCATTTTATGTGTATTCTCGGAGCGAGAAACAGAGAGGGAGACTGTGAGAAAGAACAGAGGATATTACAGCGGATTTGTTGTAGGTTTTGTCTTTTCATTTTGCTGGATAATAGAAAGGAAGGACTGGTTGTTCAGGGTGGACGTAGCCCAAACTGGGTGAACCACGTATATCTGTGTCTCTTTGGTTTTATGTGTTTTTTTGTGCTTGTATTTTCCGCATATTTTATGTGTTGCATTGCTCTGTAATATTTAATTTTCTACCACAAAGCAAGCAATAAAGAAAAGGAGAAGCAAGGCAAGGATAAATGAGCAAAGGAGAAACAAACAAAGGATCAACACAAGAGAAGCAAGAAAAATGGTAGAACAAGACCAACAAAGGCATAGGAGCAGCGCAATACCAACAAGGCAAAGAGAATCAGCAAGATATGTAGCAACATTGAAGATATGCAGTAGAAACAAATCAAAGGAGCAGCAACAGGTGATATGGCATGGTGATATGTTGATACGTTGATGGCTTGATGCTCGTGTTCATGGCTTTGATAAGTCATGTTGATTAGATGTAAGTAAAAGCATAAAGGAGTTGGGATATGCTTGGATAATGTTCCAGAGATTGTTTAATGAAGAATTGTGGTGACACTAATTTATTGTTGAGCTAAATTGTTATGATGCAAAGGAAAGACTCCAAGGAAAAGACAAGGATGTTGCAAATATTTTTCGGATGCATTAATGATAAATATTTTTATTTGATGTTGGCATTAGGTTGATGCATTTAATAATTACATGTGGCTAAAATTAATATTGGATGGATTATATATTTTTGTGGTATAATATTCAAGATATGAAGAGTTTGGAAACAAATGAGTGGAAGGAAAAGAGCCAAGACTATTCACTTCATATTCCTATGTGGGATAAAATATCCAACAGACTATCTTTATAAAATATGTGATTTTGAAAGGAATTGTGAGGTTAGAGAGTTGGAGAATGTGAGAGAGATGATTGAGGTGTTATTGTTGGCCGGATAAATCGTTCTTGCGGACAAGACCGATCTCCCTAGTGTCAGAAGACAATCTAGCAACAAACGAACAACTAAGTTTGTCTTTCTCTAGATATATTCGTTTTACAAATAAATGCTATGAAGGTGTCGATCTTACCTTAGATCCAAATGCTTATTTGCGGTTGTAGTGCTTCCATCGCATCAATAATCCTTCATCGCAACAAGAGCTCTTTTGTCACAAGAAAGTATCATCTTTCGTTCATCTACAATCACAAACAAGAAAATATCAATAGCACCTGTATAAAAAATAATCATAAAACATACCTATCATAGTGATCAAGGAATCTATGAAATAAATGATCAAACGACAGCTTATTTAAGTAAACAATCGAACGACAATTTATTGAGAAAAACAAAACTTGATTGTATTAATCTTAAAAATATACAGAAGAACCTTACAACCTTAGCCTTGATGTTTGAAAGGCCTTCCCGGGGTCCGAAGCAGGAGTCTCCTCTACTTTGATAAGTCTTGCACTCTTCCTTCAGGAGCACAAAGAGGTATGTGATCTTTCCTCTCAAAAGCTCAGCAGAAAGAAGTCTAAATATCAACAGCACTTCAGCTCAATCACACATAAAGCTTGAACTTCAATTCTCAATCTCCAAAATCTCAATCTCCAAAAGCTTAACCTTAACCCCTTGAGGCTACCCAATGCCTCCTTTTATAGAGCAGATGAGGAGGTTAGGATTCCACATTTAAAGGGATAGAATCCTCCTTCAAAGGGATAGGCTCCTCACATCAAGGGATTAGTTCCTTAAGGTGTGGGATACATGCACCTTACTAAAGCGTACTCATCCCCAAAAAATCTCATCTATAACCTTCCAGAATTGACCAAAAATCAACTTTTTCACTTTGATTTCGCGCTTTTTTGACTTTAAAGGAAGTCTGCGGGCATTACACTAGAAAAATACATTCTAGAACGCAGTTCCTCTTCACATTAACTGCGTACCCTAGCTAAGAACGCAGGTAAGTCTCATATTAACTACGTATCCTGAGTTTCAGAGATTTTTAGGGTTTTTCTTCCAGTTCTGAGGCTTGGAATGAGGAACAAAGGTTGTAAGACTTGCAGAGGAGGTATGTATGAGTGTTTAATGAGCTCATACAGTCAGCAGAATGTCAAGGTGACATTTTTAGTGTAACAGATTGCCCCCTAAAGTGCGAAGTCTGAAATAGATGAAGATGAAGTCTGTCATATATGAAGAGAGAAGTACTTTATCATTTCAAGGTTAATCCTGTGGACACCCCGGTTGGAACCTGTAAAAACATTCAATGCAAAATATATATATGTAAACATATCATCGCTGAGGTAGGCATTCCCATACTCAGATCAAAACTAACTAAAATTTTTCTGATACATAAATGATTTTAATATTACATCAATAGTGTAGACACAGCATGGGCGCAGCCATCTGTAATGAATAGTCTACTGTATAATAATAAAACTCCTCGCAGCCTGGATGGTGGAAACTAGATCCAGGGTCTTGATTTCCGCTTCTCGAACCAATCTAAATTCTATCAATAGATTAAATGTGTGAAGTGGGCTGTGGTAGAAATAACAGTTGATCAATGATGTAAACTGTTAACAAGTGTGAGAGTAACCACCAGTAATGTCAATGGCTCTCAAAGTACCCAGTACAATCCATGAAATGTGAATAAATGAGCTGAATTCGAACATGTCACGGAATCATTCGATCGATGGTCAATGATGCAACCTGTCGTCGAAAGCGAGAAACCTGCCATTGAGGCATGTAGATTTCAAGGTACTGACGATTTCTGGATCAAATTCCTAGATAATGAATTGTCGTCGATAGAAAGTGATGCAGTAAGCCAGGCAAGCACTAGCAATCCCATAGATCAAGTTTTGAAAATATATTGGCAAGGACTGACTCAGGGATGGTCAAAAATGGATGACTGATATTTTGCAGATGAATGGTTTATTTGAACTGTCCTCTTGAACACATAACGACACTGCAGATGGATTGGTAGCACTTGACCCAAAGCTAATACCCAGAAACCGGCTGAAGACTTTCAATATGGTTTGATTAACTATTAGGCAAAGGATTTTCCCAACCCAGGTGATCAAAAAGTGTCGTGTTCAAGAGTGGTTAACGGTTTTCTGAATAATCAAGATGTAACAAACGGGTTCGTTTTTCTCTCTTTTCCCCCACCATTTCTGGCAAGTACCTCTTTATTTTTTACAAGCTTGAGGAGGATAACATTTGCTTGTTTATAAGCTCATCCTTCGGATGAGTCCAACTTAGTTTAAGATTCGAACCCTAAGAAGGAGTGGTTCGTTCTTGTTTAAAATTGAACAGGTCCTTTACTGTTAAGTTTTAACGAGTCCAGTATAGGAGAAACTCGGTGTTTTTCAATTTTAGGGAGTCAGAAGAAAAAACTTAAGAAAACTCCATGGGTGTACTTTTTCGTAAATTTAGTCTCTCGAGCCCGAAAAAGGATAAAATAATGCGGGAGAGAACTCTATTGACCGTAATTAGTCAACGTATACCTTTTTCGTAAATAGTCCATTTCAGTCCGGAAAAGGGGTAAACTTATACTGAAGGGACGATCATTCATTTACTTTAACGAGTTCGAATAATCAAGTACTCGACAATTTTTTCATATTTAGAGAGTCTGAAAAGGGCTTAAAAGAGAACTCCATAGTTTCGCTTTTTCGGTAAGTTTTAATGAGTTCGAAAAAGGGATAAAAATGTACTCATGGTTTTCACTTTTTCGTAAGTTTTAACGAGTTCGAAAAAGGGATAAAAATGTACTCATGGGGCTGAATTTCAATTTAATTTATGAGCAGGAAAAGATGGAAAGAACTCGGCATTTTCATGTATTTTATGAGAATGAAAGATAGCAAAATAATCTCGGAATTTTCATGAGTTTAATGAGTCTTGAAAATAACCGAAATCGACTCAAGATAGGTTTCATTTTTACAAAAGCTTGAAACAGAGAGAAAAACTATGTAAGTGGTTTCATTTTTACACAAGCAGAAGCAAAGAAAACTGTGCTTGATGCCCCCTAAGCATAACTGCTAGAGTGCATGCCCCCTCAGCTTCATTTCATTCAACTAAGTACAATAGTAATAAATAGCTGGATGGAATGAAGGTTCATTTACGAGACCATATGAAAGACCCGACCTAAAACTATAAGAAAATTATGCAAAAACTAACCTAACTACGAGATCTATTCAAAGACTCGACTCAATTAGGGGAGGATTTGTTTCATTTTTTAATGAGCTTGACACAGGAAAAGAACTATGCTCATGGCAACGTGTTTCATTTTTTAACGAGGTTGACACAGTAAAAGGAACTTTCCTCTGCTAACTACTTATTTCTAATCTACCTACATAACCTACTGATTCATTTTTTAATGAGGTTGACACAGGAAAAGAACTGTCCTCATACCTGATTCATTTTTTAATGAGGTTGACTTAGTAACAGGAACCATCCTCAGACCAACTGATTCATTTTTTTAACGAGGTTGACACAGGAAAAGAACCGTCCTCAAAGAAGCTTGTTTCATTTTTTAAACGAGCTTGACACAAGAAAAGGAACTATGCTCTCGACTAACTGATTCATTTTTTAACGAGGTTGACACAGGAAAAGAACCGTCCTCAGAAACTAGCTATTCTAATCTACCAATCTACTCTCTACAATCTACCTACTGTTTCATTTTTTAATGAGGTTGACACAGGAAAAGAATTGTCCTCTCACTCACTGATTCATTTTTTAATGAGGTTGACACAGTACAAGGAACTTTCCTCACGTTCACTGATTCATTTTTTAACGAGGTTGACACAGTACAAGGAACTTTCCTCACTTACATGTTTCATTTTTTAACGAGGTTGACACAGTAACAGGAACTATCCTCACCCACACTGTTTCATTTTTTAACGAGGTTGACACAGTACAAGGAACTATCCTCACACCACTGATTCATTTTTTAACGAGGTTGACACAGTAAAAGGAACTCTCCTCACACACACTTCTAATCTACAGCATGTTGGAGGTTTCCGGAACTCTGCTTAGGTGAAGCATCCGGTTGAGGTGAAACAATTGGAGTGTTCGGGGCCAACGAAGTTAAAAAAAACCATATCGGTAACCTATTGTAAATCCAGGTAATGACAATGTAGCCATATAAGGAGGACCAACATTTCCAAAGCAAGGAAAAGTACTAGGATTCTCGTTAAGAGGGGTTCCTTGGTTGGTAAATTCCGGAACAGTTGCCATTCTATTCAACTTCGGTGAATTTTATTAACAAACTAAAAACTAAAATAACAATTAACAATTAACAACTAACAATTAAAATTCACAATTCACACCTATGGTCTCTAAAAGTAAAAACAAACAAATTAACACGCGCTATCAAATTTAGGAGTCAAACCACACACAAATAGTAACTTCCCGTACTAAAAACACTAGTTGGTGATGAAATCCAACATCGTAGAATTTAATATAGAAAGGGCGGTTGGAACAGTTACCCCGACAACCTGCTTAATGAAACAGACTGGCACAAGTTTCTTCACAAAACCATCTCGTGTGAAGAGAACCCCCCAGAGAGTCCAAGTGAGTCTAGTCGACGTCTGCTCCAGGTACAGTGGGATCTTCTTTCCACCGTCACCTTAGGAAAGAACCCTATAGATTATGGCCACTAAGGTTACCAACAGAAACAAATATACCTGGGGGAACAGTCTACGATCCGATACACACGCAAGGGCAGAGTAACAAAGCTCAATCCCCTTGAAGGCTCCTTGACATAATTCAAGGTTTACCGAAAAGTGACCCCAGGCTCCTCGACAATGGTCAATCCGAGGTTTACCGTTGTTAATACGTGTATATCTTCTATCGTTCCCAATGAGGAAGGATTGATTACCTCACTGGTTCAGATATGATCTCGTGCTTGACTCCTTTAGGAGGAGCTTCCCAGAGCATATATGCAACAATTGGAATTTTTCCTACCGCAGATCGACTACTTGTTTGTTTTACTGTCTTGGAGAGTTAACTAAAACCTATTCCAAGACACTAGCCTAAGCTATGTTGGTGGAAAGAGCCCTAAAAATGTAAAAATTACTAGATGAATTTTAATTAAGCGCTGTGTTATTTAGGCTGTTATTACTCAAAAGGGTAAATGGATATGAAACCAATGGTGTTATGACCCGAACCAAAACTGAATGCAATCGAATATGATAATGTAATCTTTTCAATTCGATGAATCCTAACTAAAGTAAGGAGAGAGTTTCCATTTGCTTCCAACAATGCAAAGATTGATTACTAAGAGAAAATACAACAAATTCTCTAATGCACTAATTTCATCAAGAAAAACTAATGCAAATCAATCCCAAAACATTTTTTAAAACAAGCATAAAAACATCTAAATTCAAATCAAAGAAAAAATCTAAATCTACAATTGATTTTTCAGAATGTAAACTATGCAATTGTAATCTATGCACAATCCACATGAAACGTATGCAAATGTAATCTATGCGCATTTTTCATTTATATTCTGAAAATGAGAATTCTAATTATGCAAATGTGATCTATGCAAGAGAATTCTCAAACACAAGATGATTCTAATGTAATCTAAGAACCAATCAAGTGGAAGTCAAGAACATCGGGTGAGAGTTCCAAAGATCAAAAATAAAAAATACTCAAAGGCGATTAACACTCATACACAATTTAGCCCCCCCAAAAACAAAAGCAAAAAGATGGAAAATTGTGAAAAGACTGAGACAAACCTCCAAGTAATGACCAAAGGAAATCAAATTAAGAATTTCTCAAAAAAGAGACTCAAAACACCCAATTAACTTAATGGAGATTGATGAGATGAAGAATTGCTAAAAGAAATTAAGAAACAAGACATTTTTGACAGAGAAATACAGATCTGGGTAGATGCTAAGAATCCTAAATTAAATCTAAACTAAACTAAAAGAAGAAATCAGAAGTTTTTCAAAAATTTTAACAGGGTCCGCAGGCTCCCAGAAGTAACAGGTGCGGTCCCGCACTGTTTACTTAAGGAAAGTGCGGAGATGCCCGCACTGTGTGTGAAGACAAAGTGCGGTCCCCTGAAAACTTCAAGAAAAACATAAAAGATTTCAAAAATTTAAAAAAAGAAAGAAAAACTAAGCTACCCAGGCAGATATCCATCAATCAAAAACCAGGAAAAACTTTTCCTCAAATCAAAATAAATGAGAACCAAAAACAACAAGTTCTTTCCCCAGTATGGTCGCCAATTTGTTGGACGGATAAATCGTTCTTGCGGACAAGACCGATCTCCCTAGTGTCAGAAGACAATCTAGCAACAAACGAACAACTAAGTTTGTCTTTCTCTAGATATATTCGTTTTACAATTAAATGCTATGAAGGTGTCGATCCTACCTTAGATCCAAATGCTTATTTGTGGTCGCAATGCTTCCGTTGCATCAATAATCCTTCGTCGCAACAAGGGCCCTTTTTTCACAAGAAAGTATCATCTTTCATTGATCTGCAATCACAAACAAGAAAATATCAATAGCACCTGTATAACAAATAATCATAAAACATACCTATCATAGTGATCAAGGAATCTATGAAATAAACGATCAAACGACAGCTTATTGAAATAAACAATCGAGCGACAATTTATTGAGAAAAACAGAACTTGATTGTATTAATCTTAAAATATACAGAAGAACCTTACAACCTTTGCCTTGATGTTCGAAAGGCCTTCCCGGGGTCCGAAGCAGGAATCTCTTCTACTTTGATAAGTCTTGCACTCTTCCTCCAGAAGCATAAAGAGGTATGTGATCTTTCCTCTCAAAAGCTCAGCAGAAGGAAATCTAAATCTCAACAGCACTTCAGCTCAAAAATATTCTCCAGAAAACTTAACCTTTGAGGCTACCCAATGCCTCCTTTTATAGAGCAGATGAGGAGGTTAGGATTCCACCTTTAAAGGGATAGAACCCTCCTTCAAAGGGATAGGCTCCTCACATCAAGGGATTAGTTCCTTAAGGCGTGGGATACATGCACCTTACCAAAGCGTACTCATCCCCAAAAAATCTCATCCAGAACCTTCCAGAATTGACCAAAATTCAACTTTTTTGGTTTAATTTCGCGCTTTTTTGACTTTACAGGGGTACCGCAGGCATTACACTGGAAAAGTGCGTTCTAGAACGCAATTTATCTTCACTTTACCTGCGTACCCTAGCTAAAAACGCATGCAGGCTTCATGTTACCTGCGTACCCAAGGCTTTTTTGAGTTTTAAGGGTTTTTCCTCCAGTTTCAGGGCTTGGAATGAGGAACAAAGGTTGTAAGACTTGAAGAGGAGGCATGTATGAGTTTTAATGAGCTCATACAGTCAGTAAAATGTCAAGGTGACAGTTTTTAGTGTAACAGGCCTGATAACCCATGTTCACTAGCCCCAAATACAAGGAGGTTGTAGAATACCATTATTTTGATAAATTCATGCTATAAGTGAACTAACTTCGTTAGGAAAAACAAGAGCCTATAATTTGATTCCCATGTTAAAATAATCCGTTACACAATATGTTCCCATGATAATTGAAGCTTCTACTACTTTGTATCCCTATCCCACTCCACCATACACTTACCACACTCCTAATTTAGGTGCTAGTTACTCTTGCTTCAATGCCTAATCACAAAAATTTATGATTATGATGATAATTTAAGTACATATGTGTGTAATTTCCATGATGGTATGTATAAATTTTCCTCCCCACATTTCCCATCAATGATTATAACCTTAAATGGGCTAGCAGTGGTGTATCTCATCATCTCAAAATGACTCGACCGATGAAAATTTACAATGTCTGTCATCATCACTTCACACTATCTCATAGATGACCCTTTCTATATATTATAGGCATGAATCTATGGAAGGAATTCCCCTCTACCTTTCCTATGATTGATTGAGACAACAAGTGAATAAAGGACAATTGACAAATCTCTGTTGATAAGATCCCTTACTTATAAATTGTCCTTTATTCACTTTTTGTCACAATCAATCATAGGCTAGGTAGAGGGGATGGCCTGCCATATATTCACGCATATAATCTCTAAAAGGGGCCATCTATGAGATAATGTGAAGTGATGATGATATACATGGTAATTTTTCATTTGTTGGGTCATTTTGAGATGACGATGACAGGCTAGTGCTAGCCCATTCAACGTTATCATCATTGATGGGTAATGTGGTTAGGACAATTCATACATCCAATCATGGAAATTACACTCATATATAATTTTTTTGTCATCATAATAAAAAAATGTTGTGAATTGAAAACTAATATATGTTATAATTTTGTTAGACTAATATAGACTAGAAAATGCAACCAATATATAGATTAGTTACAATAAATATAGTAGAAAATATTGGATGTGTGAGCATTGCAGTAGCTAGTGTAGATCCAATTATGTTCTTGAGCATGTTAAACGTAAAAAAAAAATTAGAACAATTGTCTTCAAAAAATTTCTAAAAAATTCCTTGGTGATGATGGCATCACATGCCACTGATTTTCCATGCCCTTCAATCCAGTTCACAACTGTGGGATTCTTTTCTGCACATAAATTGTTAGAAACACTCATTAACATCCATTTCATGAAACTAATTTTTAAGGAAATACAAATCATTCTTCACACCCTTGGATACCATATTCATACCCATAGCATCCTTAGTAAAGAAATTTGGTCAAAGAATCTATGTAAGTCATTTTTTTTATTTACAATGTGGCCTAATAACTTGCTATAAAAATATCATTTGATAGGATTGATTTTTTATATATATGATATATGTATTTTAAAAGCTCCCCTAATGTGTTTCAAGTGATAGTCTCTAAATTTTTAATGTATTGTGAAATTATCTTTTACAGTTAGTCATCATCTTTCCAATCATGTTCTCAAAATCATGATCCATTTCCCTTTTAAAGGTTGCACTAGCCTTCATTATCCCAAAAGGAAATCCAATGTAAGTGCATGTTCCCTAGGAAATTGTGAAAGTAGTATGATTCCCATCTTATGCAACAAGGACCTCATTATACGATAAAGAAACATCCAACATGGAAATTAACATATATAAAATTACTTGTTGCAACAACAATTCCATGTTCGAAGGTGCTAATTATCCTTCGATGGTGCTCAATTGAGATCTTTGAAGTAGACACAAAGGTTGAATTATTTATTCCTTTTTATAAAATATATTAGATTTGAAAACCATTCACAATGATAGATTGAAAAATGGTATGCATATTTATATTTTTCAAGCTTAACCATAACCAAAGGCTTTATTTTTTGATTGATCACCCAATCCTTTAACGTAAAGGGTTTGGAATAACATGTTGCATAATATTTCTACTGTACTCCTTGTTGTTTGGAATCGGTGGCATATGTGTCCTAAATTACTCTTCTTGTGAAGGATTTGAAGCGTACAAAATGTAGGAATCATTGGTTATTTTATAACATAAGATAAAAAACAAGAACTTTCTATATTCTACCATTAGAGGATTAGAAACATGACCAAAAAACATGATGGAGACAAATCTTAATAGGAAGAAATACTCATTTATTAATAATTGGCTGAAGTGGAAATGATCCATGAAATGGAGACTAAGGAACATAGATTGAGTAATATGGGCCTTCCCCTATCTTCCAAAGGAAGGTACTTTTGTCCTTTTTTGATATCTCTCTCTCCATTTCAAAGAATCTTGCTAAGAAATTCAATGGAGAAAGCTTGCAAGTTCACAATGTTCATGCAATCAAGCTTCAAAACATGAGTGAATTCCAACTAGATTTTGGTAGCATGGAAATTTATTTATTCTCCTTGTTGAATTGGTCACCCGAGGCATATATTTATAAAGTTTTTTCAAGATTTAATATTGGTTGGATTAATGAATAGATGTGTTGGTATTTCACCTTTAGATTGAATATGATGGAGCCACGGAGAAAAGAAGAAAACATAATGTAAATATGTCAAATTATATATATATTTTTTAATGCGCATACACTCATTGGATATTCAACGGTACTTGGAAGCCGTCACATATCTTACTCACATCCGATGGGACTACCATTGGATATTCAATGCATGATCGAAAAAAAAAAGCATCAGACATATATCACTCCCATTGGAAAAAAATGTCATACTATCGATTATCCGATGCTAAGCCTTCAGACCTGCTACTCCATAACGACAGAACAACGCGTTTGAGATATAAAATCCCGTCGCACTAATTTAATTTAATGTTGATTATCCAATGTTAAACCACCATAATTGTTACTAGATACTGACAGAATGATGTGTCTAAGATATAAAACTCCCATTTCACTAATTTAATTTATTGTCGATTATCTGGCACTTCACCATCAGACTTGCTACTCCATACAGACAAAAGGAAGTGAAATAGATATAACATTACCATAAAAAAATATTGTTGTAGTGTCGATTATATGATGCTACACCATTGTAAGTGTTGCAATTTTGGAATCTAGGGTGACATAAAAGTGTACAATTTTGGTGTCTAGGGCGACAAAATGAACCGCGGGTCCTGTCGGATATCCGACGCATGTGGGTATCTCTACCAAAATTTTTTATGTCACATATCTGACATATGTGAGCATCGAAAAAATGATTGTAAATCATCATATTTATAATGAAATTTTTTAATGACCTAAAAATTGACTTCAAAGTGTTGACTATTCGACACAATTCCATCCACAATTTTCTCGACTCTAATGTGTCAGATAGCTGACATCAATAAGTCGCATACTCGACTAATAGCCATCAGATTTTGGCTTACCAATGCCTTGGATACATTCATGTGCCTGAAGAGAACATCTTCTATAAGCACTTGGAAAAAGTTGTATTGGTTTTCATAGATGACATACACATTTACTCGAAGACTACGGAAAATCATAGGAAACAACTCAAGATATTGCTACAAGTACTGAGGGAGAATTTATTATATGCTAAGTTCAACAAGCATGAATCCTAGCAGATGCACATTCACTATCTAGGTCATGTGATCGTCTAGCAAGGAATAGTAGTAAATCCTGACAAGAAAAAATCTAGCATGGATTGGCCTTCCTCGAGGAACGTTACTGAAGCGAGATCATTCATGGGATTGACCATTTATTATTGAAGGTTTGTTTAAGGCTTCTCCAATATTAGCTACCCGATCACTTCATTGCAAAATAAAGAAGTTAAGTTGGTCTAGTTAAGGGAATGTGAATATTATTTTAGGCAACTAAAGCATCTCCTTACCAATGCATCGATATTGAAGATTGTACATCCTAAAAAATATTTCTTGATGTGAGCTAATGCTTAAAAATAAAGGCTATGAGTCCTCATGCAAGATGGATATGCAATAAATATGAGTCTAGGAAGCTAACTGCGAACAAGAAGCATTATTTCATGCATAACTTGGAACTCATACTATCCACACCCTTAAGATGCGGTGGCATCACTTGCTCAGTCACATGTTTGTATGGATGATTGATCACAATGGGATGAAGTATTTATTTGATCATCCATGTCTAAGTTCTAGGTAAGCTAAGTGGTTGGAACTCAATAGAAAATATGACATTGATATTTGACACATGAAAGACAAAGAAAATGTGGCAAATGCATTGTTCCACAACATGCATGTATTATGCATGGAAATGATAATGTCATGTCCTCAGTGTGATGAGTGTGTGCACGTCGTCTATGACTAAGTTTGAGAGTGCAATGACATCATCACTGAGTGTAAGGTGTTCATCACAAGTATGTGTGAAACTTATGTTTTGGTGTCTAGTGGGGAAATTGGTGTTTCTAGACATCAATGCATGATGCCATGGAACACCCATCATCTTGGGAAAGCACACATACATGACATGACCAAGATGATATGTTAGGAATTCTATTATTGGCAAAATCCCTACATGAGATACGTAGTTATTAGTGTGTGTACAAGCTCGGTTATTGGAAAAAATATGAGTTCGCTTGTTAGTGTGCCCAAAATTGAGATGAGCCGAGACAAACTAGTGTGTTTGTTATTGGCATGATTTAGTGAGATAAGATGATGCATGATTTGTTAATAGTGCAGCGAATTTTTATGTCATCAACTTGGGTATTGTAAGGGTTGGCTTAATGCATACAAGCCATGTATCGACCCTTGGAATACAAAGGGTTGTGATCCTTCATACATTGATGATACATATATATAACTGATGGATCATTTCAATGGAGAATGGAATTAATAAGAACAAATAATGGATCACAAAACACATAAATTTCATAATCAAAAGTGAGATGAAGTAGAATTGGATTGCAAATAACAAGGAACCATGGGCGAATTAAAGGTTTATCTTTGTGATTTGTATGTGATAGTGGTTGCTCTCCTACACAAGAGTTATGTTTAGGTGAGGAAGGATTAGGAATATTTTACATATTGTTGAGAAAAAACCGAGTGTTGCAACAAGGGTGGATAGATATCAGTTTTGTGCAACAATGAAAGGTTGGTGTAATCTATGAGTGATGTAGTTGAGTGGCATGGCCCAAATCACAACTTGAATTACTGGGGAAGTCCATCAAACGTGACTTAAAGTGTGATGAAGGTGAAAATTTGGGGTTGGAAAAAGGTTTGAGTCTTTTGGTCAAGCATTTTAGGGGTGAACAAACTATGCAATTGTGGCTGGAAGCATGAGAATAATAACCTGATAAGTTCTCGAGTGACTTGAACGAGTGGAACATGTGCTTGACATTTTTGGAGGGGTTGGTTGATGATCCATGTGACATGTAAGGAGGAGATTTTTTGTAGTTGAGTTGGTGAGGTTTCTAGTACATTTTATTATATGCACCATTTATAAAAATAATTTGTGGGGTGTTAGGCTACAGACTATCCATTTGAAAAAATACTTGTAGTTGAACTTGTTGTATGTTACATTAATGCATGAGATATGTTGATAACAATATTTGATCAGAAATATAGCATAATGTGTAATTATATTCATGGCTTGGGTTTTGGATTTAGAAAATAAAAATTTTCACTACCATAAATTAATCAACATATTCGCCAAGCGAGGCACAGTCTGAGTGGAATTAAACTGAGAGGTCTCACCTTCAACAAGAATTTTTTTGGTGCTACACACCTAAATAGAACCCAAAAAAATTTACTAGATAAGGAATTCTCTAGGATCATGATAGGTGGTATTGGAGCAATGACACCAAGACCAATCAGGTGGATTCAAAGTTGACGTGGAGATAGTTGATTCTCTTCTCGTGACATATTAAATCTTGTGTATTATTGAGGTGATACATTGAAAAAAATGTTCTTCAAAAATTATAATTATTGGTTGAGATGGTGAGTTGTTAGCAAGGAGGAAATAATATAAATATGATGGGTCACTAGTTGGGAAACACAGTCATTATTATTGAGGATCATGTGGGACAGATGATTGATACTATGCAATAACACGGTGCACAATGGGATGATTTGAGACAAGACATGGAAAATTTGAGGGAGGCCTTTAACAAAGTCAATGCGAAGGTCATAGGAGTTGAAAATTCAATCATGTAATTCAAAGAAAATGCAAGGGGAGATGGGTTAAAACACTTGGAGAGTGAGGTGTCTTCTCTCATTAGCTTGACCTAGAATATGACCAACTAAATTACAGTTTTTGGCAGAGCCACTAAGAAAGGTTCATCCAATTCATCAATGAAAGTATAAATAAAAGTGTCAAAGCCATTTTGTTTTATGGATGATTTCCATTTCTGGACAAAAGAAAACACCTTAGAGCTAGTGGCCTGATCCAGAAATAACTAAGACAAAATTGCTTTAATTTCCTTAGAGAATTTTGTAACATGGAAGAAATACTTACTTTCCAAACCAATATAGACTCTCTTCTTCTCCTCACCAGGGAAAATTTTAAGGATGGAAAATTATCTTGAAGTTTAAAAACTTGGCGAATCTCACTAGTCCCTAATATGCAAACTATAAAATGTTTATTGATGTATTTGTACAATTATTCAAATTTATAATGATATTATATATATTATCTATATAATTTTGGCTATTTCTAAAGTAAAATAATTTTATATTGTAAAATTTGGGCGAATCATTTTTATAAAAAAATGGAAATTGGCGAATATTTTTTTTGGAAAAACCATGGAAAATTAGCCCACATGCGAATATTAGCCCCTAAAATTTTCCATGCTCCTCACTTTCAATATTTAGCTCCAACTCCAAATTATATAAGTGGAACTTGCAAAAATATATAAAACAAGCAAGAGAACCAAAAGATAAAAATAACATATACAAATATCTCTACATAATAAGCCAAGGATTCATTGTTCTAGATATGCATAAATGAGACATTATGTATAGGAAAACAAGGTTTTTGTATTAATGGAAGTAGGAGAAGATTACAAACCTTTGAAAATATCGACCTTGTAGATCTCTCCCAACTATCTTGTCCTTAATTTTCCACAAAAGCAAGCCTTCAATCATTCCTCAAACACATGGATGTATTATGGACCTCTAGACATAAATGAGCAACATGAGGGTATAACTAAGAGTCTCCAAAATGCAACCCAGTCCCAATAGAAGGAAATTCATTTATAGGAGAAATGAGGAGGTTTTAGATCCATTAAATTATGGTAAGATCCACTTTAAAAAGGGATAAGCTCTAGGGGATATGAGATAAGACCTGATTTGTATGAATTAGAGGACATCCTTGAAAGAAAATGGAAACTTCTACAATAGAAGCCTTTAGGAGTGGAAGATTCGAAATTGTTTTTAATTTTTTCCTTATTTCAAGGGTCATAGCACTTGCAGTGAAAGCAACTAGTGTTGACCAGTTTTTTTCTCTTTGATGCAACCTACGTCATCGCACTGTCATAACTAGGAAAGTGCGCTAGGGCCCTAAATTAGGGTTTTATCCAATTTAAAGCAGAATTGTTGAAACTTTTGGAAAGGGGATTCTTTTTTCTTTGTAGTGGATGATTGGAAGATGTGAATGGATGATGATTGATCCAGGTTCAAGGTCATTTGGTTGAATGTGACAAAATGGCATGTAACACATTTGATGGAGAAAGGAGTGCCAAAGTTATTGTAATATTCTATTGGGATGTGGAGGAGTACTTGGATAAGATGAATAATGGATCTAGATTATACTTAGGGATTATTAATTGAGAGATTTTTGGATCTGAACATATTCTAGTTCAAGATATGTGTGTATAATTTGTAATTCTAAAAGCGATTCTAGATATTGGCCATCAAAGAGAGAATTAGGCCAATAATAAGAGTTAAGGCCAAGGAGAGGCATTTTATAATTGATGTATAATGGATAGTAATTAATATAAAGTACTCAATATAAATATTGAAAGTATTATTATGAATACCTCGTTATCCTACAAATTTGAATCTTTGTAATTCATATTGAATCATGTGTATTGCAGGTGTATCAAAATAATGCTCGGTAGGGAGAGCAACTTTGAAGAGTGTGAATGAATCAAAGTAGAGAAGGTTAAAATTACTTGAACAACGCCCAAGCCTTTTCACAGTCGGGTGAAATATATTTTTTATTGTTCATTGATCAAATGGAATGATGAATTTTGATCAATGGAATGAGAGCACATGAATGTCCCATTTAATTATTGTAAAAGGCTGCAATGAAAATAGTTAACCAATAATAGAGATTAAAGAGTCGAGACTTAGTTTACTTGATTCTGCGGGAGTTCATTGTATAACAAAGAACATAACCAATTTTCTCTTTGGATTAAAACAAGAGGCAAGACTTAGTTTTTTTTTTGTTTTTTGTTTTAGGAGTTGTCACTTGAAAGCAATCCATAGACAGAACTAGAGTTTCATCAAGAATTTAACCTCCTATATGGATCCACCCCAGAGATTTCTTTAAGAGTCTGTGTTGGGTGATTTAATGGTTAGTTAAATCCCTGTCATTTAATTGTCAAGCCAAGGTTTCGTAAACAGACGAGGTATAATTGTACTATATGTACTATGTAATATTCCTAATTTAGCTTTTAGCAAATTAGAATATTAAATTTTGTCTTCCTTAATTAATAGATGAATAAGAGGGTAGAGGGACCCATAATTCCCTTTAGTAGGAATAAAACCACTTCTTAATGTGAATGTGGATCAATGCATCTAGATAGGTTCAAGAAGAATAAACCACTCGGTGTGAATGTGGGTTAGTGGATGTGGATGGGGTCAATTTGACCAAATCAACAGTGCAGTCATGGAGGTGGTAGAGACAATGGAGGTTAGCATAATCATAATGGAGGTTAGTGGCCATGAAAGTAGCATCATTATTGTGTGGGGCCAAGGGTGTGATGGTTACACAAGTATAAGAAAAGGGTGAGGGAATCCATGGAGAGAATTATGGATTATTATTATTTTCTTATTGTTCACAACTTGAGCACACTTGGGTTGTTTAGCCGAGTCTGCAGTGTCGTTTAGCACAAGGATGTCTCCAAGCAAAGATCCCAACCTCATCCTTGGGGGAATTTGAGTACCTACTCAGGAGAGGATTCTTGTTTTTCATGTGAGCTGATCTCATCATCCGACATTCAGGTCATGATGGCAACCCACTAATGGAGATGAAGACATGCGTCTATTGACATGTGTTGTCCTTGATGGCAAACCACCTGATGAAGTTATGTTTGACTTGATGGACTTAGTAAATAATGTAAATCTGATATGAAATGATGTTTGATAGCAATATGATGCTGAGTGTTGTCCTTGAAAGGCAACCCACTTGATAAAGATGATGGCAACTTACTTGATGAAGTTGTGCTTGCTAGAATATGTTCTTGATGAAGAAAATATGATGTATCTACAGTGTGCAATGAAGAAAGGAATTCAGAATTTGCTCAAAGTATGATGGAAAAATTATGTCTCTATGAATACGCGGATATGTCTAAAAAGAACGTGATAAGTCGCGTATGGGAAAAAGCGCTCAAAAAGTACAAATCCAGGGGCCCGTGGTATTGAAGGCTCATGGTATTGATGACTCGTGGTATTGAAGACTCATGGTATTGAAGACTCGTGGTATTGAAGGCTCATGGTATTGATGACTCGTGGTATTGAAGACTCATGGTATTGAAGACTCATGGTATTGAAGGCTCATGGTATTGGTTTGACTCGTGGTATTGAAGGCTCATGGTATTGGTTTGACTCGTGGTATTGAAGGCTCATGGTATTGGTTTGGCTCGTGGTATTGAAGGCTCATGGTATTGTTTTGGCCCATGGTATTGAAAAAGATAAACCTATATAAGGAGAAGAAATTCATTGTGCAAAACACAAGTGTGAGTGCAAGATGTCTGAGCTTGAATGAATACTTCTCTTTGAAGTAGATCTGAATGGAAAGGGTTACACTTGAAGATAAATCTGAATGTATGATGCACCAATGATGAAGAAGGGGATCTAGATCTGAAATGCATTTGTATTTGCTAGATCCGATTATGGAAGGCTTAGATCTGTGATGAGGCGAACATCTAGGCGAACATCTCACCGGCGAAAGGGCAGGAAATATCCGATCTGTCACTGTGAGCCGATATCCGATCCGTGCTGATAAGCATCTCACAGGATGTATGTTTGTGCTAAAAAGCAGGAAAGGGTCCAGCAGGAAAATTGATGAAACGTGGTCCAAGGTGGTGCCGAGGGTTGTAGCCTCAATGGGGTCGTAGCTCCCTTCCGTGAGGCCGGTAAAGATCAGGGGGTCGAGCTCTCTTCCAGTGGTTGTTTGGAGTAAACGAGCCGGTGGTTGAAGTGAGACCAGATGAGGTCGGTAAACGAGCAGTAGGTGCCTCGCGTGTCGTCTAGTTCAAGGGCCAAAGACATATGTTGTAAGATGTTTTCTTCTATAATAAAATATTGAAGGTCGAAAGAATCATAATGCAGAGCCTTTCCACTGGTTTCCACCTAAAAATCCCGGTGTTCATGTGTGATGCTTTGTGTCATGATTTATTCTGTTCTTACTGCACATGTTTACTGCTTATTGAATATCTGATGAATAAATGAAGGAATGATTTGAGTGATGAATTAATGACATATATAGATATCTGTGTATACGCTAGTTTCGTAAAGGGTATCCGCGTATATACGCATGTCTGGTTCAGGAAAGTAGCGTATGCATTTTTAGAAGCAGAAAAAGTGAAAGTTTTGAATATGCAGTAAATACTGATTCACCCCCCCCCCCCCTCTCAGTATTTTTCCCAACAATTGGTATCGGAGCAAAGGTCCTTCTACAGAAGCTTGATCGCTTGAAGGAGATCCGTCACAATGGGAAGTATACATACAAAAGCCTTGCTGAATTTTGGTGCAAAAGTATGGGCTCTCGCAAAAGAATGTGATGAAGAAAAGGGTACCTTTGTGGATTCTTTAGAAGACAATAATCTTCTTGAAGAAAACATTCAACTCAAATTAAGCCTAGAAGAAAAGAACATAATCATTGAGACTTTTAAAAATCAGCTTGAAGCAAGAGAAAAACGCATGGAGGATCTAGAATGTGAAGTAGTAAGTCTAAGGAAGGATAATGAGAAATTGAATTCTCTCAATCTCAGATTTGCTAAAAGTTCTGAAACCTTGGATGAGATTATCAAGGTACAACGGTCTCCTTTTATAAAAACAGGTCTTGGATATACTGGGGAATCTTCTCAGAAATCAGCACCAAATTCTCTAAAAGCAGCCACTGCTGGTTCTCTACATTCAGCCACTCAGCAAGAGAACAAAGAATCTTTACAGGTAAAGCAAGATCACCTCAATTCAAGAAACACTAACAAGGAGATCTTTCAAAATGGCTACAACCAACAGGTAAAGTCTAATAGAAGATTTCATGATCACATAAATTTCTACTTCAATGGTCAATGTTTCACATGTCACAACTTTGGTCATAAAGCTATTCAATGTGTTGCATATAAAACCATCATGACCAGAGAAGCAAGAAAGATCAGGATGAATGATGAACCAAAGAAGAACACCTATAACAATTTTTCTCCTCTCCAAAATGAAGTTGAATGTACTTATTGCAATAACTCTGGTCATGAAGAATCTGAATGCAGGAGTAAGGTCCAGCCAAAAGAGCATGTTCCCTCAAGCTCTAAAGTATGGAAAAAGAAAGAATTACCGGTTGAAAATTGTGGGATAGCGTTATTTGCAGAGGGTGAAGAGAATCAATGGTATATTGATAGCGGGTGTTCAAGACACATGACAGGTGACAAAAGCAAACTTCATACTTATAATGCTCTAGAGAAGGAAAAGAAAGTTACTTTGGAAATGATACTCCTGCTGTTATTAAAGGAAAAGGGTCAGTATTTCTAAAAGAAAAGGTGAAGGCTAAAGATGTCATGTATGTGGATGGATTAAGGCATAACCTATTGAGTGTTAGTCAAATGTGTGATCAAGGAGCAGAAGTGTTCTTCAGTTCCAAAGAATGTGTGGTTCGTGATCTTGATACAGGTAAAATCATTATAAAAGGAAAAAGAAATCCAAGCAACCTGTATGTACTCAACGGCATAGAACAATGTTACTTAAGCAAATCTTCAGAAAATTGGCTATGGCATCAAAGACTGGGACATCTGAGTTTCTCTCAAATCAAGAAAGCAAGCAAACTTCAAGCTGTTCGTGATCTTCCCAAGATCAATCTTCCAGAAAGTACCATATGCAAATCTTGTCAATTTGGTAAGCAGACCAGAGTCCGATTTAATGCCAAAGAAGGTTCATCAAGTAAGCCTCTTGAACTCATTCATACTGACATCTGTGGACCTATGAGGAAAAGTCATTACGTGGGGAAGAATACTATATCCTATTTATTGATGACTACTCCAGAATGTGTGAGATCGCGTTTATTAAACACAAAGATGAAGCCTTTGAAAAATTTCAGAAGTTCAAAGCACTGGTAGAAAATGAATTGGATTCAAAAATCAAGTGTCTTAGATCTGATCGAGGAGGAGAATATTCATCAAATGAATTCTTTGAATTTTGTGAACGACATGGCATTAAAAGACAGTTCTCTGTAGCAGGCACTCCACAACAAAATGGTGTAGCAGAAAGAATGAATAGAACAATTGTTCAAATGGCCAGAGCTATGCTTACTGACTCTAATGTTCCTAACATGTTTTGGAGTGAAGCAGCTCGTGCAGTAGTTAACATTCTCAACAAGGCTCATGTTTGGGTAAATAGTGATAAAACTCCATATGAACTCTGGTATGGCAAATCTCCCACTGTAAAGCATTTTAAAGTTTTTGGAAGTAGATGCTTTATCAAAAATAATGATGAAAAACTTGGCAAGTTTGACCCTAGATCAGATGAAGGGATACTTCTTGGCTACCCATCTTCAAGCAAAGCATTCACATGTTACAATAAAAGGCTTCAAAAGGTTGTTGAATGTATTGATGTTGTTATTGACGAGTCTCCTGCAGCTCCTAAAGAAGAAAAACAAACAACAGAAGAAGATGATGATGACATATGGCCTTCTACATCAGATGGAAATGATATAGACAGTGAATCAAATGAAGAACCTGAAAATGATTTATCTGAAAAGGCTCCATCCAGATATGTTCAAAAGAATCATCCCGAATCTCAAATTTTGGGAGACAAGGAATCAGGTGTACGAACAAGGAGAACTCTTGCGGGATCTTCTAGTAATTTGGCACTTCTATCCACAATTGAACCACACAATGTCAATGAAGCTAGCAAATATGAATGTTGGGATAATGCCATGGATGAAGAAATTGAGCAAATTGAAAAGAATGACACTTGGGATTTGGTACCAAGACCTCATGATAAAAATGTCATTGGAACTAAATGGATCTTCAAGAACAAGTTAAATGAGAATGGGGATGTTGTAAGAAACAAAGCTAGACTGGTTTGCAAAGGGTATACTCAACAAGAAGGTATAGACTTTGAAGAAACGCTTGCTCCTGTAGCTAGACTTGAAGCCATAAGAATGTTTCTTGCTTTCTCAAGCTATCAACGAATCAAAGTTTATCAAATGGATGTTAAGTCTGCTTTTCTTACTGGTGATCTAGAAGAAGAAGTATATATAGAACAACCGGAAGGATTCATTTTGGGAAATGATGCAAATCTTGTTTGTAGACTTAAAAAGGCTCTATATGGTCTCAAACAAGCTCCAAGGGCTTGGTATTATCGTCTCGACAAATATCTTCATCAACAAGGTTTTTTAAAAGGGTCTGCTGATAGCAACTTATACACAAAAATTGAAAATGATAAACTATTGATTGTGGTTGTATATGTTGATGATATCATTTTTGGGAGCAACGAAGAATCTTTGAGTCAAAAATTTTCTTCTGTCATGCAGCAAGAATTTGAAATGTCTTTACTTGGGGAACTAACATTCTTTCTTGGCTTGCAAGTGCATCAATCTGCAGACGGTATATTTCTATCACAAGCAAAATATCTTAAGCAAATTCTCAAGAAGTATGGCATGGAAGAATGCAAACCTGTAAGTACACCAATGATAACTGGATGCAGTCTCAGTTCTAATGATGATTCTCCCACTGTGAATCAACCAGAATACAGATCGATGATTGGAAGTCTACTTTATCTCACTGGGACCAGACCAGACATTATGCATGCTGTTGGGATTGTTCGACGATTCCAAGCTAATCCAAAAGAGTCTCACCTTCAGGCTGTCAAAAGGATATTCAAATATCTACAAGGAACTCAAGACTTTGGTCTATGGTATCCAAAGGATGCTGATCTTACTCTTCATGCTTACACCGATGCAGATTGGGCTGGAAGTGTTGATGATCGGAAAAGCACTAGTGGTGGTGCATTTTACATGGGGCCCCGGTTAGTATCTTGGTTCAGCAAGAAGCAAAAATCTATTGCCTTATCAACAGCTGAAGCAGAGTATGTAGCTGCCGCATCTTGTTGCACTCAACTCCTATGGATGATGCAAACCTTGCAAGATTTTCAAACCAAATGTACAACTCCTATCTCCATTATGTGTGATAATACAAGTGCCATCAGTATTTCAAAGAATCCCGTCATGCATTCAAACCAAGCACATTCCCATCAAATATCATTTCCTACGTGAATAAGTGCTGATAAAAGTGAAGTTGAGTATGTTACCTAAAGAACAAGTCACGATATCTTTGCTCAAACCTCTCGCCCAGTAAAGTGTCTTGGCATCAAAGATGGGTTTCTGGAGTGGTCTCTGCCAGTCAAAAGAAAAAATCTGCATAATTTTTAGAAGATGGCTTGGGATACGCGGGTTTCCTGAAACACAGTCACGTATGTACGCGAGTTCCTGCACATAAAACCGCGTATGTTTGGTTGCTGACAATTTTTGGTTGGATCAGCTCTCTTCAGCACAGCTGCAGTGCTGTTTGGTATCTCTGATACTGTTTGGTAGCTCTGGTGGTGTTCCAGTTCTCATAATTCTGTTTCTACTGTTTTGATGAAGATGCCTTGATGATTTGTTGGTGGAAGTTTTCAGGATGCACAATCTAAGGGGGAGCCTTAGTCTTTTGGAAAAATTGCTTGGTTGCACAGATTCAGGGGGAGCATTAGCATTGCTGAGTATAATGCATTGTTGGCATTATGATGGTTCTGTTATACCTTGATGTAAAATCTGCAATATTCAATCATGTATGTCAAATTTGTAAACCCACTTGGTTGGGTAGCTGAGTCAATTTTTGTAAACCCACTTGGTTGGGTAGCTGAATTGAAATGTGTAAACCCACTTGGTTGGGTACTTGAGTCTCATATGTAGATCCACTTGGTTGGATATTTGATGTAAGTATGAGTCTTTGGTGATAGGAAGAGTCATGTACTTTATTGAAAAATATGTTTGAAGATTCAGCATGAACTAAGGGGGAGCTTGGCCACTTCAGCATATATCAGTTCTACAGAATGTTTCTTCCACATGAGGAGAAAAGGGGGAGAATGTTGGTTTTCATCCACTGGTTTTACCCTTTGCCCTTGATGTCAAAGGGGGAGAGTGACATGGTGTTTGAATGAAGAAAAGATAATGATGTCAAATATTTGGGAGAGTAACCAAACACCATCATGGTTGCCATCAAGTCCAAAGGGGGAGATTGTTGGAAATATGATGCAGAGTGTTGTCCTTGATGGCAACCCACTAATGGAAATGAAGACATGCGTCTATTGACATGTGTTGTCCTTGATGGCAAACCACCTGATGAAGTTATGCTTGACTTGATGGACTTAGTAAATGATGTAAATTTGATATGATATAATGTGTGTTGATCTTGAAAGGCAACCCACCTGATGAAGATGATGACAACTTGATGAAGTTGTGCTTGAAAAGAATATGTTCCTGATAAAGGAAATATGATGTTTCTACAGTGTGTACAAAAGGCAATGAAGAAAGGATTTCAGAATGTACTCAAAGTATGATGAAAAAGAATATGTCTCTTGGTATACGCGGATTGGCCTAGGGGAAGTCGCGTATGCACGCGGAAAAGAACGTGCCAAGTCGCGTATGGGCTAAAGCGCTCAAAAAGTGCAAAACCAAGGGTAGCCACCATGGTATTGACCCATTGTATTGGGTAATGATCCGCCTAATTGACCCCGTCCAGGTAGTTTTGGGCTTATGGTATTGTTTTGGTCCATGGTATTGAAAAAGGGGCTCATGGTATTGAAAAAGGATAATCATATAAAAGGAGAAGAAATTCATTGTGCACAACATGTGAGGGAGTGCAAGATGTCTGAGCTTGAATGAATACTTCTCTCTGAAATATATCTGAATGGAAAGGGTTACACTTGAATGATAAATCTGAATGTATGATGCACCAATGATGAAGAAGGAGATCTAGATCTGAATTGCTCTTGTATTTGCTAGATCTGATTATGGAAGGCTTAGATCTGTGATGAGGCGAGCATCTAGGCGAACATCTGTCTGAAGCAAAAGGGTAGATCTGAACTGAATATCTGATCTGATGAAGTATGTTGCTCTGTAATGATTGAAGATCTATACGCTACTTCGCCGCGGAGGAAACGCGTATATACGCAGCTTCAGCGAAGAGAAAGCGCGTATGCGCAATAAAATATACACTGCGGTATACGCTGGTTTGTATGGACGGAAGAGCGTATATACGCGACATCAGTGAAGGGAAAGCGCGTATGCAAACTAGGGCTTGCTGAAGCAAGGGGTATGAAATATCTAATCTGTTCTACTATGTTTCTGCTATCTGATCTGTGTTGATATGTATCTGTTGATGATGTATGTTTGTGCTTAAAAGTATGGAAAGGGTTCGGTCTGGAAATATGATGAATTGTGGCCTGCAAGTTGTGTTCTATTGAAGTGGTTGGATCTAGTGTGAAAATTGATGAAACGTGGTCCAAGGTGGTGCTGAGGGTTGTAGCCTTCAGTCAGGGGGTTGTAGCTCCCTTCCAGGTGAGGCTGGTAAACGAGATCGGGGGTCGTAGCTCCCTTCCAGGAGAGGCTGGTAAACGAGTCAGGGGGTCGTAGCTCCCTTCCAGGAGAGGCTGGTAAACGAGCGCAGGTGGGTGCCTGCGTGCTGGTCAAGTCTGCGCCAGGACATATGTTGTAAGATGTTTTCTCTATAATAAAATATTGAAGGCTGAGCAACTGCAGCGGTGGTTTTCTCCCGACTTGGGTTTCCACCTAAAAATCCTGGTGTTCATGTGTGATGCTTTGTGTCATGATTTATTCTCTTCTTACTGCACATGTTTACTGCTTATTGAATATCTGATGAATAAATGAAGGAATGATTTGAGTGATGAATTAATGACATATATAGATATCTGTGTATACGCTAGTTTCGTAAAGGGTATCCGCGCATATACGTGTCCGGTTCGTAGCTTGTCATGCATTTGTAGCGTAAAAGACAAAGCATGCGTAAATAATGATTCACCCCCCTCTCACAAGATTTTCCCAACAATTATCAGCCAAATAGACCTTCAAATCTTATACTAATTGTTAGAAAGTAATAACCAGATTAATGAAATACATAAAATATTCTGGAAACACAAATACAAAAAATCATAAAACAAGAAAGACACG